>NW_020717070.1:95-27912 GCF_900518725.1 Notechis scutatus | reverse complement strand
ATAAGAACGGCTCTTGCTTTTTTCTTGCAAGGGAGAGAGTGACTCCTGCCTCCCACTGTCATCATCATCTTCTTTTGGGTTAGTGAATCAATTAAACCTTTCATGATAGTGAGATCGTTTCCCAAATTTCCCTTAAATCAGGGAAGAAATCACAAAAAAACCTTTGGACTGAGAATAAGCCTGTTCCTACGATGCCATTTTTGTTCACTGCAGTGTGAAAAGTGTGAAAAAACACACTTCTTTTTCTTCATCTTCTTGTTCCCTATTTACTGGTCTCTTTCAAAGAGGAAATTGTGAACATCAAACTTATTCTCAACTGTCCTAGTGAAAGTTTTTATTGGTATCTATTTTTATTTTTGAAATTTACCAGTAGCTGCTGCATTTCCCACCCTCGGCTTATACTCGAGTCAATAAGTTTTCCCAGTTTTTCTGTGGTAAAATTAGGTGCCTCGGCTTATATTCGGGTCGACTTATACTCGAGTATATACGGTAGTCCCTTTGTCATAGCCTTTCTGGTATTATACCTAACAAAAAGGGCTAATTATAGATTGGAAGGGCTATTTAGGCCAGGGTATCCAACCTTCACAACTTTAAGACTTCAACTGAAGGAGAGCTGTCCTGTGGCCCTCAGATATTTTTTCTTAAGAGTAACCCTGCATGCTTCTTTCATTCTCTCTAAGATTTATCCTCCCCTGATCATCCAGCCCAGCAGGATCTGACTGAAGCAGAATAAAGGGGAACAATTACTTCCCGTGATTTGGCAATGATGTTTCTGTTGTGTCAGCCTAATAAGTGTTTTTTATTGCAACACCAGGGTACGGTTACAAATTCAGCTTGCAACCTAGGACTTCTCCATGATCTTTCCCCTAAATGTCCCGTCCTAGCACATTTGGAATTTGCTTCCTCGCCGAAGCTGTTTCAATCTTTTTTAAAATATAGTTTTATTAAGTTTCCATTATTACAATTCAAAATATCAGTTCAACAGCATTTTTTGACATCTATATAGGTTCTTGTCTTATAAAGCTTAACACATTATATTTACATTTATCTAACACTGATTAATAACTTTATCCATAATTATTATTCTTATATATTCTACATATTTACAGTTCATTTTGTTGAGGTCTCTTACAGATTAATTTCCTATCTTATTTCTGTTTGTTACCCAATCATACCATTTATTCCAAATTAAGAAATAGTCGTCTTTTCCTTTCAATTTCAATGTGTGCATATTCATTTCAGCACTTTCCATTATTTTTTGTAATATTAATTCCTCACTAGGGATATTAGGTGTTTTCCATACTTGTGCATATGCTGTTCTGGTGGCTGTTAAGATACGTAACATCAAATATTTTGGTTTTTTGGGAATTCGATCTTGAATAATTCCTAAGAGAAAGGTTTCTGATCTGAGTTCAGTTTGGTAGCTAATGATCTCCTGTAGCCAATTTTTAATTTGAGTTCAGAATGTCCTGGTCTCGGGACATAGCCACCACATATGGTAAAATGTACCCGTCAACTTTTTGGCATTTCCAATATTTTGGGCTTACATTGGGGTATATATTTTTGCCAATCTTGTTGGGGCCAGATACAATCTGTAAAACATTTTGTACAGATTTTCTCCCATTCTGAAGCTGTTTCTATTATACTTCAGTGAAACAATACTTCTTTCCTTTCAGATTTTGGGAAGCTTTGCACATTTTTGCCACTGAATGAGAACCTTTAGAAAAAAATCTGAAAGGGGCAAGCAAGTACAAATAGTCCTCGGTTTATGATCAACAGTTGAGCCCAAAATTTCTGTTGCTAAGCGAGACAGTTGTTAAGTGAGTTTTGCCCCATTTTACGACCTTTATGGTTTTACTGTAACCATCTTAAATATTAGTCAATTACCAGGCACCTGAATTTTGATCACGTGACTATGGGGATGCTGTAATGGTTGTAAGTGTGAAAAACAGTCATAAGTCACTTTTTCCCCAGTGCCATTGTAACTTTGAATGGTCACCAAATGAACTGTTGTAAGTTGAGGACTATCTGTACTTTTTTCACAGAACTATACTCAGGTCATTTTTTCCAGCCTATCAACTCATTTTAAACTTTACTTCTCTCTCCTAAGATATTAAATCTCCCATCCAATTTTGTATTGGCTGCAAATGGGAGGCATATTCTGTACACCACTTCAGTCCAAATTCCTACAACATGCTGCTTAGCAAGCTAATTAAGTGTGGGCTGGAGAGCATTCTAATTAAATGGATGAGTAGCTAGATCAATAATTATACCCACCTCATCAAATTGGAGGGAGAAACCAAGTGGGGTTGCTAATCAATATTTACTCTGCAACTTCCCCATAATTCATTAGGGAAGCTATTTGATCAAAAATGGGATTTAAAAAAAAAGGGATGTTCTTGACAAATCCATGCTGGCTTCATTATTTTCAAAAGAGCTTACAAACAGATCTATTACTGTAGCATCTCCCAAGGCATTGGTATCAAAATGACAGATCTATAGTTTTCTGCATCTTTGGTCTTCTTTTCTCCTCTTTCTGGAGATAAGGAGATTTCCGTTCTCCAGGGAGTCTAATAATAATAATGATAATACCCAAATATTTGGCCAGCCCATCAGGTGGTTTCTTCAGTATTATGGAATGTGATTTATCTGGCCCTGGAAATTTAAACTCACTCAAAGAGTTATTCTATGTCCATAATTTTATCAATCTCAAGTTTTATTCTCATCCCTTCCTCCTTTTCTTCACAAACTCCTGGTGGAACACGTAGAGTTGGTTAGAGAAGATGGAATGAAAACAGGAATAACTCTGTTTCTTCCACCCTTCTTCACTGAATAAGTTGATACATTGATTTTTCCCCCTTTTACTTTGAACATAACCAAAACAGCCCTTTCTGTTATTCTGAAATGTTCAGTACTGGCCTCAAATGATTTTGAGTTTTTATTTTCACAACTCCATCTCTACTGTTTCAAGCTACTAGTCTGGATTCTCCTTTGTGTGCTATTTCCTATTTCCTCTGTGTATTCTTTATTGCTCTCTGTCTTCATAAAATTTAATTCTTTATGTAACTGTATTTGGGCTTTTTTGCTGTCCTTCATTTTTGTTTTCTCCTAACAACACATGGGTGATGTAGCATTCAAAATACTGCTTTAAACAACAGATGGGATAATTTAGAAAAATTAATAATTTAGACAATAGATGGAACAATTCGGGATTGGTTTACACGTATGGGTCTCGTCAAGTTCACAACTAGATAGAGCTTGAGAAAATGTATGCTACAGTTCCTTTGATTTTTTTTTTGTGGTGGCAGATTTTTTTTTTAAATTATTATTATTAAGTTGTCATTTTAAGAATTTAGGTGACTTACACTGACGTCAAGTTTGGATATTTCCTAAAATATCCAATAAAAAGGTCTTTGCATGAATGGGTTCGCTGAAATTACAGGTACGGAATTACTGCATCACGTCTAGACATTTGTTGAAATACTATATTTTATTTTTCTCCTATTTTGTGGCACTCTAGATGAAAGGATGCATCAAAGTCCTCAAAGACCAGCCTCCCAACAGCGTAGAAGGTCTTCTAAATGCTCTCAGGTACCTCACAAGCCCTCTCATGTTAAGCACAATTGCTGTGTTTGGTGTTGTGTGTATGTTTTTTTTTTTTTAAATCATCTTAACGTAGAGTGAATGCCTCTTCTGTTTGAATCCCAGAGTTGCTAGTTGTGGCTCTCTTGCTTTGGAGAAACAGGCTTGTAAGAATTAGCAAGTCCTCCAACTTCTTTCATTTGCTGGTTTAAGCAACGGTGCCAGTGGTGGTATTCTGGTTCTGCCGAGCCAGTAGTGGCGATGATCACCTTTATCCTCTGCTTTTGGAGCGCGGCTGCTTTGCGCGGCACAGCAGATTGCCACACGGCAGCTGCTGAAGAAACAGAGAGTGCAGGATTGCAGGAGACGAGTCGGAAAGCCTCTGCGCCTGCGCAAAGTGTGTTTTTGGCGCGTGTGCACACGCAAAGCCACACCCACCGAACCGGTGGTAAAAATGTTTGAAACGCACCACTGAACAGCGCAAACACATCGCCTGAAGCTCTGAAGCTCAGGGACAAAGCACTCTTAAAAACTTGAAACTGCACAAATGCGAAAGACCCAAGTTTTAATATGATAGGAACATTTTGTGTAGTAAAAGCTAATTTAATCCGATGGCCATCATGTGAAAAAGATAAGTTTGCAAGCACATGCCATGTAAAGGGGTTTTTCTTTTAAAACGTGAATATATCAATCTTTTCAATTTCATTTAAATAGAATATAAAGATAAAGATCCTATGAAAAATTCACTTTGCAATTGTTTATTCAACAAAAAGAACAAAACTAATAGATACAGGTAGTCCATGACTTATGGCGCTACTGTAGGTGACCGTTCAAAGTTATGATGGACCTGAAAAGCTGCTTTTTTTTACGATTTATAATGGTGGGTTTCCCCCCCAGAAACGGTCATATAATACTGGTTTCTGGCAAAAAACACCCCATAGTGGATAATGGATTTGCTTAACGAATCGTGTTCGTTTAATGGCTGTGATGTTCACTTAACAATCACTGCAAAAAAAAGGTTATAAAATCAAGCATGGCTTATGACCATTATGACTTATGACCAAAATTGCAAGCTCAGCTACGGTTGCAAATCAAGGACTACCTATATAACATTTTTTTGGTCTGTGGGAAAAAATTTACCATAGCTCTAATACCTGGTTTTGTCCCTTGGACAGAAGTAATCTCAAGTAGCCATTTCTTATAACTGTCAACTAAAAAGAATTTGCCCCATTTCCCCCCCCCCCAGCTGTGCGAAAAAAAAGTTTGCGGGGTTTATTGCATTATAACCCATTTTAAACCACCCCTCAGTGAGCTTTAGATCTGAGTGTTGACTTGGCTGTTCCAGCACTCTCTTTTCTTTCTTTCTTTCTTTCTTTCTTTCTTTCTTTCTTTCTTTCTTTCTTTCTTTCTTTCTTTCTTTCTTTCTTTCTTTCTTTCTTTCTTTCTTTCTTTCTCTCTCTCTCTCTCTCTCTCTCTCTCTCTCTCTCTCTCTCTCTTTCATAGTAAAACACTATGAAGCATATATAAATCTAACTACTGTTGCTATAGCTATCGGCACTATAAACCATACTTGATCTGAGTATGCAACACATCAACTTAACATGTTCTTCTTTCCTCAACAGGTACACAACAAAACATTTGAACGATGAGACTACCTCCAAGCAAATTAAATCTATGTTGCAATAACAGTTACCTGCAAGGTGTGTTCCTGCTGTAAACAGTATTCTGCAATGACTGAGATGCACAGATTTTTTTTGAAAAAAAGTGATTGCAACTACTATCTTGTTCAGTCTTGCTTTTGACTTTCTTTTCCCGTGTCCTCTCTTCCATTAAAAAAAAAAAATCACGTTCTTGTCCTTGGGTAAGCTGATAACTTCTTTTCTGTGCCAAAATCAATGAAATGTATCATCTCTGGAAGGTAAAATTTTTTTGTTTTTGTTTTGTTTGTTTTTTTTACTTTTCAGAGTCGCCATTGTACGTGGCAGCTAATTTCTGCATTGCGTTATGGATTTCTCTGTATGAGAGAAAGTTCTGTGACTTGAACTAAATATTTTTAAACGTGGTTTTTGTTTTCCTTTTTGTTTTTGAAAAACTAATATTTAATATTGCTTCTCGTGCATGGCAAAACTGCCTATTACTGCTATTTAAAAAAAAAAGAAAAAGAAAAAAGAAAAATCCTCAGTGACTTCATTTTCTATTGCAGCTTTTCTTATGTGCAACCGGGAGGAAAACTTTAAAAAAAAAAAAAAAGCAGACTTGTTTAAATTAACTGTGTTTGTACACATGGTACCCAACACAAAGATTTTTTTTTTTAAAAAAGAAAGAAACTAGTAAAAACCGTTCATTTGTTTTTTTTAAAAAAAGTTAAGTTTGCATTTCGACTCATTTTTGTAAGGATGTACGTTGTATGTTTAATAACTAATGTTTTTCAAAAAAAATATGGTGTGTGCGTAGCCAAATTACGTATGCATGTTTGTGTCAAAGGATTGGCTGTGGAAACAATAAAAATCAGCTTTCATTTTTCTAAGCGTGGTTTGTTTCAGTAATTGAAGAGGGGCCTATAATTAATAGGTGCCTGGAGAAAATGGGTTAAAAAAGACTACAGGTAGCGCTGGACTTAAGACCCCAAAGGCTCTGTTGCTAAGTGTGAGACATTCGTTAAGTGAGTTTTGCCCCATTTTTCCGACCTTTCTTGCCCCAGTTGTTAAGTGAATCACTGCAGTTGAAAAGTTAGTCACCCGGTTGTTAAGCGAATCTGGCTTCCCCATGGACTTTGCTTGTCAGAAGGTTGCAAAAGGTGGTTTGGGGACTCTGCAACCGTCATAAATGTGAACCAATTGCCAAGCGTCTGAAATTTTGATCGTGGGGTTGCTGCAACGGTTGTACCTGTGGAAATACAGTCATAAGTCGTGGTAACTTTGAACAGTCGTTAAATATACTGTTGTAAGCCAAGGACTCACTGTATTCCAGGTGTGGGCTTACTAAAATTTTATAAAGCAGTATATAAAGACTTCAGGTGATTTTGATTCTTAGTTCCTTCGCACTTTTCCAATTGCTCTCAGATCAGTATGCTTTATCTGACTTCCTTCCTGCAGTACTTTTGATCAAACTTAAGTTAATCGTAGCTACATTCCCCTGAAACCAAAGGAATGAGTTAGTCTTAATTAACCAGCTCTTTTTCTTTATGGAGCGTGCCAAATTTTTCAGCTTTTCAACTTCCAAACATTGTGACATGCTTTGGGGATTGTGAAGATATTTTGGTTACTTCGATATAATTTAGATCAACCAATTGTGGTCACCATGCTACCCAAAAGATATTGAGACTTTGGAAAAAGTTCAGAGAAGAGCAACTACAATGATCCAAGGCCTGGAGACTTAAAAAATATGAAGAAGGGCTGCAGGATTTGGATTTAGAGAAAAGAAGAATTAGAATTTGAATCTAGAGAAAAGAAGAATTAGGGGTGACACGATAGCAATATTCCAGTATTTGAAGGGTTGCCACAAAGAGGAGGGGGTCAATTTATTTTTCCAAAGCACCAGAGGGCAGGACAAGAAACAGTGGTTGGAAACTAATCAAGGAGAGAAGCAACCTGGAATTAAGGAGAAACATCATCACAGGGAGGACAATTAAGCATGGAACAGCTTTGCCTCCAGAAGTTGTGGGTGCTTCATCACTGGAGGTTTTTAAGAGATTGGACAGTCACTTTGGAACGGTATAAGGTCTCCTGCCAGACCAGGGGGCTGGACTAGAAGACCTCCAAAGTCCCTTCCAGGTCATTCCTATTCTATGCCATTTGATTCATGCTCGGTAAGTAACTCCATAAATATAACTTTTTAACATTATGTTTGTTTCATTTTAATAGTATTTTAGCAAGATTAATTTTAGTTGTTCCCTTGGCTAGAGAAAAACCCATTTTAACCTCTCTCGACCATAAGTCATGAGTCAATACCGGCATAACTTCATCCGATTAAGACGCTTTTAATCCACTTCCTGAGAAACAGTTACGTACAGTAATAAATTCTCTTTCCAGAGACAGCCTGGTTAGCTTTAAGGTGGAATTTATGGAATTTTGACTTAATTTTTTCCCCGAGTTCTGTTTTCCCACAAGAATCACCCTGTTTTTGTTATTGAAGAAGTATTTGTTTTTTTTAAAAAACAAGTCATCGTGTGGCTTTTATGTTTGGTTTAGGCTGTTGCTCTGGAAAGAGGTGCTCTGGTTACAGGCAACATGTTTTGGTTTCCATGCTGTGTGTACAAAATAGCAAACCTTGCCCTAAATTGACCAGTCAATTTTAAAACAACCATCCCATTTTTTAAGATTCCAGGTAGGCCTGAGCAACTTCCTGACACAAGATTTCCCTTTCTGCCCACTCTATTCTGTGTGTGTGTGTGTGTGTGTGTGTGGTGGAATTCAAACATTTTTACTACCGATTGTGGGTGTGGCAGGGGAAGGATACAGTAAAATCTCCATTCCCTCCCCACCCCACTAACCTGCTTTCCAGCTCCGTTCTCCTGTGCAGGGCAACAAAAGAAGACCCAGCCGATCAGATGGAACTTGGGAGGCAGAGAATAGATGGGAGAGGAAAGGCCAGTCAGAGGTGGGATTTGCCGGTTCTCTGAACTACTCAAAATGGCCGCTACCGGTTCTCCAGAACGGGTCACAAGCTGCTGAATGCCACCTCTGAAACAGTTGTGATTAACACCGATTCCATATGATCAATTCTTTATGGAGTGTCACTAGTGAGAAGTTACTAAACATGTCCCCTCTAGGCTATCAATTCATGCTCACCCTTTCTCCTAAATAGTAAAATAGTTTTGCTTCCCTCTCCTAAGAATATATTTTGCTCGGTCAAATGGTGGAATTAACTGCATTTTGCATGAATCTCCCTAGGAAAGTAACCTTAGTTAACTTGCGTCTTCCAAGGAAGGTTTTAAAGATAAAAACAAAGAAAAGGCATTCATGTGAGGAATGATGTGGGTGGGTGGAATTCAATTGAAACAGGTTTTGCGTGGATATGTGGGAGAGAAATCCAATGTTTTTTGCAAGTCCTTTCGCAGGAAGAAATCCTGAATTTGTTGCATGACACAATCGCCTTAAAGCCATGTACCCCAGCCCTTTAATGGCTGGGGAGTGTATCTGCTGGACGTGCCTACATTTTGTCAACTTGGAGAAAACCATCGTAGACATGCAACGGGTTATTTGTAACTTGCAACAACTGGCCAGTTTTTGACTCAGCAGGAAAAGTGGGCTTTTGTTCAGGGATGATACTCTAAAGCAAAGTTTAGCACCCTTTTTAGGTGGTCTTTATAGGAGCTAGTGGACAAGACACTCCTCCCGCTCGGATGGTTGAGTGTTCAATCCTAGAGAGCAGCAGATATTTCTCTCCTAGGGCGTAATGTAAAAAAAGAAAAGAAAGAATCTACTGTGAACTCCATAGAGGCTTCAGGAAGGGCATTCGGCCAGTCAACTCTCAGCTCTGTCCAACCGGCCCTACTTTAAGGGATTACAGGGTCGTAAAAAGGGAGTTTTTAATAGGTAGTCCTTATAGGTTGATTTACAACCATTCATTTAGTGACTGTTAACGTTACAACAATACAGAAAAAAGGGAAACAGGACCGGTCCTCACACTTCTAACCATTACAGGATCCCCACAGTCATGGGATCCAATTCAGGCAAATCGAATCAATAGGGGAAACCAGATTTGCTTAAAAGCCACAAGATTCACTCAAGAACTACAGTGAGTTGCTTTTAACAACTGTAGCAAAAAAAAGAAAGAAAGAAAGAAAAAGGTCGTAAAAATCAGCCATGACTACTTAACTTGCTTAGCACCCGAAATTCTGGCTCCAGTCCCTGTTGTAAGGTGAGGACTACCTAAAGAGATTTTGCATTTCAATCCCCATCTGTTCCAGAAGATATCCAGACCGTCAAAGAGTTGGACATATCAAGACTTCTGTTATGACAAGGTTTGAGGATGTTTCCCGGGATCATCGGGGATAGAATGTGGCTTGTTAAGGACCATCCAGCCACTGGCAAAGTAGCTTAATATTGTTCCCCATTCAGTCACCCACGATTTAACCGTGATTCCAGCAGCAGCACCGCACAGTGTCTTAACAACGGCGGGAGCTGTGAGCTAGTTACACTACGCATTTGATCTCCTTTCTGTCCACAGAGGCATTTGACACCGTTCAGATAATGGCCGGGGTGTCCTCTTTTATTTAAAGGGCGGATTGGGACACCCCTCCCCCCCCCCACCAAAAAAGCAACCTAAACCAGCCCCTCCTCCCCACCCACCCGCAAGTAAGTTTTTTTGTGCTGAAACAGCAGCCATCCTGCTCCGCTACCCTCGCTCGCTGCCCCTCGCCTGCTTTCCGAGTTGTTGAACTGCTGAGTCTCCTAGAAGGCTTTGACGCAAAGGCTGTTTCCAGGGATTTTGAAGGCTGTGGCAGTTTTGAAAGTAGGCTAATGGTATCGCCTGGAGATTTGGCACACGAAAACGCTGAAAGGCTGCCAGCTTTGAAAAGGCAGACCCTCGAGATTGTGTGTGTGTGTGTGTGTGTGCGATGAATGTTGCCAGGCAGAATTGCGGAGGGGGTTTCGCCTGCCCGCTTCTCCTCCTTCATCCATTGCTCCAGATTAGCCTTTCCTTACATCAACCACCTTTTTTTTGTTTGGTCCTCCATCCATTTTCGGAGACATGAACGGCAGCGCTTTGAAAATTTCGCCCAGACGAATTAATAATGTTCTCCCGAGTCCTGAGAGCGACAACTTCTCTTTCCCCTCCCTCCAGACCCCTCGTTTCTATTTTTCCCTAACCCTTAAAAAGGTCAAATCTTTGCGGACCCCCAAGGTCCTTCCTGCAAACAATACAGAAATCATGGCGTTCGTCCATTCTGCGCATTAAAGGAGAGCCCACTTTAGCCCATTCCTGGGAGGGTCTGTAGCAGGGGTGTCAAACTCTTTCATTGAGGACCGCATCAGGGTTGTGTTTCACTTCAGGGGGCTGGGGTGGGTGTGGCTGGGGTGTGTCTAGGGTGGGTGTGACCAGGGTGGGTGTGGCCAGCTCGATGTCATTCATTTCGGGGGCACCTGTGGTGGCCAAGTGCTAAGACAGGACTTCCCTCAGACCCTCCTTCACTCTCATAATCTTCCTTCATTCCTTCTTTCTTTCCTTCCTTCCTTCCTTCCTTCCTTCTTTCCTTCCTTCCTTCCTTCCTTCCTTCCCTTTCCCTCTGCATTCTCCTTTCTTCCCTCTTCCCTTATTTTTCCTTCCTTGCTCTCTTCCCAGCTTCCCCTTCTTTCTCTTTGTCTTTCCTCTTTCCCTTTCTCCTTTCCTGTCCCTTCTTGCAGGCTCCCTTGCAAAAGGAGGAAATGTTTCTCCTTTTGTTTTCTTTTTAGTTTGTTTTGCTAGCCCTCTGCCAGTCAAAACGGGAGCCCTGATTTTTTGCCGTGACTCCCTCCTGCAGCCCTCTGCCAGCCAAAACGGAGCTGGGGGGTGGGGGTGGGGGCGCTTGTGGCCTCCTGGGCCCCATGTTTGGCTGTGATGGCCTCCTGTAGCCCTCTGCCAGAGAAAAGAGGGCCCATTTTCGCTGTCAGAGTGCTGCAAGAGGCTGTCGTGGTGGAAAATAGGGCCTGGGGGAATCTCCCAAGCTCCATTTTTGTTGGCAGAGGGCTGAAGGAGGCCACTGCCGGCAGAGGCACCAGGGACCGATCCTTTGCTGTTTCCAGGATGCCCCTGCGGGTCAGATCTAAGCACCCAATGGGCCGGATCCAGCCTGAGGGGGTCTTGATTTTGACATCCGTGATCTATGACAATTCACCACAGCCAACTGGCCATGACCCATTTGCTGCAGGACAACTCACCACGGCCATCTCGCCTCAGGATAACTCGCTGCAGGACAAGAGTTACATTAATCTCAAAGAAATGGCAGAATAGAATCATGAAAGAAAGGAAGCCAAAAGGAGAGGGACAGAATAAAACGTTGCTACGATTGTGCAAGGTCCGATCCTAAGCCACCTTTTTCAAGTGCCTTTCTAATTTTGAATGGTCACTAAAATGAATAGTTGTAAGTCAAGATCTATATTCAATGAAGGAATGATTGATCAAATAAATGAATGAAGGCATAAATGAATGAGTGAATTTCTTATTTGTTTATTACATTTTTTTTTTGCCACCCAGAGTTGTTTGAAACGAGATGCGGGGGGCAAATAAATTTAATACATAAATAAATAATAAATCCCTTCCCCTCCCTCCCTCCCTCCCTTCCCTCCCTTCCCTCCCTATCCTGTTCATCTCACCTAAGTGACATATAGGCTTATTTATTTATTTATTAAATGTATTTGCCACCTAGAGTTATCTGAAACAAGATGGGCAGCAAATAAATTTAACACATAAATACATAATAAATCCCTTCCCTACCCCTCCCTAGTCTCCCATATAGACTTCCATAAGCATAAAGTCCCACTTTTCCGGAGAGATCTAGAGCAGGGGTCCCCAACTCCTAGTTCACGGAGATCGGCACCGGGCCGCAACCTGCCAGAAACTGGGCCATGCCAATAAGCGAAGCCCCATCCTTGGGATGCAGGCAACATGTGAAGCCACGCCCTCTCTAGTCTGCGGTAAAACCTCTCTCCATGGAACCGGTCCCTGGTGGCCAGAGGATTGGAGGCAGTGAGGGGATTCAAATTTTTTTTACTACCGATTCTGTGCTTGGTAGGCTTGGTGGGTGTGGTGTTGGCTAGGTGGGCGTGGCAGGGGAAGGACACTGCAAAATCCCCATTTCCTCCCCACCCCGCTAACCTGCTTTCCAGCTCCTTTCTCCTGTGCAAGGCAACCAAAGAAGACCCAACCAATCAGCTGGGACTCGGGAAGCAGAGAATAGATGGGGACAAAGCCAGTCAGAGGTGGGATTTGCCGGTTCTCTGAACTACTCAAAATTTCCACTACTGGTTCTCCAGAACTAGTCAGAACCTGCTGAATACCCACCTCTGATACGCAACATCAAGAGTTCTGATTCCCCCCCCCAAGTCTTGTTCCATTAAACCCCAAAGAAAAGTTTTCTTTCTATATTCACTTTAAGAATTTTCTGTATTAAGATATGAATCCTACGCCAATATTTCTTTACTTTTATCACACGTCCACCATAGATGACAAAAAGTCCCTTCTTTGCATTTACATTCCTAACATTCATTTGAGGTACCTCTCCATGTTATCCCCAGAATAACCACTCTCTAAGGTAGAATGGGCTTGGAGTGGGCCAGACAAATGGTCCCATGGTGTCCAGTGAGCTTCTGTGGCTCAGTCTGGACTTGAACTGGGTTTCCTCAAGCTTTTCCAGCCCATATATTGTCCTCTTCACCTGGTTTAGCGAGGCCACTTCCTATTTGCAGAAAGTAGAGCTGTTAAAGGGAGTTACCAATAAAAGAGAATATTTATAGCTCGGAGTTGAAATGAAGAGTCCTTGACGTTAAGGTCTTGGGATTTAAGAGCCGACCAGCAGTGAATAGCTGCCAGATGTGGCTGATGTAATAAGAATGATTCAACATAGCATGGATATTTCACTTTAAGACTGGAGATGGATTCTATCCCTTTAAGAGGTGGTTATATATTGCATTAGAGGGAGTGGTTCTCTCTTCTTGTGTCCAGTGTCCAGTATTCATTGCAGAAGTTCTCCGAGCAGAGTTAAGAAGAAAGCTTGCTTGTAAAGGTATTTTGCCTACCACGTATATTTCTGTATGTAACACTGTTGTAAATAAAGCACCACTGTTAAAAGTCTAAGTCTCTGTGTGCTGTGTTTGGCTCATAATGGTAGTCACACTGCAAATGCTCTGACATTTGATGCTGTCTGAACTTGGTTGTTTTCTTGCAGACCTTTCATTCCTTGAACTAGGTAACACCATCAGTGCTGGGAAGGGTTAAGGGAGGGTCTGGCACTTCCTAGCAAGACTCCAGGGCTGGCTTCTTGCAACCCCCCACCAAATCTGCCCCGATGCTGAAGTTGGTGACACTGCCCTGTCCCCTTCCCTATTGTGTTAATCCAAGATACTCCCTGATAAGAATGTGGTTCTTGGAAGAAGCCATTATCTTTAGAAGACAGAAGGGATTGTCCATTTTTGGTTAGGGGCCAAGAGTAGGTTGCTGCTACTCCTGATTTTCCTTTACTGCTCCTTTTTGAAAACTCATGTTTAGAAAAAAACAGTAGAGACCTTTAAATTTCTAGGTTCTTTCATATCACAAGACCTAAAATGGATACCTAACATCAAAAAACGTCATCAAAAAAGCACAACAAAGAATGTTCTTTCTGTGCCAACTCAGAAAGCTCAAACTGGCCAAGGAGCTGCTGATCCAGTTCTACAGAGGAATTATTGAGTCTGTCATCTACACCTCTATAACTGTCTGGTTTGCTTCTGCAACCCAACACTTCAGAGGATAATTAGGACTGCAGAAAAAACAATTGATACCAACCTGTCTTCCATTGAGGACCCGTATACTGCATGAGTCAAAAAGAGGGCTGTGAAAATATTTACAGACCCCTCACATCCTGGACATAAACTGTTTCAACTCCTTCCCTCAAAATGACGCTATAGAGCACTGCGCACCAGAACAACTAGACACAAGGACAGTTTTTTTCCTGAATGCCATCACTCTACTAAATTATTGGATAGTAAATATCCAACTATTTACTAAGTCTGCATTACTATTACTATAACTATTAATACTCCCATCCTTCATTTCACCCATCTCCTCCCACTTATGACTGTATGACTGTAACTGTGTTGCTTGTATCTTAACAATTTTTATTGACTGTTTCCTAGTATGATTTGATAGCTTAGTGTACCTTATTATTAAGTGTTGTACTTGATTCTTGCCTCTTGACAAATGTATCTTTTCTTTTATGTACACTGAGAGCATTTGCACCAAAGACAAATTCCTTGTGTGTCCAATCACACTTGACCAAGAAAGAATTCTATTCTATGTTTAGAAAAAAGGTTGCCCTCCAATATCTTTTGCTGCTTCATCCAGCAGAAAATCAACAGCTCAATCTTTTTTTAAAAAATATTTTTTTATTATTTTATATCATACATTTCCTTTCTATGTTGAGCAGTGTGCTCTCTAGGTGTCCAAGGTGTTAACATACAAACATCATCATCAATTATAAATATATATATATATATATATATATATATATATATATATATATATATATAAACAAACAAATATGCAGTAATACATAAATTAATATGCAGTAGCATCAATCATATTATAACATATATTATCTTCCATTATAGTATCGATTATATAACCATCAAAAATATTTACTCATCTGGTTTTCTTTCTCCTATAAACCATATTTCAACTAATTCCACTCCTCTAACCTCAATATCTGACATTTAACCACTTATAGAATAGTTCACGTTATGGAATAGTCTGAATTTTCTTTTCCTTTAATTTTTAGGGGTAACCTATCCATCTCTGCACATTCCAGAATGTTTTTTTTTTTTAATTATAGTATCATCTGCAAGGGTTTCCGAGTTTTTCCAACTTGTCAAAGGTACCTTCCAATGGGGACTGTTGGAGAACGGGACTCTTCAAATTCCAACAGCCGCACGGTATTTTGGTGCAAAAAGTAACAGGTAGCTACCCTGCTGGGCAACGACAGGTAGTCCTCGACTTACATTCCTTTAGTGACCGTTCAAAGTCACAACGTTCACTGCAAAAAAAAAAAAAGTGATTTAGAACCATTGTTCACACAACCGTTGAAGCATCCCCCATGGTCACATGATCGAAATTCAGAGGCTCAGCAACTAGCATGTATTTACGACCATTGCAGTGTCCTGGGAGAATCTCGTGATTCCCTTTTGCGACTTCCAGCAAGCAAAGTCAATGGGGGAGCCAGATTCATTTAACAACCATGTGTGACTGATTTAACGATTACAGTGTGTCAGTTTTGGAAGTCTCAATAGCTTCGATGCTCCCTCGCTGCCACAATTGAGCCTGAGAAAGTGGGAGGGGGGAATTCATTTGTGTATATCTAGTTAGACAAAATAAAATTCTTTTGTTTGGTTCAAGGTCACTGAGCGTGCGCCTAATGAATTGGGAATCTTACTTTAGGACGGATGGTGATTGAGCCATGTGATGTGGTGATGGCTAAGTGGGGGGATGGATTTGTAGTTTTGACTTTTGCAAGGAAGCCCAAAACTTTCACATTCAGGATTCCACAGATGTGCCAGTTACTATCCAAATAAAGGAACCTTTGAAAGATGTCTGTCTCGGAGTTATTGGTTGGAATGGAGGATTGCTGGAACGCTGATTCACTTAACAACCATGACAAGACAGGTGGTAAAACAGGGCAAAACTCACTTAACAAGGGTCTTTCACCCAACGACATAAATTTGGGGCTCCATTGTGGCCGTAAGTCGAGGACAACCTCTATAGATGCATATCCTGGTTGTGGACAAGCACAGATGCACCTCCTGGTTAGGACCCTGCCCTGATTTTGGGCAAGTACAAATATACATCATATTATAAGCAACTGTGTCCTCTTTGCGGACGATGTAAAGCTATTGAACACCACTGACAATACTGCTGCCCTACAAAGCGACCTTGACTATGTGTCAGAATGGTCGAAAAATTGGCAACTTCAAATCTCAACCCACAAATGCTCTGTCGTACACATTGGCAACAAAAATCAGAACACCAAACACAAATAATCCCACCACTGATCCCACCACTGGGCGGAAATGACCTCATAGACCCTCACTCAAGGACCTAGGACAGTGATGGCTAACCTTTTTGGGCTCCTGTGCCAAAAATTGCGTGCGCCGGCGTGCATGCACTTGCATGCCTGCACCCAGAATGCAATGCCCCCTGCACATGCGCATGCAATCCCCCCCCCCTTAACTGCACTGCACCTCACAGCCGATTTTTCGGCTGGTTCGAGGCCTTTTTTGGCCTCCCAGAGGCTTGGAAAAAGCCTCTGTAAGGCTTTTCAGGTCGGATTATAGGCCCGTTTTGTCACTTCCGGTATTACAGGCTGTTAGATTTCTCTAGCATGTAAAATGTCACCATTCCCCTGCCTGGGACATGTAGACTTCACCTCCATTCATGGTTGATGATCCCCAGGCATTCGGCTTTCAGAGAACATTTGTCGGAGGGTGGGAATTCCATATCTGCAGGGAACTGTGTGTGTGTGTGTGTGTGTGTGTGTGATATTTTTGGCTGAAGTTTTACAGTTCTCACCACCATGTAACTAATTTTGATTTCCTGTGATTCCACAAGGCAGGAGTCCTTATACCATCCCAGACAAATGGAAGTCCATTTTTTTTTCTTGGAAACTTCCAGCGACGGAGCATTCCAGGAGGCAAGGTTTCATGGATTAATTGTTCCCATTGTCAGAAAATCACTCCTTCCTTCTAGGCTGGATCTCTCTTTAACAAGCTTCCATCCATTACTTCTTGTCCTGTCCTCTGGTCCTCTAGAGCAGTGATCCCCAACCTTTTTTACGCCGCGGCCCGGTATCCCCAACCTTTTTTATGGCGCGGCCCGGTACCAACATCAGCTGGGCGCCGCCATCTTGTTTTGATGAAAAAGTGCTTCCAGTGAGCTTTCTACCCGGAAAAGCTCACCGGAAGCACTTTTTCATCAAAACAAGATGGCGACGCCCAGCAAGCCAGCGGCCGGGTAGGACTTGTTCCACGGACCGGTACCGGTCCACGGACCGGTGGTTGGGGACCCCTGCTCTAGAGAATAAGTCAATGCCTCTCCATGACATCCCCTCAAGCACTAGAATATGGCTATTATGTCCCCTTCGATTCTTCGATTCTCTGAGAGGCTAGACATATCAAGCTCTATCAACTGTTTATCTTATGATCTAAGTTAGCTACTGTAGATCAGTGGTGGGATTATTTTTTTGTTATTACCAATTCTGTGGGCATGACTTTGTGGGCGTGGCATGGCTTTGTGGGCATGGCAGAGGAAGGATACTGCAAAATCCCCATTCCCTCTGCATTCGACTAACCTGCTTTCCAGCTCCGTTCTCCTGTGCAGGGCAACCAAAGAAGACCCAGCCGATCAGCTGGGACTCGGGAGGCAGAGAATAGATGGGGGCGGGGCCAGTCAGAGGCGGTATTTGCCGGTTCTCCAAACTACTCAAAATGGCCACTACTGGTTCTCCAGAACTGGTCAGAACCTGCTGAATACCACCTCTGCTGGAGATTCCTTTCTGGATTTCAGAAGCTGGTATGAAAATCATGGTCAACTCTTTTATTCTTCAGAATTCTTCATATTCTTCAGTTAAGGGGATTCTCAGTCATCCAGGTCATGGTTGTCCCAACGATACTTTTTCAAGAGGCAAATGGACTTTCTGGTTTTTCTTGAAGACGTTTCGCTTCTCAGAGCTGAAGAAGCTTCTTGATTGAGAAGCGAAATGTCTTCAAAGAAAAACCAGAAAGTCCAGTTGCCTCTTGAAAAAGCACCTTTGGGATATTCTTCATTAATTCTTCACAGTCAACTTTAATATTCTTCAGAATTCTTCTGAGAACATTTAATTATCATGACTCTTTTCCCAAAGCTGCTTTTTTCAAGAGGTAACTGGACTTTCTTGTTTTTTTCTTTGAAGACATTTCGCTTCTCATCCAAGAAGCTTCTTCAGCTCTCACAGGATTGTAGGGAATGGAAGGATTGATCCACTGTCCTGTCACAGCTGAAGAAGCTTCTTGGATGAAAAGCAAAATGTTTTCAAAGAAAAAAAAAGAAAGTCCAGTTGCCTCCTGAAAAAGCACCTTTGGGACTATCATGCCTCTTAGCGATAACCCTATACATTTTAGATGCATATAGAATAGAATAGAGTAGAGTAGAGTAGAGTAGAGTAGAGTAGAGTAGAGTAGAGCAGAGCAGAACAGAACAGAACAGAACACAACAGAATAGAATAGAATTCTTTGTTGGCCAAGTGCGATTGGACACAGAAGGAATTTGTCTTAATGCAAATGCTCTCAGTATACATAACAGAAAAAGATACATTCGTCAAGAGTTAAGAATCATAAGGTACAACACTTAAAAATAGTCATAGGGTACAATAAGCAATCAAATCATACTAGGAAACAGTCAATATAAATCATAAAGATACAAGTGACGTTACAGTCCTACAGTCACAAGTTGGAGGGGATGGGTGATAAGGAGCAATGAGAAGATTAACAGTAATAGTAATGCAGACTTTGTAAATAGTTAGACAGTGTTGAGGGAATTATTTGTTTAGCAGAGTGATGGCATTTGGAAAAAAAACTGTCCTTGTGTCTAGTTGTTCTGGTGTGCAGTGCTCTAAAGCGTCATTTTGAGGGAAGGAGTTGAAACAGTTTATGTCCGGGATGTGAGGGGTCTGGAAATATTTTCACAGCCCTCTTTTTGACTCGTGCAGTATACAGGTCCTCAATTGAAGGCAGGTGGGTAGTAATTGTTTTTTCTGTAGTCCTAATTACTCTCTGGAGTCTGTGTCTGTCCTGTTGGGTTGCACGACCAAACCAGACATTTATAAAGGTGAAAATGACAGACCCAATAACTCTTCTGTAGAACTGGATCAGCAGCTACATATACCACCTGGCATAATGTTCAGAAGTCTCTAGGATGCATCTCTCTACCATGTTCTTTTACTTATAATGCCACTGTTTCTTAGAACACTGGCGTTATCCATCAGTACTTTTTTTTTTTTAAAGTCATTAAAAATGAAGTTTGTGTGGCTTTCTTAATCCCAACTCTGCCAAAGTATTAGATAAATACACTAGATGGCGCTCACCATGTTCCTTTATCATTTTGTGGAATGAGTGTATGACCTTTGGAGATAAGAAGAGCTATGCACAGTTAATAGAATACATACGACAATTATATGACTATTTGCTGTTAAGGGGCCCCTTTGAATTTTGTTTTAAATGAACCCACATTCCTTTTTTATTATCCCTTTACCCTGCATCCATTTTTTTTTTTTTTTTTTTTTACTTTTAAGGATTTTAAACACGGAACAGCTTTCTCCATAACTTTCGATCTTTGTCATGTGCACAGGAAGATCCTTGTCATTTTTGGCTAAGAAAAGAGCACATTCAACGAGCCCTCCCAGCAGAAGTTTAAAGTAGCAGCTGGGCATGAAAAAGGGAATAAAAAAATATCTTGTGAATAGGATAAATAAATTCACTTTACAAGTGGTGAGCGGAAGAAGAATTCCCTCCAAGTAAATTTACAACAAGCAGGTATAATTAAAGTTAAACGAGAAGAAAACCAGAGAAAGAAGCGTTGTCCACGAAGCAACAGCACATCAAACGCCAAGCTAGACTGAAATGGCATTAAAGCAACATCATGTATTGTGAGAAATACCAGTTGTTTTCTTGGAAACTCATTACATTAAGAGCAGGGGTGGGCTTCAAAATTTTTTAGCAAAGGGTTCTCTGCCCGGTTTCTGGGTGGGCGTGGCCATGGTGGGCGTGGCCTAGTCGGCCTCCTGCACCGTGGTTGGGGGCGCTTTTTGCCCTCCCCGGGCTCCAGAGGCTTTCCTTGAGCCTCTGGGAGGGTGAAAACGGCCTCCCCAAGCTCCATAGGCTCTCTGGAAGCTGCAAACGGGCCCATATCCAGCCTTCCTAAACTTCTGGGAGGCCAGTTTTTCACCCTCCCCAAACCTCCGTGTGCATCCTGCACTTACCTGTGTCCAAAACGGGCTGTGTGGGGCCTCCTGGGAGGGGAGGGGGTGGGCGGGGCCAGCCAGGAGTGGGATTTGGTGGGTCTCTGAACTGCACAGAATCTTAGCTAGGGGCTCTCCCAAACCCCCGTGAACCCCTAGCAGTCCATCCCTTATTAAGACATCATAGAATTTATGGGTTTTCGGCAATGTATGTTGGACAAAACACAGAAACTGTGTTCACTTAACCTGGATTAAGAAGTAATGGGTTGTATGAAACCAGCTTTTCTTTGCTGGAAAAAAAAGAGGTTGAAGTTATCCATTTAGTTGTCCCAACTCTTGGTGATTCTATGGACCAGGTCTCTCCATATCTTGCACTGTTTCTTTGAATGTTCCTATGCTCTGGCTGGTGTCAGCTTTGATGGCACCCAGCTACTGTGTACTTTGATGGCCTGGTTTCCATTTACCACTAACTCTTCCAAGCATATATTTTTCTCTCTCCAGTGAATTCCTTCGCATGACGTGACCTAAGTGAGACTCAGCATAGAAAGAAACTGGCTATTCCCATTGGTGGTTAGGAGATCCTACAGAAAAAACCTAGCACAACATAGAAATGAAACTTTTCTTTTGATCCCTGTGAACAGACAAGCTCAAATAAACCAAGTTTTCCTTAACCACAGTCTGTTCAACAAGCTTCATAGGCTGGGTTGCAGCAGTGGTGGGATTCAAATAATTTAACAACTGGTTCATGATGGCCAATCTGGCCCTGGGTGAACCGGTTGTTAAATTACCACACACCCTTCCCGCTATCAAAGTGGATCTTGGGCACTGCGCTGCAATGGAGCAATGGGCAATGGAGTGGCCAGCATGAGGGAAGGAGGAAGAACAGGGAGAAGAAAGAGAGAAAGTGGCCTTCTCTTTCCCTCACACTGGTTGCTCTATCGCCTGTTTCTCCATTGCAGTGCAGTGCAGCACCCAGGATCCACTTTGATAGCAGGGGATGGGTAATTTAACAACCGGATTGCCCAAACCAGTGTGAACCGGCTGAATACCACCACTGGGTTGCAGGTTCTTTAAGTCCTAATCTAGCATGTTCCAGCTGGCTGAAGATTTCTAGGAGTTGAAATCTGCATAACTTAAAAGTCGCCAAGGTTTTGAAACATGGATCTAGATTCACAAAGCCCTTAAGCCAAAATCAGACCAATCATGTGAAATTTCAGTAAAGTGTGTGAATCTGGACTCGGTGTTTATTATTTATTACTCAGGTTTATGGTGGAATGCCTCAGTTACAACTTCTCTAAGCTGAATACACTCCAGTCCAATAAATAGCTTAAAAGGACAACAACACTGGGTGTTACAATATTACAGTGTAAATTACTTGATCACATTACATTATGTTAAGGAATATAATATTTATACTAAAAAGCTAATCATCACTTAATGTAATGAATGGATGTCAACTCTTTAACGAGATCTTAAAAGCTACCTATAAGTTAGGTCTCAGAATATTTTTTAAACATCAAGAGGACTGGTGCGAACATGAGAGACTTTTTCCATGGCAGTTATGGCAAAGGCCAACTTTGATGATCCTTAATGGGGATCTTACTTTTAGATCTCATTGGACAGGCAGATACTATTGGGAGCAGGAGATCCCAAAGATACCCAGTAGAGCTCTTAAAGGAACAGAAGGAACATCTTGATTTGCACCTGGAAGTCAACTGATAACCAGTGCAATTCCTAAGATGTACATTATCCCAACAAGAGAAACCATGGACTCCACAAAGAACTCTTGGCAAGACTTGGGCTGTAACTCATGAAAACAGGGGACAATGTACCTGGAAAAAGACCGGTCCAACTCATCAGAAGGATTTTAAACTAAAATTGAGAGGGGGGGAAGATGACCAACCTTTAGAATCTTTAGAACACAAAACCAATCATAAATCCCAAGACAACATATCTAACAATGAGGTAGGGAGTGATGAAAAAAAAATGGAATAGAATAGAATAACAAGAGTTGGAAGGGTACCTTGGAGGTCTTCTAATCCAACCCACTGCTTAGGCAGGAAACCAATATCTTTTCAGACAAATGGTTGTCCAATCTCTTCTTCAAAACTTCCAGCGTTGGAGCATTCACAACTTCTGGAGGCAAGTTGTTCCACTAGTTAATTGTTCTAACTGTAAGGAAATTTCTCCTTAGTTCTAGGTTGCTTCTCTCCTTGATTAGTTTCCACCCTTACTTCTTGTCCTGCTCTCAGGTGCTTTGGGAAAACTCAACAACTAGTAGGAGATATACGAAACATGCCCAGCGACAGGCATAACAGTCTTAAGTACTTATATACAAGTGTTCAAAGCTTGGGGAACAAACAGGGTGAACTAGAAGCAATAGTACATGAGGGTAGGTATGACATAGTTGTCATTGTGGAAACCTAGTGGGATGAAACCCCATGACTGGAATGTACTGATGGATGGATACAAATTGTTCAGAAGAAACAGATCTACAAAAAGAGAAGGTGAAGTTGCACCATATGTAAGACATTATGACATATCTACAGAAATGTACATGATCAAAGATAAAACCCCTCTAGAATGTATATGGGTCAATATAAAAGGAAAGAGGCACCTAGAACAGTTCAGGATTCTGCATGATGAATTATTTGCAGCTTCCAAGAGATCTCCAAGGTCAGTGCCATTTGGAACACATTGCAATTGTCCAGTTGAGAGGTGACCAAGTCATGAATGACCATCAGCAGAGCTACTCTTATGACTTCAAAATCTTCTTGACTCACAGCGATTGCTTGAGGAACATGTAGTAGCTTTGACCAGGAAAGCTTTACAGAACTCTGTCTGATGAACAAGAACTGCCATTCCTAGATTAGGAGAGTGGGCCCCTGATGTCTTGGGGATAAGCCCATGATTGTCATAGTGGTCACAAATTCCCAAGGTGTGCCTGACCCCTTCCTCCCCAAAAGCATCCTGAACTTACTCTAACCACTAAAAATGTCCATCTGGAGATGAGGCTAAACATCTCGGCCGGGAATGGCATTGTGCAGCAGGGAAGGAGGTATCATTGACAATATTATTCAAACAGTAACAATAGCAATAACATCTCTATTTAAATAGATAAATGCATCTAGGCTGCAAAAATCCAGATGTCCAACAGGTGGCAACCACAAGCTAGAGCTTCCTGTTTGTCCTCGCTGCCATCTAGGGGATGATCAGCCTTCTGCAATCCAGATATGCAATATTACATAGAAATTCAGGGTGTCTAATGTGTTCACACATTAGTCTCTGGAAAACAAGAGAGGCAGTAGATGGCAGCAGAAACCAGCAAATTCAAGAGGCTGAAATGGTGGTAAGTGGGGAGAAGCTCTGTTGATTTCAGTGCTGGTTTTAACATCAAGGAACCCCTCTGACAGTTATCTCAGCCTGTTGGAGTGTAGTGGGAGGGGGTTTCAAACAGTGATGGTGGAATTACCATGGCTCATCTTTTGTCAGTGTGTCATGGGAGAAGTGTGAGGGTATCAGTTACTAACCAGAATTCAACTACTAATCAGATGCAGTGTATACAGATAATCCTTGAGTTACGACCATAAGGAAGCCTGCCCCACCATAGTCATAACTGGTGGTAGCCATAAAGCGAGTTGGTCGGTGACTGACCCAATTTTACGACATCTTTTGCAGTGCTCATTAAGCAAATCACTGTACTTATTAAGCAAATTCACTGTCATTAAGCCAATAGTTTGCTATGGTTGCGGTTTGCCAAAAACCAGATGTAACTTCTGGTTTTCAGCAAAGCCATCATAAAATGCAGGACATTTGCTAAGCAACCAGAGTGCATTCACATAACTGGCAGGGGGGGGGACGACTATCAGAACTTCAAATCCAGGTCATGGGTCATAAGTCAAGGACTAACTATATATATTTTCAGGGAAAAAGAGCAATCTAATCTAATCTAATATTGTTGTTAGTCGTTAAGTCATGTCTGACTCTTCGCGACCCCATAGACAATGTTCCTCCAGGCTTTGCTGTCCTCCAGAGTCCATTTAAGCTCACGCCGACTGCTTCAGTGACTCCATCCAGCCACCTCATTCTCTGCTGTCCCCTTCTTCTTCTTTTGCCCTCAATCTTTCCCAGCATTAGGCTCTTCTCCAGTGAGTCCTTCCTTCTCATGAGGTGGCCAAAGTCTTTGAGTTTCATCTTCAGGATCTGGTCTTCTAAAGAGCAGCCAGGGTTGATCTCCTCCAGGACGGACCGGTTGGATCGCCTTGCAGTCCAAGGGACTCACAGGAGTCTTCTCCAGCACCAGAGTTCAAAGGCCTCCAGTCTTTGGCGTTCAAGATTCTTATGGTCCAACTTTGACAGCCATACATTGCAACTGGGAAAACCATAGCCTTGACTATACGCACTTTTGTTGGCAAGAATCCAATCTGATCTGATCTGATCTAATCTAATCTAATCTAATCCAAATAGTTTCCAAGTGAAGCGTTTTACAATATATATGATCTTGCCCACCCCCCTTCTCTTCAATTGTACCCAATTCATGGAGACTGCCTGAATAAGTCCCTGCAGTTTTCTTAGCAAGGTTTTCCAGAAGGGATTTGTCATTGCCTCCTTCTTAGGGCTGCGAGAAAGGGACTGGCCCAAGGTTCCACAGCTGGTTTTGTATCTAAGGCAGAACTGGAACTCACCCTTTCCTGGTTTCTAGTCCCATGCCCTAGCCATTAGAACAAAAAGTGACTGTCATATATGACCTTTAAGTATCCCTAGCTTTCTCCTTTGGACACTTATCTCATATCCATGAGCTAGAAAAATAGCATTTCACATAACCATCCAATTCTCTGCTGGTCCCCAGGCAGAGTTGGTGAAGAGTTCTTGACCTACAACCTTGACCTACAACCGTAATGGAGCCTGTGGGGACCTGATTGGAGGGGTGGAGCAGAAAGTAGACCCAAGCAGAACCTCAGCAGGTTCTGACCAGTTCTGGAGAACCATTAGCGGAAATTTTGAGTAGTTCGGAGAACCAGCAAATACCACCTCTGACTGGCCCCCTTCCCCATCTATTCTCTGCCTCCCATTGAATGCCAGGTGATTGGCTGGGTCTTTTTTTGTTGTCCTGCACAGGGGAACGGAGCTGGAAAGCAGGTTAGTGGGGTGGGGAGGGAATGGGGATTTTGCAGTAACCTTCCCCTGCCACGCCCACCAAACCATGCCCACAGAACCATTGGTAAAAAAATTTGAATCCCACCACTGGATCCAAGGTTTGCCAGGATCTGGCAGAGTGGGGTGGGGGGGAGGGAAGATAGGTGGGGGAGCCCACTGCTGCACCCCTGCAGTCAGTCATAAGGCTGAATGACTGCAGAGGCACTGTAATGGCCATAACTTTCAACCCAAGTCTTAAGTAGCTTTTGAGGGGGACGGGTCCATTGTAACTTCTAATGGTCAGTAAGCAACCGTTCGTTAAGTCAAGGATTACCTGTATGTTATGTTTTTCAGACAATGGAGAATAGGGGCAATTCCCATGTGTGAGTTCCTCTCCACTCACGAACCAGATTTAGGTTCTCCATATTCAGTTGGCATTGTTGCTAGGTGTTTGTCCATTAGTGGGATTCAATTTTTTTTTACCCCTGGGTCTGTGGGTGTGGCTATGTGGGCATGGCCAAGTGGTCATGTGACTGGGTGGGCATGGCTATGTGGGTTTTCTCCCCCCCTTCACAGCACACACACCCCAGTCCCTGTTTTTTTGCCTACTGGGCCTCAGGGAAGCCCCCAGGCAAGGAAAGTACAACAGCGAGGGGGGGAATTAGCTGCACCGTGCGATTTAGATTAGCTAGAAAGCAAGAAATCAGATGATTTCCTGCTTTCTAGCTAATCTAAATCACACGGCACAGCTGATCATCGGAAATACCACTTTGACCAAACCGATAGCATTTTGTTACTACTGATTCGCCCAAACTGGTAACATTATTTACTACCGGTTCATGTGAACCGGGCCGAACCAGTAGAATGCTACCACTGCTTTGGTTCCATCTTCCTGTTTCTGCCATTGGTGGCATCGCAGAAGTGGCTATTTCTTGCTCTGTAATTTGCTCTACATCTCCCACTTCCTAGTTATACAAAACATTTGCTAGACCAATATTGAATACAGCTCATCAGTCTGGAACCCACATTACGTATCTGATATTAGCACAGTTGAGAAAGTCCAGAAATATTTCACAAAAAGAGTTCTCCACTCCTCTACTCGTTGTAGAATACCTTATGCCACCAGACTTGAAATTCTAGACCTAGAAAACCTTGAATTATGCCGTCTTCGGTCTGATCTAAGAATGGTATATAAAATCATACATTGCAATGACTTACCTGTCAATGAATACTTCAGCTCCATCCATAACAAAACAAGGGCACACAATAGATACAAACTCAAGGTTAACCACACCAAACTTGATTGCAGGAAATACAACTTCAGCAACAGAGTGGTCAATGTCTGGAATACTCTACCTGACTCTGTGGTTTCTTCCCCAAACCCCAAAAACTTTAAGTTTAGGCTGTCTACTATTGACCTCACCCCTTTCCTAAGAGGTCTGTAGGGGGCGTGCATAAGCGCACCAATGTGCCTACTGCCCTTGTCCTATTGTTTCTTTTATTTTTCTTATATGTACCCATTTCATGTATTCATAACTATGTTTTTACTTATACCTATTATCTTGTAAGTGATTGACAAATCAAATAAATAAATAAATAGTTTCCTGATACAATCTCAGGGAGGAGAGATGGGTAGGACAATGGTCATGCCAGTAGGTAGGCCAACTTGATGGAGAGGCAGGCTGTTTTCAGTAAACTTCTGTTTATATATTTTTTGCAGGGAGGGAAAGGAGATCAGATTTGATTTGTTGTGTTTTGATGTAAAATGGAGAGAGTGGTGTGGGGTGAGGCCAAGGAGAGTGGTTTCTCCTTTGCTAGACATCTATATAAGACAAGGGTCTTCAGACTTCAACTTCCAGAATTCCTGAGCTAACATGACTGGAGGAGGAATTCTGCAAGTTGAAGTCCATAAGTCTTAAAGCTGTTAAGTTTGAAGACCCCTGATATAAAACATGCTTTAATATGGATTCCTGCATGAGTTGAATACAACAGCCCAGATGGCACCTTCCAATACCATGATTCAGGAAACTATGATCGAGCCAACATCTTATTGGAATCCATTCACATCTTATTGGAATGTATAATCTATTGCTAGTCTCCCTAACCTGCCCTCCCTCTAGGTTACCCACTTCATTCCTTTTCTCTGTGAAGACCTTTTGCATGTGGTTATCTTCCCATGTATGGGGTGCTGAGTGTGTCAATGGGCCCATTTCCTGACTGTATTGCCAAGTATCTTGCCTGTTAGGTATATTTATTTTGGATGTTTCTATTTTTTTATTGTTTTAAAATGCTTTCAGTATTTTAATTGTAATATACAGTTTTTGAATTGTAAGCCACCCACAGTCTTTGACTGATGGACAGCTATAGAAATTGAATTAGATAGATAGATAGATAGATAGATAGATAGATAGATAGATAGATAGATAGATAGATAGATAG
>NW_020717069.1:254474-271208 GCF_900518725.1 Notechis scutatus | reverse complement strand
CTTCCTTCCTTCCTTCCTTCCTTCCTTCCTTCCTTCCTTCCTTTTTCTTTCTTGTAACAGTGAGCCATATTTCAAAGCACCATACAGTATCTCCTTTGCACTTCCAATCTCTAGCACACTACATTTGACTCCCCTCCCACCCCCTCCAATGATCTATTTCTGAAATCCTGGGGAATTGCTTTCAGCCTGTATCTGTCTGGAGTTTTCAACCCTGTGTAGTCACACACTAGTTAACTTAATGGCCACCTTGCTTGATACACATCCCGGTCTCTCTTTTTTAAACCCCAAATTACTTTAATAATAAAAAATTAACAGGAACCCAGCATGCATGAACTTCAGCTCCTGAGGCATTCTCAGAAAAGAAACAATATGGTTAACTCTTTCTCAGTGTTTTGTTTGCAAACATGCAGGTGACAGGTTCAAAATGACGATAAGTAGACTCATAAGAGTCCTAAGTCTGAGAGATGATTGAAGGGCTCCATAAAGGGGACGGAAAGAGGTATCAGGAAATATCTTCATGATGTCTACAGACGGATAAATGTTTTTCAAATGGTTATCCACATCCTTAGGGATGCGGTGGCTCAGTGGCTAAGACACTGAGCTTTGTCGATCACAAAGATCAGCAGTTCACCAGATCGAATCCCCAGCACCGCGTAACGGAGCGAGCTCCCGTCACTTGTCCCAGCTTCTACCAACCTAGCAGTTCGAAAGCATCTAAAAAAATGCAAGTAGAAAAATAGGGACCCCTTTGGTAGGAAGGGAACAGCGTTCTGTGCATCTTCGGTGTTTAGTTATGCCGGCCACATGACTACGGAGACGTCTTTGGACAGCGCTGGCTCTTTGACTTTGTACCGGAGGTGAGCACCGCCCCCTAGAGCCGGAAACGACCAGCACGGATGTGTGAGGGGAACGTTTACCTTTACCTTCATCCTGTTTTTGTGAACTGGGAAGCCTACCTACAGTTACAATTTGTTTTGCTCACGCTATGCTCTTAAAAATTTCCAAATGTGTCCATTGGCTTAGTCATCCTTTGGACTCTTCAGGTAGATCAGAGGGACTAGAAGTTTTTAGAAGTTTGCTCACTTTCTTTGAGCAGTGATTCTCAACGTTGACAACTTGAAGATCTGTGGATTTCAGTTCCCAGAATTCTGGGAGTTGAAGTCCAGACATCGTAAAGATGCCAACGTTGAGAAACACCAATTTACAATTTGTTCTTTCTCTGTCTTTATGAAATGGGACATTAAGTAAAATTCCAAGACTCCTAGTCAAAAAAACAAAACAAAAGAATTCTAATTCTTTCATCCTTCCTTGCCTTAAGCGATAAACACCGCCGCAACTTTGCAAATATGATATTCCCAAGATAATCAAATACCTAAGCTTGATTTAAATTCACCTTTTGGAATTGCTAGCTTTTAGTCTGCTTTCTTTTCTGTTCTCTGTTGACTTCACCATCATGCATGAATTGGCAGTTACCTGGTTATTCTTTTATTTAAATATCCCTTTGAAATCCAGCACAGTCTTACAATAATAGCTAGCTAATTAGTATCCTAAGCACAGGCATTGATTTGCTTTGTTCAATCTGTAAAAAGAAATGGATCCATCTGGTGCCAAAAACTGGTTTGTAGCTTTTCTTGTCTTATGGCTTTAAAAAAAACCAGAGTGAGAAGTCAATTAGCCTGGCTAACTTTCTTAGTTGAATGCTTCACTTTATCTGGTTGTTTTTTTCTCACCTTGGATATATAGGTCAGTCACCTTCCTTCCAACATAGGGAGGTTTTTGTGTCTGTGAATATTCTGAAATAAGCTATTAATCCAGAGGTTTTCCAAAAATAACAGCTGTATAAACAGAGGTGCATGTTTTCTTTGGGTGGGCAAACTTAAAACAAGTTCAGGTTTTCAAAAGCACGAACAGTATTGGAGCTCAAAAGTTCTCCATGAAGCTTTGGAAGACGATGTAGATTCTCTTAGTTGTTCTGCCTCCCAAGGGTTCTGAAATTGTGGCTTAATGTATGTCTAATGGTGACTGCCTATGAACAATTTCACTCTGGCTTGAACAGCATAGAATAGAATTCTTTATTGGCCAAGTGTGATTGGACACACAAGGAATTTGTCTTGGTCCAAATGCTCTCAGTATACATAAAAGAAAAGATACATTCGTCAAGAGTCAAGAATCATCAGGTGCAACACTTAATGAAAGTCATAGGGTACAATAAGCAATCAAATCCTACTAGGAAACAGTCAATATAAATTGTAAGGATACAAGTGACAAAGTTACAGTCCTACAGTCACAAGTGGGAGGGGATGGGTGATAAGGAGTGATGAGAAGATTAATAGTCATAGTAGTGCAGACTTTGTAAATGGTTGGATAGTTTTGAGGGAATTATTTGTTTAACAGAGTGATGGCATTGGGGAAAAAACTCCCCTTGTGTCTAGTTGTTCTGGTGTGCAGGGCTCTATAGCGTCGTTTTGAGGGAAGGAGTTGAAACAGTTTATGTCCAGGATGTGAGGGGTCTGTAAATATTTTCACAGGTCTCTTTTTGACTCGTGCTGCATACAGGTCCTCAATGGAAGGCAGGTTGGCAGCCATTGTTTTTTCTCCAGTCCTAATTATCCTTTGGAGTCTGTGTCTTCCGGTTGGGTTGCAGAACCAAATGAGGCTGGGTTTGCTTTGGGGTTTGATCACAGATCTTGAGCAAAACGGAACAGAATAAGGGAGTTGGGAGATACTTTGGAGATCTTCTAGTCCAACCCCGGCTCAAGCAGGAGATCTTACCAGACAAATGGCTGTCCAATCTCTTCTTAAAAGCCTCCACTGAAAACAGTTCCACTGGTTAATTATTCTCACTGTCAAGGAATTCCTCCTTATTTCTAAGTTGGCGCTCTCTTTAATGATCTTCCACTTGCACTTTTGAACCCTCCCTCAAATGTTTTGGGGGATAGCTTGACCCCCCTCTTCTTTGTGAGAGTCCCTTCAATATTGGGACACTGCTCTCATATTTCCCCTAGTCCTTCTTTTCACTAGACCAGACATAATCCTGAAACCCTTCTTCGTATGTTTCAGCCTCCAGCCCCCTAATCATCTTTGTGGTTCTTCTCTGCACCCTTTCCAGAGTGTCTGCATCTTTTTTTTATATTGTGGTGACCAAAACTGGATGCAGCATTCCAAGTGTGGTCTTACCAAGACATTATAAACCAGTACTAACACTTCCTGTGATCTTGATTCTATCCCTGTATTAATGCAACCTAGGACTATGTTGGCTTTGTCGGCAGCTGTAGCACACGGCTGGCTCCTATTTAAATGATTGTCCACTATCTTGTCCACTATCTGATAGTAGAATTGCTTCTATCTTTTTTCTCTCCATGAAATGTTCATTATAATTTTGCAAACCTGAACAGATACGTCAACTTTCTCTCGTATCTCATGTTCTGCCTAGCCTTTCATTCTCATTGGTTCATTCATTCATTCATTCATTCATTCATTCATTCATTCATTCTCGTCTCTTGTTCTTCCAAAGAGAAGTGCTTTGAAGTGCAATCCTGATGTATGCACTGGGTTGATGATTGCCTCATTCTCCACTCAGCTTCCTCCATTCAGCTTTGAAGTGAGCCCAACTCTTGGGGTTTATTTTCAAAGGTTTATTTATGCAAAGTTTGGTCCATCCATGGAATGGAGCTTCCAAGGCCCCAACACCAAATGCTCCCAAACCAGCCATAATGACTTAGGGCCACAATAAGCCTCAATGCGCCAGAGAAGAAAAACGATGGGGTTGACCACAGAAAAACAAGGCGGTTATATTTCTAGCTAAATAAACTGGACTATTGTTTAGAGCCCTGATCGGAATCTGCCGTGCGCTTAAATCACTCCTTGCGGAAGTGTGACAAGTTCAGAAGATCAAATACAAATTCTGAAGGAGACTCAAAAACAACTAGCAAATATGTTCGTTTAGATTTACTTTGAGACTAAACATTTTACGCCAATGTGGAATTTGTTGGGAATAGAACTGTGAGTTAGGAAGGGAATAGCGTTTAACAGATTAACAGAGTTGGAAGGGATCTTGTAGGTCATCTAGTCCAACCCCCTGCCCAAGTAGGAGACCCTACACTGTTTCTGACCGAGGGCAGTCCAGTCCCTTCTTGAAGGCCTCCAGTGAGGAAGCTCCCACAACTTCTGAAGGCAACTTCTGTTCCATTGGCTTTTTGAGGAACGTCTACATGGATCTCCAGGGCAACGTTTCAAGGGAAGAGATTCATCTTATCTCAGGTTGCCTTCCAAGGTTCTTATCCATAGACTAGACTACTCTTTGGCTCCATTGGGATTAACGGAGCCATTCCTAAAACCATAGACATTTACTAAGGGAAGAAAGGAAGAATTCACCTTAAAGTCAAGGACTAGCTTATATTTACTGTAGGATCCAATCCGAGTTGGTCACTGGGACCACAGATTTAGTCTTCTGAGTTTTCGGACTTGTGCTGGAGCCCATGCTCAGGGAACGTCTCTCTCATCCAGGTCACAGCTGTTGCAGCTCAGAACGGAAGAAGCTTCTTGGATCAGAGGTGAAACATCCTCAAGGGAAAACAAAATCCAGGAGCCTTTTGAAAAAGCACTCTCGTCAGAATGTGTACATTTGCGGCAGCATATGAAGATCCAGAGGAGACCGTGGAAAAGGAGGACAGCTCTTCTTAGATAAGGAGTCTGAAGAGATTCTCAGGCTGTCTCAAAGGTGCTTCTTTTAAGCTATACAATTTGGGATGAACCCCATTGGAATGGGGTGGGAATAAGGAATGGATTTCCAGAGGAAAAGAAATTGCATACGGGAACCATTTGTACCACTCAGGTGACCCTGAGGACACAGATAAACCTCCAAGTGGCCTCAAGGACTCTGTAGGATGCAAATGACCAGCTGTCTGCAAGGAGTATCAATCCTTCCATTTCCCCACCATCCTGCTTCAGAGTTAAAGAAGCTTCTTGGATGAGAAGTGAAATGTCTTCAAAAGAAAAAAAAACCAAGAAAGTCCAGTTGCCTCCTGAAAAAAAAAGCACCTTTGGGACAACAATGATCTGGATGACTGAGAATCTCTGCAGACTTTGAGCTATATAATTTGGGATGGACCCCCTTGGAATGGTGTGGGAGTAGGAAGGGATTCCCAGAGGGGAAAAATGCAGACTACAGGAACCAGAAACACCACTCAGGTGACCCTGAGGACACAAATAAACCTCCAAGTGGCCTCAATGACCCTCTAAAAGGATGCAAATAACCAGCTGTCTGCAAGGAGGATAAATCCTTCCATCCTCCACCTTTTGGTCAGAACTGAAGAAACTTCTTGGACCAGAAGGGAAAGTCCAGTTGCCTCCTGAAAAAAAGCACCTTTGGGACAGGCTCTTCTTAGATGTCACTCTTGATGTCTCTTACAGGCCTAGCCATGGAAGGCTGGTGTGTTTCCTCAGTCAAGAAGTATTTTGAAGTCCAGGGAAGTTACCTAATCTGCCTGCCTGCCTGCCTGCCTGCCTGTCTCTTTTATAAACACATATTTCAGTCCCTCCCCATCATATTTCTTTGGGAGGGAAGTTAAGGAGTGAAATTTTCACCAATGAAGTTGGGAGATTGGGGCGGCTAACCCATCTTCAAAGAATCTGGTACATTTGCCGCACTTTGCTTCACATGAAAGGCTTGGCAAGCTCTCAAGTATGGCCGAGCATGCCAATTAGGTGGCGTGCATGAGTGGAGTTTCAGGCACCGAAGGGGGGAGGGAGGGAAAGGAGGATGGGCGTTGGGCTGCTGCGCATTGGTGGTCATGAAGTAACCCGAGCCTCCAGACAAAGGAAGGGAGGCCATTCTTAGACGAACACCCTCCCGGGGAGGATTAAGTCCTGATTGACAAAACCTCTGCTTCAAATCCTCAAGGAAGCCTGAGAGCATTTAGCGTTGGTTCCACAGCAAAGAACTCTGCAGGACTATGCAGATAGGGCTTGGCTCTTTTAAATTCACGAGCATCGTTTTGGCCATGCAACCTCGTCCTGCAACGTCTCCGCCGGTGAAGGCATCTTTTTGTCAGTGGCTTCCTAAGAAGTTCATGCCGTTGTATGTTTATTCAAAGACCCATCTTAATAGTAATTGCTGCTTTCCAAAGCCTCAGCTCCAAGCAGATTTCAGAAAAACACAACTTCTTTTATCCTTACAAGTAAGCCAAGAGGCAGGACAGGCTAAAGATCATCTCAAGGGCTTTGTGAATGGATGGATGGATGGATCAATCAATCAATCAATCAATCAATCAATCAGAATAGAACTGGGAGGGACCTTGGAGGTCTTTTAATTCAACCCCCTCCTCAAGCAAGAGACCCTATATAATTTCTTCTTAAAAGCCCCCAGTGATGAAGCCCCCACAACTTCTAGTGGCAACCTGTTCCACTGATTAATTGTTCTCACTGTTAGGAAGTTTATCCTTCGTTCCAGGTTGCTTCCCTCCTTGGTTAGTTTCCATCCATGGCTTCTTGCCCTGCCCTCTGGTGCTTTGAAGAATGAGTTGACACCCTCTTCTTCTTTGTGGCAGCCCCTGAGATATTGGAGATACTACTATCATTTTCATCCATAGTCCTTAAATCCTGCAATTGTTCTTCATATGTTTTGGTCTCCAGGCCTTTAATCATCTTAGTTGCTCTTCTCTGCACTTTTTCTAAAACCTCAACATCTTTTTTTGTAATGGTGAGCAAAGCTGGATCCAGTATTGTTTGGGGATTGTGATTGGTGAGATCGGAAGCCAGATTTTGTATCCCAAGCTCTTCGGGCTTTTTCTACAACATGGTTTCTTACACCCATCCAAAATCTTGATTTGGTCTTATGTTGCCGTTTTGATCACTCAACTTTAAATGGGTTCAATTCCTGGATGTCAGAAGGATTGGCTACGGATAAACGTGGAATGAAATAAATAGCTGTTTACAAGATAGGGAATATGGCTTTAATATTCATGTATTGTACATGAATAATCTCATATAGGATCTATATGGGAACAAATCCCAAACTGAGATCTGGAATGTCTGTAAAAGGGGTCTTAGAGACATAACAGTGGCTAAGAGGAAATTCTCAGTGCGGTTGAGAATGTGAATTTTCCCAAAAGCAGAGGGAACTTGTGCGTGGCCACATGTGTGTATTTTTCACAAATGTGAAATGTGTTACTTTTGGCAGTTGGACTAAGAACCATCTGAGTCCTCAAAGACCTGGAAAAATCCAGGTCTCTCTCTCAGCAGCCCTAGAGGTATGATCTGTGGGTGGAGAGATGGATAGATACAGAGAGGGGGGAGGGTAGAAAGATAAATCAATTAGAGAGATAGATGATAAATGATTGATAGATAATAGATAGTTAGAGGTAGAGAGATAGATGATAGATGACAGACAGACAGATAGATGATAGGTAGATGATAAGTAGAAGATAGGTGGATTATATTGTAGATAGATAGATGACAGATAGATATAGATGATTGATAGATCGTTAGGGATACATGATAAATAGATGAGGTAGGTAGATGACAGATGGATAGGTAGATACAGATAGATAGATGGATGGATGGATGGATGATAGGTAGATAGGCAGGCAGATAGATTAATATTAATATCAACTTTACTTTGTAGCCCATAAAAAAATATCTCGGAGGAAATGAACCCCAGTCAGGGCCATAAGACAAAGCTCTTATACCCCCAGAAGAATCTTTCAAAGCAAAGAAAGCCACCTGCTTGCATGTTTGGAAAATCTGTTCAGTTACTTCTAGAAATCATGTTTTCAGAAGGAACTCAGCATTTTCACAGAGAACATCAGTGCAGTCAGAAAAACCACAATTTCGGAGTTACCCCCAGGAAGAAGTCTCAGACCTGCACAAAGTTGGATGAAACCTCTTCTTCTTTTAAGTTAATAGTCAAGACAGAGTCTAGTGGTCTTTTTTGGTATGGTAATAAATTTTTCAGTGGTCCATTTGAGAACGTGGCAATTATGCAATGGGGTGGTTGGTTTGAAACGACGAGAAGAAAGAGGTAGGCAATGGGAAAGCTAAGTATATTATGGGTCTCTGGTTGCTTCCTTTAAGGCATGGGTCTTCCAACTTGGCAAGTTTAAGACTTGTGGACTTCAACTCCCAGAATTCCTGAGCTGACATGATTGGAGGAGGAGGAGGAGGAAATTCTGGGAGTTGAAGTCCACAAGTCTTAAAGCTGTCAGATTTGAAGACCCCTGATTTAAGGGAACTCTAGATGGTAGAATCAGGGGAAGAAGAGCATCTCTGTAGATCAGGATTGAACTGTGGATCCTTGGTGGTCTCTGAGGTTGGCTGGGTTTTTTGGAGGAGGAGGAGGAAGAGGAAGAGGAGGATGACAACAACGATGGGGGGCCCTTGGTACTCTCTGAGCTTGGTTATTTTCTTGCAGACATTTCATTACCCAATTAGATAACATCATCAGTGCTAGAAGGGAGTAGGGTTTGAGGAAGAGGAGGAGGAGGACTGTAGGGTTCTTGGTGCTCTATGACCTTCGTGTTTTTTCCTTGCAGACGTTTCATTACCAAACTAGGTAACCTCATCAGTTGTTGTAAGACCAGTTCCCCATCAGCAGGACAAGCTCCCCATTTTTTTGTCTAGCAAATAGCTCTTGGAAACTCTGTGAAGTAGGTGAGGCAAAGGTGGGCTTGGGATGATCTGAATTTGGACCTTTCTTTTATAGCCCAAACTTAAGTGACAGTATTAATTGCTAACTGCTTCTTTCCCCTTTGTTGCTCGACTGTGAGGGTTCCATTTTGAACCATGCCTGACCTAAATAAGGCAACATCTTCAAAGTGGCAAATATTTGAACAACTTTTCCAATTCTTGGTTTCTTTTTAAGCGTCAAACTATGACTGATTCCCAGAAGTTCCTATTACCTTTTCTGCTGTAATTTTGATTTATGCCATCATTTGCAAGGAACGTAAAAACGGTTCCATCTTCTCCTGGGGAACATGAGCCATAAACATAAACAAAAGGGCTTTACTATTAATGGTAGCATTAATTACTCTGCCATCATGGTACAAGCCAGTGGGAAAAATAAATAAAAATAAAAATAAAAACGCCAGGAAGTAAACTGCACAAGCAGGGAACATATTAACTCAGTTGGAATGGAATAAAATATGTTCTTACTACTGACTCAAACACTATGTTTTAAAAATTAATACATTTTCTTCTTTCCTTTCCTCCCATTTTCCCTGGGTCTCCCTTCCCTCCCTCTCTTCCACCATCTTCATCCCTCCCTCCCTCCCTCCCTTCCTCCCTCCCTTCCTTCCCCACCCATCCATCAATCTGCCATCTATCTTCCTTCCTTTCTTCCTTCATCATCCATCCTCCTTCCTTCCTCCCTTCCTTTCTTCCTTCCCTATCCATCCATCCCCCTGCCATCTTCCTCCCTTCTTTCATCATCCATCTTCCTCCCTCCCTTTCTTCCTTCCCCATCCATCCATCCACCCATCCGTCCCCCTATCATCTATCTTCCTTCTTTCATCATCCATTATCCTCCTTCCTTCCTTCCTTCCTTCCTTCCTTTTTTTTTTGCAGATGATGCCAGCTCAGGAAGGGGAAACGTGGGACCTGAAAACCCTAACAGTGAATCCGAAGATCCTTCAGGCAAGCTGTGGGGTAAGGCCAGATCTTATCCCCTTCTATTCCCAACATTCTCCACTGGGACTTCAGTTGTGCTCAAGGGAAGACGCCCCTGGCATTTAGTCCATCTCTTGTGGAGTTCCAAAAAAAGAATGTAACTAAAGGAGGATTTTTGATTGAGAAGTAATCTAATGACATGGAAGATTTTTTTTTTTTAAATAGACATTCTCCTTCTTTCCAATTTATCTTCCTTCATCCCTTCCTTCCTTCCATCCTTCCTTCCTTCTGTTGTTCCTTCCTTACATTCTTCCATTTTTCCTTCCTTCCTTCCTTCTGTCGTTCCTTCCTTCTTTCCATTCTACCTTCCTTCTTTCCTTCCTTTCTTCCATCCCTCCTTCCTTCTGTTGTTCCTTCCTTACATTCTTCCATTTTTCCTCCCTCCCTTCCTTCTGTCGTTCCTTCCTTCTTTCCATTCTACTTTCCTTCCTTCCATCCTTCCTTCCTTCTGTTGTTCTTTCCTTCCATTCTTCCTCTTTCTTTCTTTCTTTCTTTCTTTCTTTCTTTCTTTCTTTCTTTCTTTCTTTCTTTCTTTCTTTCTTTCCTTCCTTCCTTCCTTCCTTCCTTCCTTCCTTCCTTCCTTCCTTCCTTCTTTCCTTTCCTTTCCTTTCCTTTCCTTTTCTTTCTCCCTCTTTCTTTCCCTCCCTCCCTCCCTGTCTCTCTCTCTCTGCCTGCCTCCCTCCCTCCCTCTCCTGTAATTGTCTTTCTCTTCCTTTCTTACCTTCCTTTTCCCCCCCTTTCGAAAGAGAGACATTTCACAACTGTTTAACTGGAGATCTGGTTTCAGTGTATCACACCAAAGAACAGAGAGCAGCTTTCAAGGGGAAAGTAAATCACTTAACCCATTTCAGAGGGAGAAAGAAAGGAAAGGAGGCAGCTATAGAGATATAGTCTTACCTCCTGGTTTTTAAAAGACTGTGTGTGTGTGTGTGAGAGAGAGAGAGAGAGAGAGAGAGAGACAATGACTAAACTAAAGGCTTGAGACAGGGATGAAGAGGGAGGGAGTTCAGAGGCCGCTGTTGAAGTCTGATTGTTCTCCCAGGAGCAGGAAAAGCAGGTCTTCTATTCTTAGGGAGCAAACGGAAACCTGAGAATTTTCCTATCCATTCAGAAGAAGGACGCCCAGAGGTGCTTTTTTCAAGAAGCAAGTGGACTTTCTTGGCTTTTCTTTGAAGGCGTTTCCTTTCTCTTCCAAGAAGCTTCAGAGTTGAAGAAGCTTCTTGAAGAAGAAGAAGGAGAAGAAGAAGAAGTGAAAAGTCTTCAAAGAAAAACCAAGAAAGTCCCGTTGCCTCTTGAGAAAGCCCCTTTGGGACAACCATGACCCGGAGGGCTGAGACGCGCCATAGACGTTGTCCCTGGAAAGTCTACCACGCGGTCCTTTCAGCAGTTCCAAGAAGGCATTTGCGCGACTCAGGGGACCCCGAGGACACAGAGGCAAAGCTCCAAGTGGCCTCAAGGACTCTCAAAAAGAATGCAAATGAAGGGAAACGTCTTCAAAAGAAGAAACAAGAAAGTCCAGTTGCCTCTTGAAAAAAAAAAAGCACCTTTGGGACAACTATGAGCTGGATGATGGAGAATCTCCACGGACATTCAGAGTTTGTTTGCTTCTGTTTCAGCCTCCCAGAAGATCTGGGGGGGGGGGGCAGGCCTAGATGAATGACAAGCTTCATTCACTCTCAGATAGGGCTCTGATGTAGTATACCGAGAGTTTTCTCACTGGCTTTCAAAATTTGCAAGCCCCTGAGATATTGGAAGACTGCTATCATGTCCCCCCCAGTTCTTCTCTTCCTTAGACTAAACATACCCAGTTCCTGCAACTGTTCTTGATATGTTTTATTCCCCCAGTCCCCTAATCATCTTGGTTGTTCTTCTTGGCATTCTTTCTAGAGTCTCAACATCTTTTGGGTATCATGGAAATCAAAGTGTGGTCTTACCAAGGCCTTAAAAAGTGGTATTAACACTCCGTGTGATCCCAATGGAGCATATTTTTAGCTTAGGGTTGCTCTGGGGCCTCTCTAAGCAACATCATCAGTACTAAAAGGGTTTATTCTCTTTTTATATACAAGTGGCTTGCTTGGTCAGTCTGTTAAAAGGAGAATCAGACCCACAGCCTTCTAGCATTGGTGATGTTACCTAGCTGGGTGATGAAATGTCTGTAAGAACACAACCAAGTTCCAGAGACCACCGAGGACTTCTGATTGCTCCTGTCTCCCCCATCAGTCTTAAACTGTAGTCTTCTAATAAGATGGTAGTTTTAATTGGCCAACTTGCTTAATATGCTCCTTCATGGATTACTGTCTCGTCGTGGCTCCAAGATCACCGCAGATGGGGGACTGCAGCCAGGAAATCAAAAGACGCTTGCTCCTGGGGAGGAAAACTATGGCAACTCTAGACAGCCTACTCAAAAGCAGAGACATCCCCCTGCCAACAAAAGTGCATGGAGTCAAGGCTCTGGTGTTCCCAGTTGGAATATATGGCTGTGAATGTTGGACCATAAGGAAGGTGCAGCGCCAAAGAATGGAGGCCTTTGAACTCTGGAGCTGGAGGAGACTCCTGTGAGTCCCTTGGACTGCAAGGCCATCCAACCGGTCCATCCTAGAGGAGATCAACCCTGCTTGCTCCTTAGAAGGGCAGATCCTAAAGAGGAAACTCAAAGACTTTGGCCACCTCATGAGAAGGAAGGACTCCCTGGAGAAGAGCCTAAGGCTAGGAATGATGGAGGGCCAGAGAAGAAGAAGGGGACGACAGAGAAGGAGGGAGCTGGATGGAGTCCCTGAAGCAGTCGGCGTGAGCTTTAATGGACTCCAGAGATGGTAGAGGACAGGAAGGCCTGGAGGAACGTTGTCCATGGGGTCACAATGGGTCAGACACGACTTTGCAACCAACAACCACAACAACTTAATATGGGCTGTATTTTTACTGTCATTTTTGTAAGCCAGATTCACGGAACCACCGTGTTGCCAACCTGACAGCTGCGGCGAGAAAGATTGTAAAACAGGCCAAAATTCATGGGATCCCCGTCTCACTTAGCAGCAGAAATTGTGCTTACGACAGACCACCTTGGAGTGCTGCGTTTCTGCTGCCTCCCCTGTCAAGATCATTGGGGGGGTGGGGGAAGACCCCCACACACATTTGCACACCCATCTTTCCCGAAAGAGCTAGGGTGTCACACTTGTCACTCCAGCTGTCCGCTCGGTCCTTCATTAGGTTACACATGAAAGCCGCGGAGCGAAGCCTTTCGGCACAAAGCAAGAAGAAGAGATTGAAATCAAATCTCCCGAGGTGGCCCAGACCCAGAAAATGGAGATTGGGTGGAGATATGAGGTATTTGTTCTTCCTGGGGCTCAAAGCATTTTTTGGGGGCTAGTGCAAAGGAGACGTGGAGCTGGATTCCCCCCCCCCCTTGAAATGCATTTGAAGTATGAAGTTGGCCGTGTGTGTGCGTGTGTGTGTGTGTGTGTATGAGAGAGAGAGAGAAGGGAGGGGTGAGCTGATCGGGAAGGGAACGGGGTGAAAACCAAGAATGAAAGCCTCTGCTTTGATACCGTCCCACCGAGCCAGAGGTGAGTGTATCGATCAATCAGAATAGAGCTGGAAGGGACTTCGGAGGTCTTCTAGTCCAACCCCTTGCTCAAATAGGAAACTCTATACAATTCCAGACAAATGACTGTCCAGTCTCTTCTTAAAAGCCTCCAGGGATGAAGCTCCCACAACTTCTGAAGGCAACTTCTGTTCCACCGGTTAATTGTCCTCACTGTTAGGAGGTTTGATGGATGGAAACTGAACAAGGAGAGATTCAACCTGGAAATAAGGAGAAACTTTCTGACAGGGAGAACAATCAATCCAAGGAACAGGAGTTGCCTTCGGAAGTTGTGGGAGCATCATCACTGGAGGCTTTCAGGAAGAGACTGGACTGCCATCTGTCAGAAATGGTGTAGGGTCTCCTGCTTGGGCAGGGGGTTGGACTAGATGGCCTACAAGATCCCTTCCAACTCTGATTATCTGTTATCTGCTTCTCCTTAATTCCAGGTTGCTTCTCTCCTTGGTTAGTTCCATTGTTTCTTGTCTTCAGGTGCTTTGGAGAATAGCTTGACTCCCTCTTCTTCATGGCAGCCCCTGGAATAAATTATAAGTTTCATTTATAACAGAATAACAGTTGGAAGGGACCTCGGAGGTCTGCTAGTCCAGCCCCCTGCTCAAGCAGGAGACCCTATATAATTTGAGACAAGTGGCTGTCCAATCTCTTCTGAATTTCTCCGATCTGGCCCATTGGAGCTGTCAGGCAGCGGTGCTGAGACGAAGCTGCTTCTCTTCAGCCCGATGAAAAGCATTTATCAGCATATAGTTGACACCTTAACTCCAGCCTATCCGGCCATCTCTCTCTTCAAGGCACCCCTTCCAAACTCACAATCTAAAATAATCCTCCATCATCACAAACCCTGGTGCCACTTAGGGAAAAATAGATTCTACAAGTGCCACAGTCAGATAATGTTAGCCTGCCACGCTAAATAGACGATGATAGGTTTAATCGAGCCAACACAAATGGCGTTTCCTTTGTTTTCCTCAAGATAATCCACGCCATCTCAACCCTGTAATAACCAGACTAGAATCCTGACAGAACGAGATCAGAAAAGTTGCTTGGAAGGCTAGTAAGGTGGGCTTATCATTAAATGACTGAAACAGTCACTCCAACAGATGCTGGGGAATTGAAAGTAGCAGAACATTAAACCAACATAGGCTTATCTTCGTCCTCTGCATTGAAGAGAAGTTATTCTTTTCCTCCAGGATACAAAGATTGTAATAGAATAACTGAGTTGGAAGGGACCTTGGAGGTCTTCTAGACCAGGGATCTCCAACCTTTTGGTCCTCAGGGACCACCCAACTCATCGTTTTAAATCCCACAGACTAGAAACCCTGGGAAAATCCCCAAAAAAAGTCTGCAGGAAAATTCCCCACCTTATTTTCCTACCGATCAGTCGTTCTTTATTCTGGATGGCAGGATACCGTCTCCAGCTCCATTCTCAGGGGGAGAGAGAGAGGAGAGACTTTTGGCTTTGTGCAAGGAAAGCAGCATGAGCAGCAGAAGTCTTTCTTTCTATCCCCCCAAATTTGCCCAGAAATGAGTCTTTTCCAGTGTAGCCTCTTGGCACAGGAGGCCTTGTAGGGTCCCAGAGGCTCATTTCTGGTGGAGTTTGGGGGAGAGAAAGAAAGACTGGCTGCTTTCCTTGTGTGCAGCCAAAAGCAGAAGAAAGAAACGGAAAGAAGCAGCCCGGTGGACAGGACAGGCATGTGGGGCGAGTGGGGCAAGTTCCCCCCTCCGTCCTTTCCCCCCTCCCCTCACTACCTCATGTTGTTCGCAATGCAAGCCTTGTGTTCTCACAGGCCATGTGGGCATCGCAGCCTTGTGTTCCTGTGCAGCCTGGATTAATTGCTTTGGGGGTGACATTTCTCTGCGGACCACCCAAATTTTCTCATGGACCACCAGTGGTCCCTGGCCCACTGGTTGGCGACCACTGTTCTAGTCCACCCTCCTATGCTTTGCTTCTCTTTATCCTCTAATAATAATTCTGTTATTACTCTTGATAGCTCGACCAAGATTCACCCAGCCTGCCAAGATGAGACAACGGGTAATTGCCCGTCCGGTGGGAAGTTCCATTCGACTAAAATGTGTGGCCAGCGGCAACCCCCGTCCGGACATCAGCTGGCTAAAAGACAACAAGCCCCTCACATCGCAGGAGATTGGTGAGAGCAAGAGGAAGAGATGGACGCTAAATTTAAAGAACCTGAAGCCGGAGGACAGTGGGAAATACACCTGCCGTGTTTTTAACAGGATGGGCGAGATCAACGCCACTTACAAAGTTGAAGTGATCCGTAAGTATTGACTGACAGTTGCGCATGACAGATGTTGTGGCCTGTTGGCTGCTGGCCCTTCCAGCAGCCAAATCAGAGGAGGAGGAGACATGGGAGTCAGGCTCAGCATCAGGGCAACCTGAGAGCTCCGTGGTGGAAGAGGGAATGGAACTGTGTGTGTGTGTGTGTGAGAGAGAGAGAGAGAGAGAGAGAGAGAAGGAAGGGGAGGGTGAAGCCTGGGCCATCAGTCAGCCCTCAGATGGAGAGTCAACGGCCCCCAGGTCTGGAGGTGGCTGCTGAGGAAGAGGAGGAACAGCTAGGCCCAGATGCGCAGATAAGGCAGAGGAGAGGAGAGCAGTGGAAATCTATGGGCCGGTCCTTGGGACAGAAGAGCCACCGCTGCTAGTGAAGCCCCACCCGAGCTCTGGGGATAAAAGGCAGGGGGTGGAGAGGAATAAGTATGGCGGCAGCAGTGGGATCCTACCCATTGCACTTCTAGTTCGTTGATCAGGTGCGCAGCTTTCCACACACCAGCTGAAGCCTGTAGTGCCGATCAGCTGGGAGGATAAAGAAGAAGAAAGTGCAGGGGCGATCCTGCACCGTTCTGTTGTTTCTCCTCCCCGCTGATCTTTTTCCCCTACTCTCAGCTGATCCTCAGAGGGTTGTTGTTGTTTTTTTTTACTGTCGGTTTGTCCAAACCGGTTTGAACCAGTAGCATACCACTACTGTGTGTCAGATGACTATTCATCTCCCCTGCTGGACAGACTTGTTAGCCTGTGGTGAGAGGGACATTTTTTTGCCGGGGCTGCTGGCGCTCCTAATAAAGGGATCATTGCTTCAACTACAGAGGGTTTGTCCTCTTTGACCAGCTGGGTCAGAACAACAGATTGTCACTCAACAGGTTGACCAAACCCCTGAACATGTTAGTCCAGCATCAAGGGAAGAGGAGCTCCTCCGGAGAGAACAAGATGAGGGATCAGATGTCATCCTGAACCCAAAGATTTCAAACTCAGCCCAATTCCTGACATCTAAAGAGCATAGTGGAGTTTTCAAGCTATAACAAAATGGACCTGCTTTGTAGATATGACTGTCTTTGGGCTGCGATATATCACATAGAATTAGAATTAGAATTCTTTTTTACTGGCCAAGTGTGATTGGACACACAAGGAATTTATCTTGGTGCAAATGCTCTCAGTGTACATAAAAGAAAAGACATTCGTC
>NW_020717069.1:236136-253372 GCF_900518725.1 Notechis scutatus | reverse complement strand
GGGATGAGAAGAGAAGAGAAGAGAAGAGAAGAGAAGAGAAGAGAAGAGAAGAGAGGATGGGAGAACAAAGGAGAGGAGAGAAGAGAATATAATTCTTTCTTGTCCAAGTGTGATGGGGCACAAGGAATTTGTCTCCGATGCAGAAGCTCTGGGTGTACATACAAGCAACAAGTGATAAATCATGATCATCATCATAAAAATACATTCATCATAAACCATAAGATGCAACACTCAGGGACAGTCATAGGATAGCAAATAAGCCATCAACATAAATCATACTAGGGTACTAAAGAAAACAATGAATATAAATCATAAGATACGAGCAACAAAGTTATAATCCTAAGACCAGGAAATAGGTAACAGGAAAAATGAGAAGGATAATAGTAATGCATACCTATTAGGTAGTTTGACAATGTTGTGGGAATTAGTTGTTTAGCAGAGTGATGACATGGGGATACTGCAACGGTCGTAAGTGTGCAAAATGGCCATACGTCTCTTTTTTTTCATTCCTGTTGTAACGTCGAACGGTCCTTAAACAGATGTTGGTAATTCAAGGACTGCCCGTACGTTCTTCTCCAAGGCCAACCTCTCCGATCAGAAGACTTAAAGCAGCCCCATCAAAGGCTCTGCTTTTTCAGCTACATGAAAAAAAAATGTGAATGAAAAGCACATGCAAAGGGATCCCCGTTGTGAATCGATGATACAAGACCATCCCACATCTGGGACTGATCAAGACTGCAGCTGTGCGGAGCAGTGAAAACATGTGTTTGCATTAAAACCAGGAGCCGAAACAAGGAAATGAATCAAATCTCAGCTCCGTGTAGGATGTAGCATGTAGCATTTTCCTCCTTCATTGAAACCAGGCGGGCGTCGGTCACAGCTCTGCTCTTCCCATTTATCTTTCGATCCCTTCCAGAGAGAGAGAGAGAAGGATAGCAGTCTTTTTGTTCAAACTTTTCCAGAAAGAGGCATATATTGCCAGATTTTTGCTATTAAGGAGATTTGAAGGCTGATTACCCTCCGTGTATCCTAAGGGATACAGAAGAGATTTATTGTCCAATGTTCTGGCTGTTTGTTTGGTTGGGTTTTTTTGGTCTGAGCTGCTGGGCTCTTGTCTGGTTCACCTTCCTGTCAAAATGTGGCTTTTCCCAGAGTTGATTCTCACTTTTTCCATGTTCATTTTGGTGCAGTTGACAGGATCTGTGTTCTTTACAGCAAGGCAGGGGTGGTATGCTACTGGTTCGGCCGGGTTTGGGTGATCCGGTAGCTCCGAGGATCAACTGAGAGCGAACCGGTTCAGTTTGCTCCAACGATCAGCTGTTTGGCTCACCTGCCCGTCCGGGCTCTAGGCTGTGCTTTATACCTTGTTTTTCAAGCTCAGCTAATTGGCGCAGCACAGTGAACTGCCCTGCATCAGCTGTTTCCCACACAGGGATTGCTGGAGAAGGTCATCAGCAAATGCTTTGTGCGCACTCACCGAAATGGTAGGAGAATTTTTTGAAAATCCACCACTGCTGCAATGGCCCTGCAGTTCTTCTCAGTAGATCTCTTCTGGTTTTCATTTCAAATATCAGGTGAACTATGGTCCCTGAGGGAACTCCCCCTACCAAATATGCAGGAACAGGCATGATATTCTTCCGATTAAAATCGGAATTCTGATTTTTTTGGGAATCGCCCCCTCCTTTCCCCCCACCCCCTCTTCTCCCCCTTCCCCCCCCCTCCGCCCTCCCCACTCAGGAGTTGCTGGCGCGGCTCCGCGCGGCTCCAGTCCCGCGTTACCTCAGGAAGGGAAAGGGAAAAAGGAAGAGCCGCGGCGGCGCTTTGCAACGGCAGCAGCGGCTTCTGGTTTTGCCTTTCCCTTCCCGAGGCAACGCGGGACTGGAGCCGCGTGGAGCTGCGCCGGCGGTAGCAACTCCTGACAGCCCCAGCCGGATACCTGAGCGGAGCCCGGGCGGTGCGAGCGGAGGCCGCTGAGCGGCAGGAAAAGGGAGCTGGGCCAGCCACAGACCAGCCTCCGTGCAACACGCCGCCGCCCGGCCCCGGCGAGGGAAAGCAGCGGGCGCTCCCCGGGCACGCGGCGGGGGGTCTCTTTTGGCCGCCCCCGATTTTTTTTCCAGAGCGGAATATCATGCCTGAGGAAGCAGAACTATTTTCACCAGCAAGTCCATGTTGAATTTGCCATCGGTCTTGCTGCCAAGTAAGAATCGGTGGGATTAATAGATTTTTTTTTTTTAAATTAAGAAATATGAAATTGTGTGAACTACAATTCTTCTCATTCAATGCATGAGGCAGGGGAGAGAAAGACAGGTTGGTTATGCAGATGCCAGTTAAAAGTTGCTATGTGTTTTTTAAAAAAATCAAATGATACTAGCTTCTAATTTAGAAAGGATTGTGTGGATTTGTCAGAGTGTGCACAGTGTGGCTACGTGAGACAACCCAGGAGCAAATATAGTAAACAGAGGCTTGTATTTTAAATAGTGGTTTTATCTACAAAGAATATATATACACGTGTGCTTTAGTCAGACCTCAAACAAACAGCAATCATCAATTACAGCAGGGAAGCACACAGGGAGAGAGAGATAAACCCCAACGGGGCCTCTTCTTAATATAGGCTCTTAAAGGGACATCAGCCCAAAAACCTTGCTGACTCATTCCCAGCATTACATCATCGTAGCAGCTGGTCAGCTCTTAAATCATCACCCTGACACCCTTAAATCATCACCCTCAATTAATTGATCCTACAGAAGATTAACAAGCCTTGAGGATTCTTTTTTTTGTTTCTGGATCCCTTTGGTTTCTTTAGCATTTAGAGAAGGACTAAACGCTGGCACTGAGAGCAATTCATCAGTGGAATGGCTTGCTTCTAGAAGTTGTGGGCGCTCCGTCCCTGGAGGTTTTCAGGAAGAGAAATGGTTGGACAACCATTTGGCATAAGTTCTCTTGCTCAAGGAGGGGGTTGGGTTAGAAGACCTCCAAGGTCCCTTCCAACACTGTTATTCTGTATCATATGCAAGGTTTAGACCACTCTTAATGAAGAGAACATTTGTGTTTATTTCTAGAGAGGACACGATCCAAACCCATTCTTACCGGGACGCACCCTGTGAACACAACTGTGGACTATGGAGGAACAACTTCATTCCAGTGTAAGGTGAGGAGTGACGTGAAACCGGTGATCCAGTGGTTGAAGAGAGTGGAGTACGGCACGGAGAGCAGATACAATTCCACCATCGATGTCGGCGGGCAGAAGTTTGTGGTGCTACCCACTGGAGATGTTTGGTCCCGTCCGGATGGCTCCTACCTGAACAAACTTATGATCGCGCGTGCCAAGGAAGAAGATGCCGGCATGTACATCTGCCTAGGGGCAAACACCATGGGGTACAGCTTCCGAAGTGCATTTCTTACCGTGTTACCAGGTGAGATGTTTCTTACGATCTATTCCCCATTGACTCTTTTCTTCTATGGAGTTCAGGGATGTCAAACTTGATTTATTTGTGGGTTGGATCAGCATTGTAGTTGTCCTCTGTAGGCCAATGGCAGTGGGGAGGAGTCAGTGGTTACCTGTGCATGCAGGCACTGCCCCCGCCATCCCGGCTACCTCCCATGCACATGTGCGCCTGCCAGGATGGCGTGGGCTGGGCCTGTATGAGTGTCTGTCCACCTCCTGTGTGCATGCATGCACACCAGGATTGGTTGGGCCTGGCCGAACTGACACGGGTTGGCTCCTTACCATTTCCAGTGTGATGACCCAGGGCATTTAGTCATGCTGGCCACATGACCACAGAGACGTCTTCGGACAGCACTGGCTCTTCTTTGGCTTCGTAACAGAGATGAGCACCCCCCCCCCCCAGAGCCAGAAATGACTAGCACATATGTGGCAGGGGAACCTTTACCTATATATAGTGCACCAAGGCAGGCGTGATCCAGATCCTTGGATCAAGTGATGGCAAAGGCTTTGAACCCCATGGAATAACATCTGGCTATCTACCTCTGATCTGGCTATCCACCCCTCTAGATGTAAAGACAGTTCCCCCCATACATGGTGGGGGGGGCAGAATATAATGGGAACATTTCTGTTTCTCTGGGCTCTGAGAGCTGAGGTGGATTGTACATACAAATCTGGTGTCCGTCTGATTCTGATTCTGCTCTGACTGGGACCAAGGCTGTAGGGCCAAACTACAAATTGCACACAAGCCCCTGTGTGTGGCCTTGAACAATCATCTCATTTGGTGAAAAGAGGTCTAGATTTGTTTGGATTGAAAAAGAGACTTAACCCTTCCTTTCCTTACCTGTTTCTTGTTCTAAGTAACACAACCAGATGTTTTTCTTCCATAGGTTCCAAAGAGTGTAGTTATGACAAGCAAAAATATTTAGAATAGACTTGATTGTATTTAGTGATGAGAAGTGTAAGGCAAAGAATGGGTTAAAGGAGCTTCTCATCTCAACCGCAAACCCAACAAATTACTGTTGTAGGTTTGGGATTCCGGTTTGCATGTAAGACACGTTTTCTTCTGACCTTGAAAACAATACTGCCTGAACCAGGTGGTTTCCCTTGAGTTCAGAATACACGAAACATTCTTTTATGTGTGAAGACTTTGGTGCACCTTGGTGTCTCCACAACTACTCCAGAAAGGTTGGCAGCAGGAGTGGGCTGCTCCCGGTTCACCCTGGTTCAGGCGAACCGGTAATTCATTTTATTATTTTTAATTGCTGGTTCGGTGAACCAGTAAATCACACCCCTGGCTCACCCTGCCCACTCCTCCCCTCCCAGGAGTCCCCATGCGGTCCATTTTGGATGCCAGGTAAGTACAGAGACCACGTGGAGGCTCAGGGAGGGTGAAAAAAGGACCCATTTCCTGCCTCCGGAAAGCCTCTGGAGCCCAGGGGAGCCCGTTTTTGCCCTCCCAGAGGCTGAAGGAAAGCCTCTGGAGCCCGGGGAGGGTGAAAAACAGGCCTCCTGGAAGTTCCAGGAGGCCAGAAATGGGCCCGTTTCTGGGCTCCGGAGGGTCTTCGGAGCCCAGGGGAGACCGTTTTCCCCCTCCTGGAGGGGGAAAAGGAAGCCTCTGGAGCCCGTGGAGAGCGAAAACAGCCCCTCCACTGGGCGACAGGAGGCTGACTAGGCCACGCCCACCATGGCCATGGCCACGCCCACCCAGCAACCGAGCAGAAAACTGGTTGCCTTCCGTTGGCAGTTTTGCCTTTACAAAATGCCCATGAAAAAAAAACCACTTGGTGACGCATTAAGCCAAGTGGCATTTGTCCTGATCAGATAATTCCAGTTCAGTTCTCTGGTTTCCCAGTTATTCTTCTAAATCCTTCAAAAGTAGAAGGGTATTTTGATTCCCACAACGGATGAATGGAGTTAGCAGAGATGGCAAAATTCTTTGTTTAAAGAAAAGAGCACAATTAAAATGTTGTTTCTACTTGGAAACCACATCTGTACTTTGTGCTTGAGGTGGGGTGGGGGGGAGAAATGAAACTTTGATGTTAGGTTTTGCTGTTTAGATAGGTTTGTTGTTATAAAAACGGCTAGTATATATTCTTATATAAAATTTAAAAATTGAGGGGGTTTTTTTTGTTAGTACTTTATTCTACTGCAGGGGTCTCCCACCTTGCCAACTTTAAGACTTGTGGACTTCAACTCCTGAGGAACTCTGGGACTTGAAGTCCACAATCTTAAAGTGGCCAAGGTGGGAGACCCCTGGTCTGCTAGCTGAGGAATTCTGGGAGTTGAAGTCCACGAGTCTTAAAGTGGCCAAGGATGGAGACCCCTGTTCTACTGAACCAGAAGGAATTAGAAGTCAATGCTTTTCTTCTCTTTCCCCTTCCCCTTTTCCTCCCTTTATTTTCATTTTTTCTTTGTTCTTCTGTACTGTATATTTTGTATAAACTAGTAAAATATTTGAATACGTTCAAGTTCTTCAGTGCCATCTCAGGGCCTGCTTTGAAATGGCTTAAAGAAAGAGGCCAAAATAAGAGACCATTCAGGGAGGTGGAGGCCCAACACCAGCCGGCTACTCTGACATTTCCTGGCCTGGTTCTAATTCTTCTTCTTCTCCTCCCTTTTTTGTTCTTCCTATCACACAGACCCCAAGTCCCCGAGCCAACCGATGGCCCCTTCTTCGGCCAGCAACCTACCATGGCCTGTCATCATTGGGATCCCAGCTGGCGCTGTCTTCATCTTTGGGACGATTGTCCTCTGGCTTTGCCAAACCAAGAAGAAGCCATGTTCTCCTCCAGCTGCCACTCCAGGACACAGGACACAGCCTCGAGACCGAGTTTGCACAACCCAGGTCTCCGATAAAGACTGCTTGTCCTCCATAAACTATGAGGAATATGTAGCCCAGCAGCAACACTTGCTGACCCAAGGGCCAGTCCTGTCTTCCAGCGTGGCTTCCAAAATGTACCCTAAGATTTATACGGACATACACACACACACCCATTCACACGTGGAAGGCAAGGTACACCAACACCAGCACATCCATTACCCGTGTTAAAAAGGCCGCCATTTTAGAACATTGCGTGACATGGAAATGAGGATTCACTTTGGATCAGCGGAAACTGCCGGGGATGTGGGGCAAAATAACCCAACACAACCCAACAAAACACGGTGTCTTGTTCAGGGTGTGTTGTTACTGTGACCCAGGAGTAATGAAGGAATTCCCAGATGGCTTCCTTTAAGGAGCCCGCTTTATCTTGGATAAAAGCTGGTTCAGATGCCTGCTAACCTTACAAGGTCAGAAGATGATTCAACCCAACCCCGTTTCTCCTTCAAGCAAGCAGCACAACGCCAAAGTGCCAATGCCCAAAGGGAAGCATTTGAGTGGCCTTACCAAGAAGATGGATGGATGGATGAGTGTGTGTGTTGCGTGTGTGTTGCGTGTGTGCGTGTGTTTGTGGGGCAGTGCGTTCCAAAGTTGTGAAGCCAAGAAAGGCTGCCTTATAAGTTAGCAATAACCAAACTCCTCAATCTCTAGAAAGCCTTCCTGCAAAACCATGGAAAGCCCACCCTTGGCCCCCTCCCAAATGAAGAACAATATATAGCTCACTTTTATATTTATATTTAATTATGATCAAGCTGATTTGATAAATGATGATGATGATGATGATGATGATGATGATGATGATGATGATGATGATTAACTGGAACTGCTGACTTTTTGGGGAATTTAGTGTGAGGGTGGACTGCAGGGATATGGGGGGGTTCACAAAAGCCAAGATGGAAGCCTTCAATAGACATGGGCCTTGGTCTCCTGCTTGAAGCCACCATGTCAAGGAAGGCCAACATCTTGGGGGGTTTCTGAGGTCCTCCATGTTCCCACCCCAGCCTAGTATTCTTCCCTTACATGAGGTGTAAGCCCTCCTCATCCAATTTTCATGGATTACAGCAGAAAAACTTCTTCGTGGCATAAGCTGTCACATAATAAGCTGAAGTGTCTCGAAACCAACAGAATGTCCTCTTTCTCAGGAACAAATTCATTTCTGTAATATGACTTGCAAGGAGAGAGAGAGAGAGAGAGAGAGAGAGAGAAGATGCATCTTGCTAAATTCACGCATATTTCACTTCAGTTCTGAGGGAAGAAACAGGCAAAATGTGACCATATTAAAATGGAGTCAAGGCAGATTCAATTAAAAAAGAAAGAAAGAAAAGAAAGAAAGAAAGAGAAAGAAAGAAAGAAAAGAAAAGAAAGAAAGAAAACATAAAGTTTAAAAAAAACAAATTCTATATAGAGTTTAAGCGGAAATCGTGTATATTTAATTTATTTTGTAAAATGTATATTTTCTTCCAAAGTAAGCATTTCTATTCCTATCCTTTGACCGTGGTTTATTTTTAAACACCCCCCCATCCCCCAGGTTGCTGTGAATGGTGGGCTGTAAAATACGAGGAAAATAATGTTTAATAGGCTCTTGGGCACCCTGTGTTTGCAGCCAAAGCTACAATGAGGGCCCGTGATGTTAGCATCATCCTTCAAGGGGATAAACCACGTTGCAACATTTGGATGTGAGCTCCACCCCTTTTTTTAATTTGCAGGCATCATTGGGATACAAGTACACAAAGGGAGGGCTTAATGCCATGTCACAGCACATGGTTTATCCTTCGGAAGTCACCAGAATTCGTGGCCTCTCGGCTATTGCTCACCACTTTCTAGGCAATATTCTTGTTGGTTCAACAAAAGTTAGAGGTTGTTGTTTTCTTCCAAGAAGCCATTGTTTGTCTTTTAGTATGATCAACAAGCAAGCAGAGACAAAACCAAGAGGGTCTTTTAAATGAAATAACCCCTATGTTGGCAATATGGCCAAAGCCAAAAGTTTCAACGGCAAAAGGTCATAACTGGTGTCAAAGGATTTCACTCATGAGCTTTCAGTTATTCAATGTTTCACACCGAAGAATATCAAATTAAGAGGAATATTAAGAATTCACCTAAATCTAGCTGGCTGGGGAATTCTGGGAGTTGAAGTCCTCCAGGCTTAAAGTTGCCAAGGTTGGACACCCCTGATCTAGATGAAGAATGCTATCATTGTATTCTATTGTTTTTCATCACTGGAGTCCCAAAGGTGTTTATTTTCGGGAGGCAGCTGGACTTTCTTGTTTGTTTGTTTTTCCTTTTGAAGATGTTTCACTTCTAATCCAAGAAGCTTCTTCAGGTCTGACTGGATAGTGGACAATTGGAAGGATTTATACTCCTTGCAGACAGCTGGTCATTTGCATCAGTTGTGGGATTCAGCCAGCTCGCACCACTTCGGGAGAATTCGGGTTGTTAACTTTCTGAGCAGTTTGGTAAATTGGTTGTTGGAAGAAATCATTAGGGCAGAGAACCAGTTGTTAAATGATTTGAATCCTACCACTGATTTGCATCCTTTGAGAAGGAAGCAACATCCAAGTGGCCTCAACAACTCTCTCTAAAAGGATGCAAATGACCAGCTGTCTGGAAGGAATCTAAATCCTTCCATTCCCCGCCATCCAGTCAGAGCTGAAGAAGCTTCTTGGGCAAGAAGTGAAATGTCTTCAAAGAAAAACCAGAAAGTCCAGTTGCCTCTTGAAAATACACTTTTGGGACAACCAAGACCTGGAGGATGGAGAATCTCCATAGGCCTCCAGTGATGAAGCATTCACGACTCCTGGAGCTTCTCTACAGAATTTCATCACTTGAGATTTTGAAGAAGAGATTGATTAGCCACTTATCTGGAATTGTATAGGATCTGCCAAGGGCAGGGGGCTGGACTAGAAGACCTCCAAGGTCCCTTCCAACCCTATTCTTTTATGTTCTATGATGCCAGATAGTATGTTTTTCAGAATTTACTCCAACTGTGTTGGATAAACCTAAATTTTATGGTGATGTATGAGGAATTATTAAATGAAATGCTGCTGTGCTACAGAATTCCTACCTGATAGTTATGTAGGGAGGCAAAAATGCCATTCACTTCTCATCTTTTTCAAAGTAGCACTTCAATTTGCCTTTCAGAAGTATTTTATTGCTGGGGAAATATGATTTCCTCTAGATCAGGGGGTCTCCAACCTTGGCAACTTTTAAGGCTTGTGGACTTCCACAAAGCTGGCTGAAGAATTCTGGGAGTTGAAGCCCGCTAGTCTTAAAGTTGCCAAGGTTGGAGACTCCCTGATCTAGATGACATTTCAGTTTGGGGTCTGCTTCTAAGCGATTTCCCAAGAGTCCTTTACAACCCTAGTGCTGGAGAGCTTTATTTCAGTTCAGAAGAGCAGGGCAGTGGGTTATGGGTTATGAGCAAAGTATTTTGCATATACGCCTCCTGAAAGTCTTTTAGGCTGTTAGGGTTGACAACTTAAAGTTCATATGGAAAAAGCACAGTTTTTCTTGCTCTGTTAATCACTGTGTCGGTTTAGAAAGCACCAAAGCATGGAAGAAACAGAGGTGCATCCACATGTTCATAGTCAGGTCAGAAATATAAGAATAAATGAGCATTAAATTGTTAGCTATTCAGAGCAATCCACTGAAAGTAATGAAAGTAACAACTATGCAATTTTTGTTAACGTATGCAGAACCATGATGAAGGTGTGATTGATTGATGGAATAATAAATAAATTTTATTCACACACTGCCTGATCAAGTCTTCATACCTTTCAAAGTGATGACCTTGAGTTGACGGTGATTTAAAATTGGTCTTTTTCGAATTATTGCCAGGCAATCACTTATGGCAATTTTTCTTAGCTCTAAGGATGGTCTAAATTAAAACCTTATTCCAAGAAGGTTGAATAAAAATCAACCTTTATGCTTTGAAAGGGAAAAACTCGATTGAAAACTTACTCCAGAGGGCTTGCAAAAAAAGGAAAGCTTGTTGGAGAACTTGGCAAGAATTTGAGAAGGAAGGAAGGGGAAGGAGGAGGAGGAGGAGGAGGAAAGGGAGAAGGCGAAGAAGAAGGATTATATGAACGGACTGACTGTTCGTTTCATCAACCTTTTCATCAACCTTTTTCCTTTCTATATATCTGGATAAAATAACTTCTCAGATCATCTTAATCTTAGGGTGTCATAGCTTAATTTCTGGGCTGCAAAGATTAAACTGACCACTGGATGGCAGGAGCCCTGTACATAAACTTCTTATCTCTTTCTTGCCATCTTGTGGTCGCTTAGATTTTTGCAGCTTGATCAAGGATGCCCTTTACTGAATTTACCTAAGAAATACAGGCTTGGTTATTGTTATTCTACATTAAATAGTTGTTTCTTGATTAATACAATCTATTTTTAGTCCATGGTTCAATCTATCGTTCAAATCAAGAAAATGGTTAACTTTATCAGTCAACCAGGTTTAAGCATATTGTGGGAACACAGCCTGTAAATATTTTGGTGTGCCAGTTTTTATTTTCATGTATCTTCCCTTATTCTAAGTGTGGAAGAGTTCCAGAATACTTTTGACTGGCAGTTCTGTTTTAATAATTCTATATTACCTTAATTCCATCAAGGTTTGCCTAAGAGGAATTCTCTGTTTTGAAGATGGTCACCTAAAAAAATCAGGTGAGCATCTCAGTGGCCACCAAGGATGCCTGTTTTCCAGAGTTTATAATTTAGCCAGTAGGGGCAACAAATATTCCTAAATTGACTTTCATCCTTCCAGTTTACATGGAGCTTGGTAGTCTGCATTGTTCCTCAGAAATAGCCCCATAATTCAAAGCAAAACAAGAAGTGAATTTGTCATTTGTTTTGTAGATGTTGAGTGCTCCATTCTTATTTCTGAGCTACCAGGGAATGCATTTCACTGAATTAAGCTGAAATGCAGAATTAGAGCTGATCTTTTCCACACATAGATGGTGTTCCCCAAAATAGTTGGCTTTTCCCCTTTGGAGATTGGTTCCAGAGTTGACAAGAATGTCTACAGAGTTGACCAAGAATTCTATCCTTATTTTTGTGGCATAATAGCATAATTGGTCTGGTCTGTTGCTCACCAGAAGTGACAAAACAAAACAACAGTTGTGCCATCATTTATTTTAACAGCTTACAACTATTTTACAGACCCAGAAAACTGCTAAAAGTTGGTGGCATCTGTAATGGAGATAAGAACTTGATTACAGTTGAGCTACAAAAGTAGTATCAGAGTAAAATCCAACTTCAGTCATAAATTCCTTGTCAACAGGGCCTGGATCCTAAAAATGAATGTAGTGTCTATGCCTGAGTGTCTCTTACGTTTGTTTTGAAAATCCTGTATTTGAGATGAGAGCTTTATTGAAGAACTGAAAATTAAAAGAAAATGAGAACTAACTGAATTGTGCAATTTATTAAAGACATAATAGAAAATCAGAAGGAATGGAAATACAGATATAAAGAAAAGATGGCACTGATTTACATATGCAGTCTGTTATGAAAATGTTATTGTGGCACCATTTAAAACCAATGACTGGAATCAGGAGGTTCCTGGGGGCAGGATGGTTAAAAAAGTCAAAATGGCAGCTACAACTTTACAATGGATTTCCTACCACTGTTTTACATGACACAAGTGAACCGTGCAGCAGTGGGATCTGACTTGTTCCACTACCGGTTCATTGATCGTGGGCGTGTGCATGCACCTAACACACGTGCACCTAATGCGTACACACAGCTTGCCCCACACCAGCTGAGGACCAATCAGGTGAGAGGATAAAGAAGAGAAAAGCGCAGGGGTGGGTGGGAGGGCCGATCCTGTGCTTTTCTCTTATTTATCCTCTCAACTGATCATCAGAGTTTTTTTTAACTACCGGTTCAGCTGAACCAATTGGAATTTTTGCTACCGGATTGACTGAACCGGGCCGAACCGGTAGCATACTGGATCCATGGTTAAAACAAAGTAAAAAATGTAGTACTTTAGAATCCATCAGATTATTCATTGTGTGTTCATTGTGGAATGGAAGGATTTTGGAAATTCACACAAATAGAATGTGGGTGTAACTTTGTGTAGTAACAGATACTCACAGCCTTTTAAAAATATGGGCTGGGGGTAGGGAGAGTGCAGGAAGAGATTTCTATTCCAGAAACAATTTCTTTATTCCTTGCTCACTTGTCTCAAGCCAAATAAGGATATGACTTCTTGTTTTTTGGACGCATGAGGAACATCTAATCCAGCTCGCATTACTGGTAATAACATGGAAATGTTGACACGTTTGTGTTTTTTTTCCCTCCTAACTTTTCAAACCATCCTCTGTCTAAAGTCTTGAGACTGTTTCTCTTCCAAGCCCAAATAAGATTGGTCATTTGCTGCCACCTGCTTTGGAAGTAAGAGTGAAACAGGCACCTTAAGGAAGATGGAAGGTGGGATAGATTTCAAGTAGTTTTGCCCAAGAAAACTGAACAGAAATTTGAGGATGTGCATTGAACATTGTGCCAGCACGTCAGAGCCAACCTTCCACTGTAGACTTGATTTTGTTTGGTTATACACATAGACAACCAACAACGTCTGAGCAGTCCCAAAGGTGCTTTTTCAGGAGGCAACTGGACTTTCTTGTTTTTTGTTTTTGTTTTGAAGACATTTCGCTTCTCATCCAAGAAGCTTCTTCAGCTCTGACAGGATAGGAGAGTGGAAGAATGACAGGATATCCTGTCAGAGCTGAAGAAGCTTCTTGGATAAGAAGTGAAACGTCTTCAAAACAAAAAACAAGAAAGTCCAGTTGCTTCCTGAAAAAACACCTTTGGGACAGCCATGAGCTGGAAGACGGAGAATTTCTACAAACTCATTGTACATATGTTGTACTCTGACAATAAAGGTAATAAACTTCTGAGCAGCTTTTTTGGTCATTTGCCAATCTTGAGTCTGTAATGTCACCAAGGCTGCAGAAGTGTGAATAAGAAAGGCAGCCGATTAATGATGATTGGTTTTCAGTGAATTACAAGGCCCAGCCCCCAAACCCAGGATTAAAACATTAGTTTCACACCCATTCTAGTGAAAAAGCTAATGAGAAAGGCTCCTGTAATAAGGTTTACTTGATTGAGGCTAGCATGACACGCTTCGCTCCATGTTCTCTTCTTGTATCCATGTTCTCTTGTTGTGTTTGTTGAAGGGATAAAGAAAGCTCACTTGGTGCAGGAAAACCAAAACTGCGATTAGCTTGAAAGGAACTGGACTATGGCAAAGAGGCCGCTGAGTGGTGACATTTCCCCATTGGGTCAACAGCATCTCCTGTTTCCAGATCCATGTTTCCGATGCTCAGTCTGGAAGTACCAGAAGAGGCTCCTGTTCAGCCAGTTCCTCTTATAGGAACTGGAAATGAAGTCACTGGGCAGGAATGGCTTTGGGAAGGGCAAAGAGTCAAGGCCCTTCCTTCCTTCCTTCCTTCCTTTCCTTCCTTCTTTCTTTCTTTCTTTCTTTCTTTCTTTCTTTCTTTCTTTCTTTCTTTCTTTCTTTCTTTCTTTCTTTCTTTCTTTCTTTCTTTCTTTCTTTCTTTTGGGGTCCTTGGTGCTTACTGAGCTTATTTGTTTTCTTGCTGACATTTCATTACCCAACTAGGTAACATCATCTGTGCTAGAAGAGAGTTGACTTGCTCTCTGAGAGTTATTTTGGGTTATTAAATGTCTGCAAGAAAACTCAGAGAGCACCAACGCCTCCGCATTTCAACCCCAAACTATAAATATTCTCTTTTATTGGTCCTGTCCCTTGCTCTTTCCCTCCCTTTTCTTCCTCCCTCCCTCCCTCCCCCTCCCTCCCTCCCTCCCTCTTTCTTTCTTTCTTTCTTTCTTTCTTTCTTTCTTTCTTTCTTTCTTGTTTCTTTCCTCCCTCCCTCCCTTTTTTCCTTGTCATTTTCAAAGTAGCTGTGGGAGCACTTGATTCAAAGCTGTGGTAGTCACTTAAGAGTGGGACACCAACTTGACAGCACATCCTCAAATCAATAATCATTACTGAAACTGACAAAAAGGGTCCCTTTCTAAAGATGTCACAAATTGCATCGAAAGGCATAGAAGGGTCACAGCATAATATGGAGGAAGCCACAACTGCTGCCCATTAGCAAGTTTTGGAGGAAAAAAACCTGGTGGCTTAAAATTAATTGTTGCCACCATTGCAAGATGTTTACGAGTAGGACAGTATTTGTTCCACTCTTAAGGAAAAGAAAATGGAATGTGGTGTGATGTACTCCTGTTTGCACTACCCAGGCACGATCCCTTGGTGGACGCAGTGTGGGGATTATGTGACTGGAACTCCACCTGAAGATATTGCAACCAGGGTTAATAGCAGTAAATGTGAGTGGGATCTTGGAGTCTTAGTGGACAACGCGCTAAATAGGAGCCAGCTGTGCGCAGCGGCAACTTAAAAAAGCCAATGCAATCCTAGGTTGTATTAACAGAGGGATACAATCAAGATCAAGGGAGGCACTAATACTAATCTATAGAGCCTTAGTAAGAGCTCACCTAGAGTACTGCATCCAGTTTTGGTCACCACACAATAAAAAAAAGATGGTGAGATTCTAGAAAAAGTGCAGAGAAGAGCAACCAGGATGATTAGGGGGCTGGAGACTAAAACATACGATGAACGGTTGCAGGAACTGGGCCTGGCTAGTCTAGGGAAGAGAAGGACCAGGGGAGACAGGATAGCAGCCTTCCAGTATTTGAGGGGCTGCCATAGAGAGGAGGAAGGAGTCAAGCTATTCTCCAAGGCACCAGACAAGGAATAATGGATGGAAACTGAACAAGGAGAGGTTCAACCTGGAAATAAGGAGAAATTTTCTGACAGTGAGAACAATCAACCAATGGATCAGAAGTTGCCTTCAGAAGTTGTGGGAGCTTCATCCCTGGAGGCTTTCAAGAAGAGACTGGACAGCCATTTGTCAGAAATGGTGTGAGGTCTCCTGCTTGGGTGGGGGGTTGGACTAGGTGACCGACAAGGTCCCTCCCAATTCTGTTAATCTGTTAAAATATTCAGAATCTAGACTACTTTTTATAGTGTGGTGACCAAAACTGGATGCAGTACTCTAGGTATGGTCTTACTTTCACGTGATGGATGACTTTTTCTGTTACTTCTCAAGTCGCTGCAGGAAATGCTTGCCTGTCAATCTTACAAGATCCCCCAATCGCCATCTCCTACCCATAGATTAAAAAAAAAAAACCACCTAACTCATGACAATTGCTCAGGGAGGGACAGTTCCTACCATTCAACACAATGGGAGACATTGCTCCCTTGCCTGATCCTCCTCACTAAATGATGTCCGATTGGTGGAATCCTACGAGCGACTCCACCGGAGACCCTCAAAATTCTTCTGAAGGTTGGCAAGTGTTGCCTCACACTCTTCTGAAGCTCGGTCAAGTTTTTCAATGAATGTCAAGAATGCTGAGCATTCCCTGCCGCCGCCCCCCCCCGCCCTCCTCCTATTCATGGAATAACTGATGCAAATATGTAGATGCATGCAAATATTCCCTCTTTTGGGCCAGACTTGGAAGGCTAGACTTGCTTTGATCTCGGGTCTCAGAACACAGACTTCAAACCAAAGGGTTCAGTTACCCCGATAGGTGGCTGCATTGACTGGATTAGAGCATTCGTGGAAAACTGTGTGGCTTTTCAGGCTGTCAATGGGTTATTTATAGGGCTTTGAAAGAAGGTTTCTGTCTTGCACAAATTAGCACGATCAGAGCAGACTTGAACCTTGGAATGGAGCTTATTTCAAAGCAAAAGAATTGTGGTTTCGATGTATTTTACAGCCTAACAGATTAACAGAGTTGGAAGGGACCTTGTAGGTCATGTAGCCCAACCCTCCACCCAAGTGGGAGACCCTACACCATTTCTGATGAATGGCAGTCCAATCTCTTCTTGAAAGCCTCAACTGATGGAGCTCCCACAGCTTCTGAGGGCAACTTCTGTTCCATGGGTTGATGGTTCTTACTGTCAGAAAATTCCTCCTTCTTTCCAGGTCGAATCCCTCCTTGTTCAGTTTCCATCTATTATTCCTTGTCTGGCCTTCAGGTACCTTGGAAAATGGATTGACCCCCCCCCCCCTCTCCCTGTGGCAACCCCTCAAATGTTGGACCACGGCTATCATGTCTCCCCTGATCCTTCTCTTCCCTAGACTAGACATTCTTGGAACCGTTCATCATATGTTTGAGATTCCAGTCCCCTCATCATCCTGGTTGCTCTTCTCTGCACTCTTTCCAGAGTCTCAACATCTTTTTTATAGTGTGGTGACCAAAACTGGCTGCAGTACTCTAGGTATGGTCTTACTTTCACCTGATGAATAACTTTTTCTATTACAAGTTGCTGCAGAAAATGCTTCCTTGTCAATCTTCCATAAACCCATTAAAACAACAGCATTTTGAGAGCTCTCCTGTAAACCCAGAGCAAGGGGCCAGTCACTTGTCTAGGACAGCATGGTCCATGGGGTGAGGACCACTACAGAAGATCGTAACCAATGGGCAAGTTCTCCTCCTGCTATAATAAGTGCTTCCTTTTTAAAGTGTGTTTGTAATTTGTTTTTTAAATTGGAATAAGGCACTTTCTGCATTGGCTTAATACAACTTCCCTTTCGGCTGTTGGATGGGCTGTTTGATTATGGCTCTGCTGTCTTTTTTTCTAATCTCCATGATGTCTATCTGAAATAAGGCATGGAAGACTATTTCAAAAAATTATTCTGGTGAAGGGTTAAACTTGGATGAATTAGTGTCTTCTAATAGCCACAGGCCAACTATTTTAGAATAGAATAGAACAGAGTAGAATAGAATAGAGTAGAGTAGAGTAGAGTGGAGTGGAGTGGAGTGGAATGGAATGGAATGGAATAGAATAGAATAGAATAGAATAGAATAGAATAGAATAGAATAGA
>NW_020717069.1:201002-218824 GCF_900518725.1 Notechis scutatus | reverse complement strand
CCAACTCTAAGTCCTTCCTTCCCTTCCCCCTTCAGCCTAAAAGCAACATTCAGTTACCCACTGCTCACCTAATTATGGTTTTCTCAATTTTCTGGGTTTACATCACACACTGAACCCCAAGGCAACCACAATAGCTTTGATTACACACTACCATAGGTTTAACTATGGTGAACCACTCTGTGGCTTGACAGATTCTGCAAACATTGCTGCTATTCTGAGAACGAAACTACTGTGTGAGTAGGAGTGTTTGTGAGTATGGATATACATGCAGAGATATGAAGGATATGGTCATGCATGGACTTGACTGAATCCTGAACAGGAGGTGGAAGCGGCTCTTTGGGAGCATATTTCTGGCTAACAAATAAAGTACATTTACTACAAAGTTAGCAAGACAAGACCAGGAGACTTATTAGCTAACTTGCTGCTTGAAAATCTTTCCCAAAAAAAGGGAGATGATGTGGCCACAGAATCTGTGCCAATGTCTCTAAAAACAAGGCTTTGGATAAACATCAAAACTCTATTGTTGTATGTTCTTCATGACAACTAATAAAATAGCTCTACTCAAATGCATGCATATTGTGGTCGAGAGCAATATTTATTCCCTCCAAATGAGGCAGAACTCACACTTCCAGGGAGTGTTGTCTTGTTAGCTTCAACTTTAACTTGTGCAGCATAATCAAGAAGATATCTTGGTCCACGTCTATGGAGATTCTCCATCCACCAGGACATGATTGACCCAAAGGGGGTTTTTCAAGAGGCAACTGGACTTTTTTGGTTTTTCCTTGAAGAAATTTCACTTCTCATCCAAAAAGTTTTTTTCAGTTCTGACCAAATGGTGGAGAATAAATCCTCCCATTATAATATAAATCCAAATAAGTCTTCCTGTTCTCTACCATTCAGTCAGAACTGAAGAAGCTTCTTGGATGAGAAGAGACATCTTCAGAGAACAAAATAAATCAAAGAAAGTCCAGTTGTCTTTTGAAAAAGCACCTTTGGCACTATCTTGGTCCACCTTCTTCTCCCACTTAAAATCAACGAACTGCCAATGAAGCAAGCATCCAAAGGCAAAACAAGCAACAGATGGAAACTCATCAAGAAGAGAAGCAACCTAGAACTAAGAACTTTTCTGGCAGTGAGAACAATTAACCAGAGGAACAGCTGGCCTCCAGAAGTTGTGGTTGCTCCAACACTGGAAGTTTTTAAGAAGAGATTGGACAGCCATTTGTCTGAAATGGTATAGGGTTTCCTACCTAAGCAGGGGGTTGGGCTAGAAACCTCCAAGGTCCCTTCCAACTCTGTTTTTCTACTCTGTTCTGTTCTGTTCTATTCTATTTTATTATTTCCTATTCTCTGTTCTATTCTATTCTATTTTCTATTCTATATTCTATTCTATTCTATTTTCTATTCTATATTCTATTCTATTCTATTTTCTATTCTATATTCTATTCTATATTCTATTCTGTTCTATTCTATTCTATTTTCTATTCTATTTTCTATTCTATATTCTATTCTATTCTATTCTATTCTATTTTCTATTCTATATTCTATTCTGTTCTGTTCTATTCTATTCTATTCTATTCTATATTCTGTTCTGTTCTGTTCTATTCTATTCTATTCTATATTCTATTCTATTCTATTCTATTTTCTATTCTATATTCTATTCTATATTCTATTCTATTCTATTTTCTATTTTCTATTTTCTATTCTATATTCTATTCTGTTCTGTTCTATTCTATTCTATTCTATTCTATTCTATTCTATTCTATTCTATTCTATTCTATTCTATTTTCTATTCTATATTATATTATATTCCATTCCATTCTATTCTATTCTATTTTCTATTCTATATTATATTCTATTCTATTTTCTATTCTATATTATATTCTATTCTGTTCTATTCTCTATTCTATTGTCTTACTTTAGAGGACTCTTGTTTATTGAGGAGGGCATAGGAGGAGGGCTTCGAATATACCTGGCTTGTGTTCACTTTGGATGACAGCAAAAAAAACAGTAAAAAGAGGAGATAGCAAAGTTATGACTATCATGTGTTGGGAGCTAATCTAGAAGTTTACCATCTCTGCCCTGGAATATAACTGACTTCATTCTCTTTTGACTGGACTATCCTGTTTATTTCTATCAAAGCATGGACGGAATTGTTATCCTAAGCATCAAAACAGGGCTTGATACGGAACGAAGAATGAGTGGCCCTTATAATGTCTACTTTGTTAGGTTTCTTTGTGGAACATTATAAGTAACAAAGAGCTTGAGATCAGGAGCTCAAAGTCATAGGTGAATAGCAATTGAGAGTGAATATTTATTCATTATTCCATTTGGAGATGTTTTCCAGAAACAAAGAAAAATCTACGCAGAGGACTCCACCCGTGTAACGTCTTTGAGATGTCTACCGTTATGTAGGTCGCTCCCAAAATAACTTCAAGTTTAGTAGGGCTTATCAAAGAATGGGTGATTCTTTTTTTGGGGTGGATCCTTCAAGAATCTGGCTTACACTGCTTCACTTGCTTTATGAGTCACTTATGATCGTTGGTAGCCTCGACCTGACATCAGAAACTCCACGTCTGCCTTCTGAAACCCCAAGGAGAAAGTCGGAGTAGGCATGCTTTCCAAATGTCAGTGTTTCAGTCTGCAAGGAGGCACATTGTTATCAGATAGTTTCCATTCAAGTCATTCAGAGAAGCTGGCGACGTTCCTTGGACTTCAAAGGAGAGGCATCAAGTGGGTATGCAGCTCCGGGAGCCCAGCGTCCGTTTAGTGCCTGTGTGTTTGTCAGATGCCCCTGCCAAGGGTTAAAATGTTTACATACCCTCTGAATTTAAATGGCCCGTTACATGTCAAATGCCAATGGGAAAGACAGCTGGAGTATCTAAACTGAGTGCTTTGATCTAACTATCTGTAGAAAGAGGTCATTTGGTTTGCCCAAGAACCAGACACATTTAGAAGATCCATGCACAGCTCATGCAAGTATATAACTGCCTACATTTTCTATTTGTATTAACCCATTTAGACATAGCACCTACTAAATACTAGTGTTGTGCATTTCCTTTGGCTAACCCCCTCCTGTGTCAGGATCAACCCTAAATGTGCTTGTGAATAACTCTTTGCAAAAAGTTGAGCAGCGTGGCTGTGTAGTGTGTTTTGCTACAAGTCGGGCTTGGAGTATTTCCGAAGCAGGGAGATGACGGTGACTGGGACTTTGGGTTGACGGTTGAAGGAGGTTGAGTTGCTTAGAAACTAAATGGTAGCCCTGTCGTGAGACTGAAGTCAGGGAGATTTAAGCTCAGAGTCCAAAGCAAGAAATAATCAATATATTGCAGAGAAAGAAGCTTTTAACTCTCCTTAGGAAAAAGAGATGGAAGTCATCAAAGGTCTTCTTCAAATAACTAGGTAGTCCTACCTCAACTTGGTCTGTTGGGTGCCAGAGGCAACACAACAGTTTTGAGATAAGGAGGCAGGAAAATTTGGGGAAATTGCTCAGAGGGGTTTGGATCACGTGGTTCTATTATCTTCAGCAACTTTGAGATCGCTATAAAGATGGTTGTTCTTCTCTCTTGAGCATATTGATGCTGATAGTGAAATCAGGAACACATTTTAATGCAATCTGTCAGCCTTATGTTTGAAGAACGATGGACATTTCATGCTTCCCCCTAAGCTGAATCAGAAGAGATGATAGAGAGATAATAACCTTGCACAACCCCATTTTGGGAGCAAAAGATTAATTGAGCTTTTGACGAAGGTGAATCTTGTCCATCAGGAAACGTGCCACAGGATTTTGTAGCGTGCAAGTGACAGGACAAGGGAAGATCTTCTATGAGAAGAGAAGTGGGTGTTGGAACATAACCTCCCCCATACTCAGCTCAAGCAAAGTTTAAAGAGGACTTTGCCATCCAGGGAGGACCTCTTGCCTGCCCCACCCTCTAGAGCAGGCGGTCTCCAATCTTGGCAACTTTAAGACTTGTGGACTTCAACTCCCAGAATTCTGAGAGTTGAAGTCCACAAGTCTTAAAGTGGCAAGGTTGGAAACCCCTGGTCTGCTGGCTGAAGAATTCTGGGAGTTGAAGTCCACAAGTCTTAAAGTGGCCAAGGTTGGAGAGCCCTGCTAAAGAGGCAGACGCTTAGTTATGCAGACAAGGATTCTAGGTCTCATCAGGGACATGACCCAAGGGCAGTCCTGTTTTTCTACATACTTCCGAATCAGATTCAGGGAATCAAATGACCAGATCCGCTCCCTCCGTGAGTAAGGAAACACAAGTAAACAGAAATATCTTTCTGTCTGCTCTTGAGCTTCAAAACCGATGAAGAACGGTTGCAGGAACTGGATATGTCTAATTAATGAAAAGAAGGACTGGGGGTGTGTATGATATGATAGCAGTGTTCCAATATCTAAGGGGATGCCACAAAGAGCAGGAGTGGGGTCAAAGCACTTGAAGGCAGGACAAGAAGCAACGGATGGAAACTAATCAAGGAGAGAAGCAACCAAAACCTAAGGAGAAATTTCCCAAGAGTGAGAACAATTGACCAGTGGAACAGAAGTTGCCTTCAGAAGTTGTGGGTGCTCCAACACTGGAGGTTTTCAATAAGAAACTGGACAACCACTTGTCTGAAATTGTAGAGGGTCTCCTGATTGAGCAGGGGGTTGGACTAGAAGACCTCCAAGATCCCTTCCAATTGCGTTCTCCTTCGTGGCAGCTTTCCTGGTTCTGAAAAAAAGACACGCTGGGAGTTATGAAAAGGGGAGATTTTGATCAATGGTTCTTCTGAAAGGCAAGCTGAGACATAACTGACCAACTGTTGGTACCTCAGCAGAAAGAAAAACATTAATCAACGTTGCCATGGCGGTTCTCAGAAAATTCAGAAGCTGCTTAGTACTGGGTGGAAGACCCCCACAGGTTGGGGAGTAGGCTGGAAGCAAGACTGAGATGTTGGGAAAAGGTTTTGTAAGAAGGCAGGGCAAATGATGGTTGCATTGCTACCCAGAAAATAGACGTGGGAGTGAACTTAAGTTCCACTTGAAGGAGACTTAAAGCCTTAGTAAGGCCACACCTAGAGTACTGCATCCAGTTTTGGTCACCACACTATAAAAAAAGAGGTTGAGACTCTGGAAAGAGTGCAGAGAAGAGCAACCAGGATGATGAGGGGACTGGAGGATGAAAGATACGATGAATGGTTGCAGGAACTGGGCCTGGCTAGTCTAGGGAAGAGAAGAGAAGGACCAGGGGAGACAGGAGAGCAGCCTTCCAATATTTGAGGGACTGCCACAGAGAGGAGGAAGAGGTCAAGGTATTTTCCGAGGCACCTGAAGACCAGATAAGGAACAATGGATGGAAACTGACCCAGGAGAGAGATTCAACCTGGAAATAAGGAGAAACTTTCTGACAGTGAGAACAATCAACCCATGGAACAGAAGTTGCCCTTGGAAGTTGTGGGAGCTTCATCACTTGAGACCTTCAAGAAGAGACTGGACTGCCATTTGTCAGAAATGGTGTAGGGTCTCCCGCTTGGGCGGGGGGTTGGACTAGATGACCTACAAGGTCCCTTCAAACTCTTATTATCTGTTATCTGACTTTACTTTTCTCATGTCTACTGGACATTCAACTCTGGAATTGTCCCTGACCACAGATGAAGTTCACCCTTTTACAGTTACATTGTTGGTTTTCCATACCAGATTAGTCTACATAGATACAGATACGTGGGACGTGGTGGCTCAGTAGCTAAGACGCGGAGCTTATCGATCAGAAAGGTCAGCAGTTTGGCGGTTCGAATCCCTAGCGCCGCATAACAGAGTGAGCTCCTGTTCCTTGTCCCAGCTTCTGCCAACCTAGCAGTTTGAAAGCATCTAAAAAAATGCAAGTAGAAAAATAGGGACCCCTTTGGTGGGAAGGGAACAGCGTTTTGTGCACCTTTAGCATTTAGTCCTGCTGGCCACATGACCACGGAGACGTCTTCGGACAGCGCTGGCTCTTCGGCTTTCTAATGGAGACGAGCAGCACCCCCTAGAGCCAGAAACGACTAGCATGGATGTGCCAGGGGATCCTTTACCTTTTACCTTGTACAGATACAGAGTAAAAGAGTTGGAAGGGACCTTGTAGGTTATCTGGTCCAACCCACCCACCACCCAAGCGGGAGACCCTACACCATTTCTGACAAATGGCAGACCAATCTCTTCTTGAAAGTCTCCAGGGATGAAGCTCCCACAACTTCTGAAGGCAACTTCTGTTCCATAGGTGGATTCTTCTCCCTGTCAGAAAGTTTCTCCTTATTTCCAGGTTGAATCTCTCCTTGGTCAGTTTCCATCCATTATTTCTTGTCTGGCCTTCAGGTGCTTTGGAGAATAGCTTGACCCCCTTCCTCCTCCCTGTGGCAGCCCCTCAAATATTGGAAGACTGCTATCTTGTCTCCCCTGGTCCTTCTCTTCTTCCCTAGACTAGCCAAGCCCAGTTCCTGCAACCATTCATTGTATATTTTAGCCTCCAGTCCCCTCATCCTCCTGGTTGCTCTTCTCTGCACTTTTTCTAGAGCCTCAACGTCTTTTTTATAGTGTGGTGACCAAAATGGATGCAGTACTCTAGGTGTGCTCTTTGATGGCAGCCCCTCAAATATTGGAAGACTGCTATCTTGTCTCCCCTGGTCCTTCTCTTCCCTAGACTAGCCAGGCCCAGTTCCTGCAAACGTTCATCGTATGTTTGAGCCTCCAGTCCCCTCATCATCCTGGTTGCTCTTCTCTGCACTTTTTCCAGAGTCTCAACCTTTTTTTGATAGTGTGGTGACCAAAACTGGATGCAGGATTCTAAGTGTGGCCTTACTAAGGCTTTATAGAGTGGGATTAGTTCCTCCCTTGACCTCGATTGTATCCCTCTGTTAATGCAATTTATATTGATAGCAGCACAGCAGGGATTGTCCCAAGAGACATTTGACCCTTTCCTCCTTGTCTCAATGGAAATGAATGGCTCTTGCTGTGCACAGTTGATTCTCAAAGGAAGGAGAACTTCTATCATGGTCTATGGAAACTTCTTTTTCAGACGTTTGAGGCTGGGGAGTAATGTCATCGAGGCCACAGTAGGTGAGGAAAGGGACCTCATCCCAGGCTTCTACCCCAGCTTGTAATAAATATTTTGACAATAAAAACAACAATAATACAGTTCTAAATCCCTGCACACCATTATGTAAAACGGTGTTTTGTTTTGCAGTGCGGGTGGGGAGGGCGGGGAATAACCAACTGTCATGTCTGGTTTTGCGTCTCTGCTTGTAAGATGGTGTTGAGTTACTGTTCAATCCACAAGGGTGTTGTTGTGCTATTTAAACACCCAACTCTGGAGGCTTTTCAGAAGCACTTTAAGAAGCCCCAGTCACAGGTTCCAACTGCCTTCCTTCCCCCAAATTAAAGCAACCCGGTGACTTTTTTGGGGTGTATTATATGCATGGAAATCTTTGCTCCTCCTTCTGAGCCTGAAAGAAAGTGTCCTGCACGAGTTACAAGCCTCTGACTCCAAAGTGGTTCTCTAAGTCAAATAAGGGATGGGACCGTCGTTGTTCTGGCATGATATAGAGAAGGACTTGCTTGGAGGTTGGGCTAGAGGACCTCCAAGGCCCCTTTCAACTTATTCTGTTATTCTGTCTCACACTGTCTCTCTCTCCCTCTGGTCTCCTACTTGAGCAGGGGGTTGGGCTAGAAGACCTCCAAGGCCCCTTTCCAACTCTGTTATTTTGTATTCTATATTCTGTGGCCAGTGAATCATTTCTTTCTCCCTCCCTCCCTCCCTCATTCTCTCTCTCTCTTTCTCCCTCTCCCTCCCTCCCCCTCTCCTTCTCTCTCTCTCCCCCCCCCCCCCCCTCTCTCTCCGTCTCCTTCCCTCTCCCTCTCTCCCTCTCCCTCCTTCTCCCTCCCTCTCTCTTCTTCCCTTTCTCTCTCTCTTTCTTTCTTTCTGTCTGTCTGTCTCTTTCTCTCTCTCTCCTTTTGTATGGACAAGTGAACACATCCAGTTCTGCACTATTTCTTTATCCAGAGACACTCATTATGATCATCTTAATGGGGGATGAAGGAGGAGGAGGAGGAGGAGGAGGAGGAGGAGGAGGAGGAGGAGGAGGAGGAGAACTTTAAGCCAAGAAATTTCTACAGAATGAGGAAGGAGAGCCATTTCATTGAGGGCTCCTTGATGCTCTCTGACCCTGGTTGTTTCCTTGCAGGCGTTTCATGACCCAACTAGAGAACATCATCAGTGTGCACTGATGATATTGATATTACCTTCTTTCATTCATGAAACGTCTGTCTACCGTGGAGCTCACCCCATTCCTAAGAAGAGCCTGCATAAGAGCACCAGCGTGTCCACCATCCCTCTCCTATTGTTCCTATTGATTCGTACTCATTTATTATGCATATACTTATACCTGTTTATACTTATATGTTTATATGTTATGTTCATACTTATACTTGTTTTCTCACACATGCTTGACAAAGAAAGAAAGAAAGAAAGAAATATTCACAGCTTTGGATCTCATGAAATAGACCCGTTATCTTTGCAATGGCAACAGCATGGAATAATCTCATTTATGAACAGATCTTGCTAAGAAGCTTTCCAACAAAATCCCACGATTTCAGTTTCTCTCTCCCTCCCCCTCCCTGCCTCTCTCTCTCTCTCTCTCTCTCTTCCCCCTCTCCCTCCTCTCATCCTCCCTCCCTCCCCCTCTCTCTCCCTCCCCCTCCCTCCCTCTCCCTCCCTCTCTCTCTTCCCTTCTTCTTGCCTGAGAGAGTCAGAGAGAAAGTGGCTAGCTATTATAACATATTAAGGAATAGAATAGAGTAGAGTAGAGTGGAACGGGGTGGAGTGGAATGGAGTGGAGTGGAATAGGCTAGACTAGAATAGACTAGACTGGAATAGAATAGAATAGAATAGAATAGAATAGAATAGAATAGAATAGAATAGAATAGAATAGAATAGAATAGAATAAGGAATAGAATGGAATGGAATGGAATGGAATGGAATGGAATAGAATAGAATAGAATAGAATAGAATAGAATAGAATAGAATAGAATAGAATAGAATAGAACAGAACAGAACAGAATAGAATAGAATAGAATAGAATAAGGAATAGAATGGAATGGAATGGAATAGAATAGAATAGAATAGAATAGAATAGAATAGAGTTGGAAGGGACCTTGGAGGTCTTCTAGTCCAACCCCTTGCTCAAGCAGGAGACTCTGCATCATTCCAGACAAACGGTTGTCCAATCTCTTCTTAAAAACTTCCAGTGTTGGAACATTCACAACTTCTGGAGGCCAGTTGTTCCACTGGTTAATTGTTCCAACTGTCAGGAAATTCCTCGTTAGTTCCAAGCTGCTTCCCCCTTTGATCACTTTCCATCCATTGCTTCTTGTCCTGCCCTCAGGAGCTTTGGAGAATAGCTTGACTCCCTCTTCTTTGGGGCAGCCCCTGAGATACTGGAAGACCACTATCAGGTCCCCCCTAGTCCTTCCTCATGAAGTTGTCACTCTCTGCTTTTATTGTGGTTGCATTTTATGGACGGAGAAGAACCTGCTCCGGTTTCTCATAACCGTTGGAGTCCTGCACCGCAGAAGGTCTGCAGAAGGTCTGTCTGGCGATGGGTGCTTGCTCCAGAGAACAGCATGGCTCATATTAGCAAGTTACTCTTTTGAATTGCAAAGCAACAGGAAATCTGTTTCGAGAGTCAGATTTAATCTGGGATGGAGCAGAGCCAGGGAACACTTTAGGACATTGTCGAAAGGTGGACCTTGCTGTCTAGTCTACTTGAAGAATGACACCATTTGCCCCTCCCCCCCCCATACAAACACACCCCAAAGGCGAAAAAAAACTTCTGGGCTGTCCTACATAGATGTCAGATATGACAGAGATTAATGTCTCAAACGTCCTTAAATTGTTTCCCATCTTGCTTTTGATGTGGTTTTCAGAAGGTATTTTAAACCAGGTTGTTTGTTTCAGCACAGCCAAATGCTAAACGCCTCCGTGGTTGAGGGATCAGAGTAACAGAGTTGGAAGGGAACTTGGAGGTCATCTAGTCCAACTGCCTGCTCAAGCAGGAGACCTTATATCATTTCAGACAAATGATGCAAAATCTCCAGTATTGGAGCACCCAAACTTCTGGAGGGAAGTCCTTCCACTGATTAATTGTTGTAACTGTCAGGAAATTTCTCCTTAATCATAAGAAATGATTTTGCAAAGTCACCATTTCTGCATGCTCTCCTCCTGGGTCCATTCACGAGGGCCAAGTATTTTTAAAGTTTAGACATTAGTTTTATGTCATTCAATTTTTACATATTTAAGACCCATGATTCCATGGAACCCATAATATTCGATTCAAGGGGAATTTTTTTTTTTTTATTCAGGAACAGCTCTGTGATTTATTAAGAAGTATGGGGAATTTCAGACAGTCTATCCTGTGACATGGGTAAGGATAAGATCTAGCTAAGAGACAGGTTATCTTTTTCTCTGAGCTCTTTTAAAGCACTTCTTTAGATCTATTTTTATTTTTTATTATTGGGAATGACTCGTTGTGACAAGGAAATGATTTTTTAAAAAAAATATTCACCAGGCAGTGAGCTATTAGGTTTGGTTCTAGTCACCTTCCAGAACATGTAAGAACTTATTTTAAAAAGGTATAGAATGACTTTGAGGAGGTGAGTGTTATTCAGAATTTATATAAGACAGGAACGTTTGGAACGATATTCCTTCTTTTACAAAAACTCTCTGTTCAAACATGGCACCAAAAGTGTACAGATTTTTTTTTTAATCATCTGGAAATATTTAAGATTTTGTGCACTGTACGGGAACATAATACCACGCTTGTACTGATAAACCTTAATGAAAAGAGAACTCATTCATGTAAAATTCCAATATATTTTACCCTGCCATGCCACAAACTTATATTAACTTCCTAAGCTAACATAAGTTCATACTTAGGGACTTTTGCAATATTCTAAACTCAGTTCATTGAATGTGAGGGAAGAATACATAGTCTTACAATGTTTTCCAAATTATTACTTTGTTATCATTATTAATCTGCTATCACATTCAGTGCATGCACAATCTTTACATTAATCTTTACAGTATTAATTAATTTACAGTATTAATTAATTCCAATAGATTAAAAAATATACCAAAGACTCCAGCCTTGAAGCCAACTGATTAAAAGAAATTATTTCTTACTCCAAATAAAAAACACCTAATCATACATACAGTATATTCTATAGTGTATTTTAGCCTCTTCATTATTTACTGGTAAATGCAATTACTGTTTATTATTACATACAAATATAATAATACTGTTTGTTGATTGATTTCATTTTAGATAGTATATTTAACTCTAATTATACACTTCTAAGTTCTTCAGCATTTACCTTTTTAAAAAAAATCTTGGGCCATGAACCTTATTCTACTTAATTTCTCTGTAGATAGAATAGAAACCAGACTGTTTGTGTCTTCTTTAATTTAGTCATTACTTCACTCATTTTTTTCTCCATGTTATTTTTAAGTTTTTAGTTATTCTTTGCTTCACATTTTACAACACGACAGTCTACACTGTTTGATGAAACTCAAATTTTTATAGTTAATGTCGTAAGACTATATATTCTTCCCTTAAAACCTGTGTCTATATTTTGAAGAGTCCCTTAAGTTTTTAGAAGGAACAAAAGACTTAATGAAATCTCCCCTTCGGCTCTCTCTAAATTGTCTTTGGGGATGAAATGTTTCTTTTCCAGATAAAGCTCTATGACAGCCACCTAAAATTATGGAGAGCTTGTAAACTGAAGAACGTAGTTTTGATACTTTATGAAAAGAAGAAACGGAATATTTCTGAAACACAGTTTATCATTCTTTAACAAATTCTCATTCTGTCTTATTTCATCTGATTTTTGCAATATGCGGTTACGTGACTTTAAAAATGTTCTTCTCTCTCTCTCTCTCTCATATCTGTCTGTCTATCTATCTATCTATCTATCTATCTATCTATCTATCTATCTATCTATCTATCTATCTATCTTTAGTTCAGTTTAAAAAGTTATATATTTTTTCACTACTTAGGGGCAATTTTCCCTGATCCATGCAGTTCTTCATGTCAGTTTGCACACAGACCGGGGAAGTGCAGATCTACACGAGTAAAACTTAAAATTCCTGTACTCCCCTCCTGAATTAACTAAAATAAAGATATTTATGGTCAAGAGGAAAAGAAACTGGTCAGGAACTGTTTGAATTCGGGGGGGGGGGAAACCTGGGGGTTGAAAATGGAATGGTATGCTTAGAAAGATCTTTTGTAAAATCCAAAGGGGAGTTGGGTTTTTAGGTTGGCTGGGTTCGAAGAATAGGAGCCGAGTTCTGGCTAGGCTACTGTGTGCAAATGTAAGGACTGTTGGAGGCTACACTGGAAACACAAATGTTTGTGTTGGGTGGTAGGAAAAATTGCGATTGATCTCAGTCCAATATTACCCAGAGATCTCATCCACTTTCTCTGGCTCTCTGGGGTGAAAATGAAGGCGTACCACTCTTTCTTTCTCTCTCTCTCTCTCCTTGGACAAAGTGACTGCTGCTTTTATAAAACTAAACACCATGTTTAATATTAGTTTTCTTCCCAAATTTCTGTTTGCCTTGGATATATATTTTGTTTTGCTACCAAGTGCCCAGTTTTCAACATTCGGATTTTTGTGTTTATCTTCTGAAATGTTTGCAATATCCATAGATCTTACGATCCATTTCGTTTTCTTCTTTCTTGCATGGTTGTAGACTTTTATCAGGTTTAAATCCTCAGTTACTTACGATCTTCACAGTATAAATTCAAGTGTTTTTTTTCTTTTTCTGAGCAATTTGTATTTCTGGTGTAATAGTATAAGGATTATACTATACTATATAAGGATTCTATATCTCCCCTAAGGCAATCAATACAAATATTTTTCCCGAGATTTGTTCAGTAAGAAATTCAGTGAGATTTCAATTCATTTCAATCAATTTTTAAGCTAGTTCTTTAAATTCAGCTCAGTGTTAAGTTAGTTATTTAACTTTTCTAACTTTGCAATAGAAATCAAAATAGCATGAAATATCAAATTGGACACAGAGTTTTTCCAAACATTCTTCCTCGGTTAAAGTTATTTAATAAAGTTAGGGTTGGGGGCCATTCTATCTATATAAACAAGAATTTATGTTCCTGAGAAATAAAGCATGGGTAGAAATGTTGAGTCTCTATGATTATAGAAATGACTAACCAGCTATGCTTGAGCCAATAATATTTGGTTCTAAGGCTAACATGAAACATTAATCTTAGTTAATTGACTGGTTTGCTGGAGAAAATGTTCTGAGACCAAATTCCATCCAGAAATGAGTTGTTTTCTTAGCTTCGATATTTTCATAATTTGTGGATGCTGATATTTATTGATCTTTCATAATCTCGTCCTTATTTTTCCAAACTTTAAGAAATGATTTCATACCTGCGAAGAGCCAAAAGCAACATTCTCTACCCTGTTTACTGATTCTGCAGGAGTTACTAATCTGTACAATATGTTTTCTTTAAAGCGAACCCTTCTCTTTATTTATATATATTTAGCGATGGAATTTTGAAGTTATTGTTCATAGAAATCTGAGCAAAAAAAATTAGAGACCCAAAACATAGGGACCTCACTCTTTCATAGACAAATTCCATGCATTTAGGATGAAAACTTTATACAGTGACTATGCAGTAACCCTATTTCCACAATGTTCAGCATTTTAAAGAGTGCTTTGATATCAAAGGATGTGGAAAAAAGAGAAGAAAAATGCTCTCACCGGTTCCTTAAGATCAACTCCTTACAATAATGGGCTTTTAAATACAACTTATGGAATTAATACATGTTATAGCTTTTTACAGTTAGCATTGATTTATTATTACAGGTATTAATGGTTCATAGGAGTATTGGAACCCTTCACTTTCGGTTTCTTGTTTTTGAAAAGTTTCATTTGCTGAAAGATTTTTAAAAAATCTTTTTTAAAAGTAACTAACTGCTTAGGCTAGACTAAAAAGAAGAATTTCTATAGGAAGATTTAGGATTTTCTTGGATTGTAATGGACATAAAAGAGTTCTTAGTTAACTTTGGAAAAGTCTATCAGCTGACCTAGCTCTGGTTGAGCTAAGATTAATATCCCACTTTGTTCACTGATTGGTTTTTTTAATGGGCTTATTTTTTAAAAAAACAAAACCAAAAACTTTAATTTGTAAACGTGAATTTTTTTTTTGCCTAGAAGCATATATACATTTCCCTGCTTTTGTTTCCAATTTTGCCAACTGTACACCAATTTTGCAAATATCTTCCAGAAGAGAAGAATTCATTCATTCATATAGATATATTTTGTAATGATTTTCCCCTAGCATGTACTTTTTTGGGGCGGACAAACTTCCCATATCTAGAGAAGTATAAATATCGGCTACAGTTGTAAAAATAGGAAAATTGTTAAAATTACATTCAGACTAAAAAAAAATTCCCCTCTCCTTGGAATATGCACAAATTTACTTATTTAAATATTTCTAAGTATATATGAACGGATTTCATGACAGAGTGCAGTTAGTGAAACCAATCAATGTCAAAACAAAACAATTTACTATTATTTGAAATTCGTCAAAACGCCATCGATTTAGAGAAGCGTTGATCAAATAACAAAATAAAACAACTCGACAATTATGTTACTATTCATAAAACACAGTATTTTGCTTTAAAAATAAAAATTTATTTTTTAAAAAATCATTTTCTCTTCTTTAAATATATAAGCCTTCACGTGGAAACAGATATAGACATATTGCCAATTTTGTCTCTTTTCTTCTTTCCTCATCCACATGGAATCCCTCACATAAATTCCACATCTGACCCTCACTCATAAAGATTGTAGAAGCTTGCTTCAATCTCTAAGCGTCTACTCATAAACTTAAGTGTCACTTATAGCTTAGCAAGGAGTACCGTATTTCAAGAGTTTCCAAGGTCTTAATTTACCACGAAATGAAGTCTGGGTTAAGAATATGGAAGATTAATTTTATCTTGAGCTTCATTAAGGAATGATATGAAGTGATCTAGCTTTAACAAGGGACCACCTTCCAGAAGATTTCCATTTTGTTCTTTCTGCAGTTAGAAGAGTGAAATTTGAAATAGAAAGCAACATCCTAGCCTCAGTTCAAACCTCTTCAGAATAAGGGACTTCTGGCTGGAGTTATTTGCCACAAGCACCAGTTAAAGGCCAGAAAATAAATTATTTTGCATTGATTAATAATTTGGGACTATCCTTCAGCTTTGAAAAAAGGCCACAGAAACTGGTTTAAACCTAACCAATAATGATATAATTACCATCATTTCGTTAATTGCTATGCCTTTTCTTCTGGAAATAATTGATCGCAGTGAAAAACCTACTTTGTTTAAATTTGAGGCATTTGGTAAATGCGGAGCATAACCGAAAGGCTGTTTTTTACAATTATTTATACAAATGTTACAGATTTGGTGCCATTAATTTGCAAAAGGACAAAACAAAGTACACAGAAAGATTAACAATAAAATTACAGTAAATTACAGTAAAAAAAAAACCAGTAAATTACAATCAGTCATATTAGTAGGAATGTAATGCAATGGTAATTATTATTTTATTTGTGAGAAGAGAGCAAATTGTTTTTTCTAATGCCTCTTATATAGAAACATTTAAAAAAAAAATACATGGTTTGGATTTTTTTTGCTTGTCAAGTTCCATAGAATTTCATAGTCTGATTTGCATTTTCAATATTTAAATAATGTTTGACGCAAGATCAAGAAGAAGTTAACCTTATATAATTTCCATCTTTTTTCTCTCTCAAAAGGATTTGATCCTAAGAGTATTTGAATATCATTGTCTTTTAAAGAATATTTTTCCACAAGTAACATTGCTGACTTTCTTTCCTGAAATGTTGGACAAAGAGATATGACTGTGCAATCGTTACAGATTTATCAAATCTGTTTTCATCTCTCTTTTTTTTTCCAGCATTGGTTCATTTCATTATATACTTTTTCTAGATACATTACTAAATGAAGAGATGTGGTGAATTTCAAAGTCAAAAGCAGACATGTTCTGAAGCTCTAATGTGACATTCACTTCTTCCTTTGCAATGCTCCTTTATTCACCATTGCAATTTAAAAAATAATATTGCCACAATTAGAGATGGGCTTACTGAATGGTAATGGTTCAAAGCCAACTAAATTCATTCAGTAAGCCCATCTCTAATTGTGGCAATATTATTAATAGTCTATCTTGGAAAACAAGAAATCTTTTCGGTTTCATTCTATTTATCTTGTTATGCACCACAAACCAGGTATAACTTCAAAGAAACTGGGTTACCTCATTCTCCCCTCTAAATAATGACCTCAGTTTTGTTCATGTTCAACATCAAAATGTCCATTTGGTTCTTTTTGACATTATCTTGGCCGACAGAGGAATTCCTAACTCCTTCATCTGAGGTCATTGGTGCTATAAAATCTTGTATTTATAATAGCTCAATAGTGCTCTATGAGTTTAAAATGTTCTGTCACGTTACTCTGCTATAAAGAAAATTTAAGCATTTTGTTTCTATAAGATTTCAAGAATATTTATACCCAAGAATTACTAAAGGAATTTAGCCATATGGCTTATTTATTTTTAATGCCCTCAGACTTTATTTATATGAACAGAATCAGCCACTCCCTAACGACTGGAACAGAATGCCAACTTTTTAATAAAAAAAACATTTAAAGAAATTGCTTTTATCTTTATAATTGATTGGTGAAATAGTGAGAAACATTCCTATGCAAAATTAATCGTGACAGACTTGAGAGCTGCTTACTCAAACAACTTTGCTTATTGTTTAGAATATATATATATGTGTGTGTGTGTGTGTGTGTGTGTGTGTGTGTGTGTTCCCCACATAGCTTTATTTATCCCCTAATTTAGAGAAGTGACAGTATTTTCAGGGAACTTAATGTTTCCTTCCAACAACTGCTGTAAAATTCCCTAAGCATGATTAATTCTGATACTTGTTTGGATCAAATATATCCACTCCATCTAAGGAAAACTATTCAAACGATTGTTGACATTTTCATAAATTCTAGAAATGTTTTATTGGCTATTCTTGATAAAATGCAAAATTAATGTTCCATCATTTCTATTGCAAAGCATTTAATAGCAGATGAACCTCATCAGACATATATGTTGATATTCATTCCAAATTAATTTATACAATGTAAGGTAAATATGGTCTATATCACTAATAGTATAATGCCTAATATATCCTCATTTCATTTTTTTAAGTTTAAAGTGAATACTTTATTAATTTGATTCAGTAATTATAGATTATTGCTATAATTAATATAGTCACAGTTATTTTTATTAGCCTGAAAATTAGATGCATATCCTTCAACTGAATATGCCTATGTTTCAACATTATAATGGGGAATAGATAAAGAATATTTAATATCTAAAAACGTATCTAAAAAGATAGTCATCCGTGATATTAATTTAATTATTAGTTTAGCAAATGATCTTAATTCAATTTTCAAAAGGTGTGATAACCATAGCATAACTATAAATATTTAGGGATTGTCCACCAAAGTGAAGGAAGTAAGATATTAGACTTACTTTGAGCATGAATTATTTGTTAATAGCAAATAACATTGAGAAACTTTATTTTAAAATGCATACTACTTTAATGAATACCTGATCTTGTAGTAATACATACAAGAGGTATGCTTTATTAATAGATGTTTTTTGAACAATTAGCCTTAACGAAGGAAGGAAGGAAGGAAGGAAGGAAGGAAGGAAGGAAGGAAGGAA
>NW_020717069.1:150271-162044 GCF_900518725.1 Notechis scutatus | reverse complement strand
TCTTTCTTTCTTTCTTTCTTTCTTTCTTTCTTTCTTTCTTTCTTTCTTTCTTTCTTTCTTTCTTTCTTTCTTTCTTTTTTTGCTTTCTTTCCCCTGCCTCCTTCTCCATCTCTCTTTCTCTCCCTCCCTCTCCTCTTTCTTTCAATCTCTCTCTCTTTCTCCCTCTCTTTCTCTCTCCCTCCCTCTCCCTCTCTCTTTCTCTCTCTCTCACCTGCTCTTTCCTCCCCCCCTCTCTCAAACTTTCTTTCTCTGTCTTTCTCTCTCATTCTCACCCAATCTTTCTCTCTCACTTCAAGAACTAGGGAATAAACGTTTAGAAAATAATTTAACTTGGAAGACTTGCCTCTTCAATAAAGTCACCGTTTAAATATTCTTGCAGGATTAGAGGGAGAGCAAGATCAATGGCAGGTTTTGAGAGGAAAAAAGTGGGCCTTCCTTTGGTAACAACTCATCCTCTCGGTGGCCCACTCTTTCCCCCAGAACCCCCTTCGGGAAAGGAACATCCTCCGGCTGAAGGAATGAAGAACAGTTTCGTGTCTTTTTCCATCAAAGATGGGTTGCTTCTTTGGGAACGGTTCATTAAGTTCACACTCGGGGCTCCGATGATCTGCCCAGGACTGCATACATAAGGAACCATTGTCCATCCTATCTTTGATCAGCCCTTGAAATGGGGGATGGAGCTACGTTGTAGAAAACAACAGTGTGTTTCTGGAGAGGTTCAGTGTCGCTGTTTGTGAGTAGCCGCATTCAGGAATGAGAGCGTTGAGCAATAAATGTGCTTGCCAGATAGCCTCAGGATGACGGTTCTGGCAATTGTCTACAATTGGAAAGATGGTTTATTGATGAACAGGACCACGTGGTTTGAGGTCCTGGGCAGCTGACCACATGGAGTTGAGAGAGAGGGGGGTATGTGTACCTTTTCTTGGACTTTGCACTCGATCTTCCTGTTCCTGCGCAAGAACATATTTTCTGTTGGCTGTTGTAGGGGTCATAGCTCACTTTGCGGGCTGCCTGAGCTCCCAGGTTTGGTTGAAGCTTGCTGGGTGATGCAATGTGCTTAGGAGATTGTGCCATGAGGTGAGCTCTCCTGCTAGATGGGTTAATCCTATTATGTCCTGAGGGGTCGTGTCTTCATCCCATCACCCTGGAACTGGAGGTCTTTTGTCTTGTAGATAGGCTGGACCAGTCTCTCTTGATGGGCACCAAATATCTGCTGGGAGCAAGAAGCTCTTTTCTGTCTTTAAAACATGTTCCTTCTTTTATCATCCAGGGAAATATAATATATTTCCTAAAATATTTCATTCTTCTGGGAAAAGCGGGGAAGTCTTCCCTCAGAGCCTTATAACTACAGATGCCCCACACCAAGGAGGCTCTGTCTGTTTTTTACCAACAGGGAAAGCAAACCAGCAGCCATGATTTAAATTTAACTGGAGTTTTTCCAGAAATGATTGTCCCAAAGGTGCTTTTTCTACCCCCCCTCAAAAGGCAACTGGACTTTCTGGGGTTTTTTCTTTCCCCTTGAAAATGTTTTGCTTCTCATTCCAAGAAGCTTCTTCCGTTCTGAGAAACCCAAAGAATACCCCAAAATAAATCCGTGCCTTCTTCATGGTTTATGGAAAGACCTTCTCTAGGTCAGTGACACCCAATTATGGAAGGTGCCTTAAAAGAGGGGGAAATCTCAGAACATCCTCCCAAAGGATGATGCTTTTTCAAAAGGCAACTGGACTTTGTTTTTGCTTGAAAATGTTTCGCTCCTCACCCAAGAAGCTTCTTCAGTTCTTCTGCTTGGATGAGCAGCGAAACGTCTTCAAGCAAAAACTAAGAAAGTCCAGTGGCTTTGGGACAATCATGACCTCAGAAGCTCCATAGACATCTGATTTGTCTTCATGGAAAATCTAGATAAAGGAAGCTGATGTGAGGCAGGCTGCCTTTGGGCTGGCAAAGGATTATGACAAGGCTGAATATTTTCCTTTATTTATTCAACTTATCAGGTGAATATATAAATATATCAAAGGATGCTAGATTGGAAGAAGATGAGTGTGGCTTCAAAGCTGGAGGAAGAAACATCAATAACCCATGCTATGCTGGTGGCATTACTCTGATAGATGAAGATGCAAAATATTTGTAAGCTCTAAGTAAGAGAAGTCAAGGGATGCAGTGAAAAATGGGAGCAAAATTAAACATAAAGTAAAAGGAATGAGACTAGCCCAACAAAGTAATGATGAATGACTTCTACCATTTAGATTAACCATCAAAGGAACAACCAGTCAAGAAATACACCACTGGGAAAAGTAATCATGAAGACCTTGGAAATATTATTCAGACGCTGTTATTCGATTCCTACAAAAATCAGAATAATGCAGGCGCATGTAATTACCTGGGGTATTTATTGAAGTGGAAGGTAGGAAGAATATCGAAGCCTTTGAACTCTGGGGCTGGAGAAGACCCTGGTGAATATCATGGACAACTAAAATGACAAACAAATGGCCATCCAAAAAAATTGATCCAGAGTACTGGATCACAGAAATTATTCTACTTCAGGCATACGAGGCAAAGGCCCAGCTTTCTGGAGAAGTCTGGGAAAGGTAGAAGGAAAGGAAAGACCAGCATTAAGATGGATGGGCTCAGTTACATGCAGTGATGGGATTCCAATAATTTAACAACTGGTTCTCCGCCCTCATGATTTCTTCCAACAACCAGTTCACCAAACTGCTCAGAAAATTAACAACCGGTTCTCCCAAACCAGTGAGAACCGGATGAACCCTACCACTGGTTACATGGCAATGGGTTGCTGGAAGAGGACAAGAGGAGGAGGGGAGAAAGTCATGAAGATCTTAGATGAAGATCTCATGAAGATTTGGAGATCTTAGCTAGTCTGGGAAGGTCCTAGAAGAAGAAACTGTTCTTGCTTCTCTGAGCAAAATGCCATGAATGGGCCACTGGCACGCCAACAGTGGAGGTTTTTAAGAAGAGACCGGACACCCCTTGGTCTGAAATGGTAGAGGGTCTACTGCTTGAGCAGAGGGTTAGACTAGAAGGCCTCCGAGGCCCCTTCCAACTCTGTTATTCTGTTATGCTTTGTAGGATCATGTCCACCCATCCCATCAAGCCCAAAGAAAGTCCAGAACGGGATAGGACCGGGATGGCGAACCTTTTCCACGTTGCATGCCAAAAGTGCATGTGCATGCTTGCATGCCTGCACCCATGATGGGATACATGTGTGACTCCCCGTGTCCCCTTGCGCATGTGCATGCAACCTCCTGTGTGCACATTGCGTGCATCTGCACATGCAATCCCCCCCTGCACCGCATGCCTCTGCAAATGCGCACACATCTCCCATGTGCACATTTTCCCCTGCGCATGCACAGCCGATACCTGACAATCAGCTGGCTGGTGGGGGCGCACGCATAGGCGCAGTGGGGCTCTTCCAGGCGACCTCTGGTGGGCCAGCAGAAGTGGATCTGCATGCCGCTTCCAGCACGCATGCAATCGGTTCGCCATCACAGGTATAGGATCAGGGGCGGGATGCTAGCGGTTCTGCCTGGCTCTATAGAACTGGTAGCTCGTAATCACCAAACCGGTAGTAACACCGGTTGAATCTCACCCCTGTATAGGATATCGTGCCCTAGGCCATAGGGGGTTAGACTAAAAGATCTCCAAGATCCCATCCAACCCTATTATTCTTTATTAGATTCCATCTAGGCACTCAGCATTTCTGACTGATGCAATTTCTTTTCTTTCTTTTTCTTATCTCTCCTCTACATTCTTTTTTTTTGGGGGTGTGTGTGTGTGTGTGTGCAACATATCTCCTTTTCTCTGGTTGTTTTCTGCCCCCTCTCCACACCTATGTGAGACTGACGTTTGTTTTCTTTTGTTTTTTTTAAACTGGGGTTGCCGGAATTTCGGCTGCCAATCTCAGGGAGGTTGCTGTATCTCTTTGCTGCCATCCTGTGGCCATCTGGATTGAATGAAGTCCAAACCGTTCATAATCCAGTGAGACCTGCCTCCTAAGAGACACCCAAAGGTGCTTTTCTTTTCAAGAGGCAACTGAACTTTCTTGGGTTTTATTTGAAGATGTTTTGCTTCTCATCCAAGAAGCTTCCTCAGCTCTGACTAGGATGGTGGGGAAGGGTTTATACTCCTTGCAGGCAGCTGGTCATTTGCATCCTTTGAGAGGGTCACTGAGGCCACTTGGAGGTTTGTCTGTGTCCCCAGTTGTCCCAGAGGTGCTTTTTTTCAAGAGGCAACTGGACTGTCTGGTATTTTTCTTTGAAGACGTTTCACTTCTCATCCAAGAAGCTTCTTCAGCTCTGACTGAATGGTGGGGAATGGAAGGGTTTATACTCCTTGCAGACAGCTGGTCATTTTCATCCTTTTAGAGGGTCATTGAGGCAGCTTGGAGCTTTATCTGTGTCCCCAGTTGTCCGAGAGGTGCTTTTTCAAGAGGCAACTGGACTTTCTTCTTTTTCCTTTGAAGTTTTTTTGCTTCTTATCCAAGAAGCTTCTTCAGCTCTGACTGAATGGTAGGGAATGGAAGGATTGAGACTCCTTGCAGACAGGTGGTCATTTGCATCCTTTTATAGGGTCATTGAGGCCACTGAGAGGTTTATCTGTGTCCTCGGGGTCACCTGAGTGGTGCAAATGGGTGTGGAGCCTCCTTACAGTCCTCTCAGCAGTTCCAAGAAGGCTCCACCATTTGCACTACTCAGGTGACCCTGAGGACACAGACAAGCCTCCAAGTGGCCTCAAGGACCCTCTAAAAGGATGCAAATGACTAGTTCTGTCTGCAAGGAATATAAATCCTTCCATTCCCCACCATCTTTAGTCAGAGCTAAAGAAGCTTCTTGGGTGAGAAGGAAAACATCTTCCAAGAAAAACCAAGGAAATCCAGTTGCCTCTTGAAAAAACACCTTTGGGACAACCAGGACTGGAAGACGGAGATATTCACGGGAGACAGAAGAAAGGACAGGCTATCTGGGTCTGGAGAGGACAGTGAACGAGGAGAAGGGCAGAAGTCCTCCTCCACATCCTTCAATGACAAAAGAGTTCCACAATCACACAATCTCTGCAAAAGTCACCCCTGCTCTTGTGAGGAGAGGAGAGCAGGGGTGGGACTCAAAACTTCCAGCAACCAGTTATCTGCCCAGTTGCTGGGTGGCCATGGTGGGCGTAGAACTTCTGGGAGGGCCATTTTGTCCCCTCCCCCAGGGTCCAGAGAACTTCCAGAAACTGGAAACATGACCATTTCCGGACTTCTATAACTTCCAGTTTGGCCCATTTCTTGCCCTTCAAGAGCCTTACCTGCACCCAAAACCGGCTGTGTGGAGACTCCTGGGAGGTGAAGGGAGGAGTAGGCTGGACCACCCAGTTGGTTCAACTGAACCAGATGCAAATTTAACATCTGGTTCACCTGAACCAGACCGAACCAGCTGAATCTCACCCCTCGAGGAGACCCTGTGGCTCAGAGGTTAATACATCTACCTAATATGTGTGATGACCCAAAGGGGCGTGGCACAAAGGCAACACAGTTAAATAAGCAAGAAGAGTCCCTTTAATTATCTCCAACTTTGCCCCCAATGTCCAGGTTATCTTCAGCTGGAGAAAAACTCTCTCAGGAATAGCCTTTAAGTGGAGGAAATTCAGTCCGAAAACAAAGTAAATATAAACTGTAACTAAAAATCCACACAAACCACGATGCAGTAATTACCTGGACAGGGTAGGAGAAGGAATTGCAGACTTGAAAGGCCAGTAAAACACACACAGTTGGTAAGACCCTAGGACCCCAGATAAGCCTCGACAAAACAAGATAACACACAATTTGCTTCCAACAACTAGCTGTGCAAAAAATCCCTTTTTAAACACTGTGTTCCCAGCTGCAGCTAATGAAGGGAATCAGGGCCCTTTCCTCCCCTGTAAGCCATGCAACTCATGTTGCTCCCTTCTCCGTTCCTCCCTGCGTGCCCTATGATGAAGAGGGGGTTGGCCTGGGTCTTCCTCTGAATTCCCTTTCCCTTGGTCTCCCTCTCCCCTGCTCTGCCCACCGGCTTTGCCCTTCCCCAGTTTCTTCCACACCCAATGGAGCCCCACTCCCACTCCATGTCAGCTGCTAGGCCTCCCCCTCGGAATCAGATTCCAACAGGGGCATGACAATATGAAAGTAGCCCAGGTTTGAATCCCAGGAAGGGTATGGCTAGCTGAAGAGAGCTAAATAGCTTGCAATAGATCTATACTAGTCTCTCTTTATTTCTTTGATGGTAAAATATAAATTCAACACTCCTTTTTGTGGTGGCTTCCATGTCACTGTTGGTTTATCCTCCTCTGTGATCTGACAGAACTTTGAGATTTGAGAAGAGAGACAGGAGAGTGTGTAGCTGCTCATCAACCAGGAGTGAGTGGAGCAGGGAAGATGAGGGTTGCAGACATGTTTGTGATGACATCCTCCTGCAAACGGGGCAAGTCAGAAGTCATGACGTCTGCTACGGCCCCACCATCATGGCGCCCTTGTTGTCATTTGGACAGCCCTGTGGCTTGTGATGGTGAGGGCAGAGGTCAAAGAGCAAGGGTCAGACTAGAAGACCTCCCAGGTCCCTTCCAACTCTGGTATTCTGTATTCCATATGGGTGGTGGGTGGGGAACCAGTTCAGCTTTTGAACAGCTGTGAGGCTCAGAACTAGAGAGGGAGGGAGGGAAGGCACAATATCTGTTCCTGTTGAACCTCTGCCTGTTCTCTGAACACAGCTTTGAAAGAGTCATAGAGCCGCATAAAAGGCTTGCGATCCATTTTAACCGGTTTAGTCAAGGACATCAGAACAGAGGGGGGGGGGAGTGTTAAAAGCCTCCCAGATATGGGCTTTTGGCTCCTAGACCTAAAAATCACTTTGTTGACTTTGCTGTATATAAAAAAAAATACCTGTCAGAGCTTTGATTAATTTTCAATTGAACTCACCTTGCCTTTGTATGTTGAGGTAGGCAAGGGACTCAAGTTTCTTAGATGCAGTTTAAATTTGTTCAATAGGTTGGCAGGAGGCAAACAGATAGTGTATCCCATGTCAAAATTCTCCTCCCCCCCCCCTTGTAAAACAAAAATAGACATTTGAGACTTCCAACTCAGAACAATTTGCCTGAGAAGCATTCAAGTTTTCCCTTAATCCACTCAATGAGACACCTTTTTATACCTGTCACGCCCCTGTTGGAGACTGACTCCGAGGGAGAGGAGGAACAGCTGACAGGGAGTGGAAGTGTGGGTCTGGAGGTTGTGGAGGAGGCTGGGAAGGGCAGAGGCCGGCTGGGCAGTCAGAGGAAGACCCAGGCCCATCCCCTCTTCATCCTAGGACATGCAGGGAGGAACAGAGACGGGAACAACATGGCTTACGGGAGAGGAAGTGGCCATGATCCCCCTCATTGGCTGCAGCTGGGGGGAATAATATATGGGGGGGTGGCATTTAAAACAGCTTTGCTAGAAGCAAAGCGTGTTTTATTTCTAGCTAAGGTTTATCTTGGTTGGCGTACATCCAACGGACTGTGCCTTGTTATCTTCTTGAAGTTTGTGATTAGTTATCCTGGTCTGTTGTGGAAATTCCTTCAGTGCAGTTGGTTTTGGTTTTTTATTTCTCCGTTATCTGTTCTTTGAGTTTGGACTGTATTTCTTTCTTTTGGAGACTATTTTGGACAGAGTTTAATCTCCAACTGAGAACAATTGAACAAGTGGGGCCAAGTTGGAGGCATATAAGGAAATTTATTTATGTTTGGGAATTTATTACGTGTGTGCTGCTTCCTGGGTCACCACAATATCTCTTTGAAACTCCTAATGGATATGCTGGGCAGAGGTATGTGTCTCCCAGGTGCACTATTCCTAAAGCCAGTTTAATGTAGTGGGTGGTTGTGAGTTCTAGTTCTGCCTTAGGTCTCAAAGCCAGCTGGGTGACTTTGGGCCAGCCACTCTCTCCTAGCCCTGGGAAAAAGGCAATGGCAAACCATTGGCATCTTGCAAGGAAAACTGCCGTGAGTTTTCCAGGCAGTCGCCCATAACTCAAAGGCAAAACCCTCAGAGTATTCATACAACATAGAACAATGGAGTTGGAAGGGACCTTGGAGGTCTTCTAGTCCAACCCAACCTGCTCAGGCAGGAGAGCCTTGTACTATTCCAGACAAGTGGCTCTCCAGTCTCTTCTCAAAAGCCTTCAGTGATGGAGCCCCCACAACCTCCGAAGGCCAGTGATTCCATTGGTTGATTGCTCTCAGGAAAGTTTTTGGGTTAGGAAGTTTCTCCTTAATCCTAGGTGGCTTCTGTCCTTGCTTAGTTCCCATCCATTGCTTCTTGTTCTGCCCTCTTCTTTGTAGCAACCCCTGAGATATTGGAAGATTGCTATCGTGTCACTCCTCGTCCTTCTTTTTATTAAACAAAATCACAGAGTTGGAAGGGACCTTGGAGGTCTTCTAGTCCAACCCCCTGCTCAAGCAGGAGACCTTACATCATGTCAGACAGGCGACTGTCCAATCTCCTCTTCTTAAAAACTTCCAGTGTTGGAGCATTCACAACTTCTGGTGGCAAGCTGTTCCACTGGTTAATTGTTCTCACTGCCAAAGAAATTCTAGATTGCTGCTTTCCTTGATTACTTTCCATCCAGGGTTTCTTGTCCTGCCCTCGGGGGCTTTGGAGAATAGCTTGACTCCCTCTTCTTTGGGGCAGCCCCTCAAATATGGGAAGACTGCTATCCTGTCTCCCCTGGTCCTTCTTTTCATTAAAGTAGACATACCCAATTCCTGCACCTGTTCTTTGCATGTTTTATCCTCCAGTCCCCTAAATCCTCTTTGTTGCTCTTCTCTGCCCTCTTTTCCAGAGCCTCAACATAGTTTTTAGCATTGCGGTGACCAGAACAACACTATCCAGCAAAATGTTTTGCATGTTTCTCACTTGTCTTGGAGGCATTTACAAACCGTTGGGCTTTATTGCCTTGGGATCCGAGATGAATGAAATAAGAGCAATAGTAGACAAAGAAGACATTAGAATGGCGCAGTTTGTTTTAACAAAAAGTACCTGTAGCTGTAATTCTAAACGCTCTTTTATTACAAAGGAAAATGGTTTTACAAATTCAGTCCAACCTTTGAATGAAGTTCCTGGCTTTTGTTACCCTCGTAGTGAAAGCTTTTGTTAGACATGGAGTGATCTGAGTCAATAGAAGCTGAAAGAAGCATTTTCAGGGCTCCTATCAGACTAAATATTTGCCAGTCGTTTCTTTCCCATGTGCTTTCATCTAATAAATAAATGCCATATATGGAATTATTGTAAAAGGAAAGAGAAGACAGAGAAAAACAGACCAGTTTTCTGTCTGGCCCTCCAAGAGAGAAAGGACTAGTCCCCTGAATAAACTTTCTCTGAAGCGACGTTGATGTCTTAATCCTGATTTGTACAACTAGCTGCTTTGTTTTATATATTTACGGAAGCTTTTCAATTCGCAATCCATCAGAGGGTTCACATTTACCCTTGGAAAAAATAGCAAGGGTTATGGATTGAATTTAATTAATTAAAATTAAATTAACTGAGGTTGTTGTTTTTTTTAACCTCAGTCACGTCTTTCCATGTATCTCTCATCCAACCTCCCAATTTCTCAGGCAAAACATTTAGGAGTACATAATAGACCTTGGTAACCAGCTTTAATCTTCAAAAACAGTGTGCAGTAAAGACTCAAGGGGGCCAAAAAAGGATGAGGATGATGACCTACAGCCAAAGCTCTGGCCCCCATTTTTGTGGGTGTTGCACAATGGTTGTAAAGAAAGAGTAAGGTTTCCATGGACGGGGGGAGTAATGGCTGCCATCTTGATAATTTTGGCTTCAGCCCCGCAGATGCTCCTGGAAACGCCACAGACACGAAAGGAGAATTAAACACCTACATTTAGAAGTGCCTTTCCACTTTTAACAGATAACAGATCATCAGAGTTGGAAGGGACCTTGTAGGTCATCTAGTCCAACCCGGGAGACCCTAGACTATTTCTGACAAATGGCAGCCCAGTCTCTTCTTGAAAGCCTCCAGGGATGAAGCTCCCACAACTTCCAAGGGCAACTTCTGTTCCATGGGTGGATTGTTCTCCCTGTCAGAAAGTTTCTCCTTATTTCCAGGTTGAATCTCTCCTGGATCAGTTTCCATCCATTATTCCTTGTCTGGCCTTCAGGGGCTTTGAAGAATAGCTTTACACACACACCCCTCTCTGGGGCAGCCCCTCAAATATTGGAAGACCGCTATCCTGTCTCCCCTGGTCCTTCTCTTCCCTAGACTAGCCAGGCCCAGTTCCTGCAACCATTCTTCCTATGTTTTAGTCTCCAGTCCCCTCATCATCCTGGTTGCTGTTCTCTGCACTTTTTCTAGAGTCTCAACATCTTTTTTTATAGTCTGGTGACCAAAATGCAGTACTCTAGGTGTGGCCTTACTAAGGCTTTATACAGTGGTATTAGTACCTGCCTTGGTCTGGATTGTATCCCTCTGTTAATGCAATTTAGGATTGCGTTGGCTTTTTTGGCAGCTGCTGCACATGGCTGGCTCCTATTTAGCTGGTTGTCCACTAAGACTCCAAGATCCCTCTCACAGTTGCTGCTATTGAGCCTGGTTTCACCCAGTCTGTATGTGTACTTTTGGTTTTTTCTTGCCTAAGTTTAGGACTTCACTTGACATTGAATTTCATTTTGTTAGATATGGCCCTTTCGAAAGGGAGGCTGGGAAACCAAACTGTTCTATGGGGAGTAGTTGAAAAACCCTCTTCCAGTCTTGATTTCTTGCCCCAAACCTATTTCCAATGGGTGTTATGGAAGTGAGGGTGTGTGTTTTGTTCAGGGATTTATTTCCATGCATTCAGATGAGGAACGCTTCAGAATTAAGGAAGAAGAAATTCAGGGAAAGCTTTCCCAGAGCCATGATTAGAATTCGATTTCACTTTGTTGGTCTCACTCCCTCTGCTCTCTTCTTTCCCAGGATATATGTGTGATATATTTATTTGCTCATGAGATTTATATTCCTTTTTTTTAAACCTCTGGGAGCTCCTAACATTTGTGGTGTTGATAGAGATAGAAAGAGAGAAAGAGAAAAAGAAGATAGGCAAACAAATGATAGATGGATGATGATAAATGAAAGATAGATAATAGATAGATAGATAGATAGATAGATAGATAGATAGATAGATAGATAGATAGATAGATAGACAGACAGATAGATAGATAGATGGATAGAGGGATACAGGGATGGATAGATAGATAGATAGATAGATAGATAGATAGATAGATAGATAGATAGATAGATAGATAGATAAACAAAAAGATAGGTGTGTGTGAGAGAAAGGTTAAGATAGGTATAGATGATGATAGATAAACAGATAAGATGATAGATGATAGATAAACAGAAAGATATATATGAGAGAAAGAAAGGTTAAGATAGATATAGATGATGATAGATAGATAAATAAATAGATATATGATTGATGATAGATAAACAGAAAGATAAACAGAAAGAGATATGAGAGAGAGAAAGGTTAAGATAGATAATTAATGATAGATGATAGATAGATATAGATGATAGATATATAGATGATTGATAGATATAGATATAGATGATTGATAGACAGGTGATTATATAAACAGAAACATAGATATGATAGAGAGAAAGGTTAGATAGATATAGAGAAAGAGAAAGGTTAGATATAGATAGATGAAAGATGAGATGATAGATAGATAGATAGATAGATAGATAGATAGATAGATAGATAGATAGATAGATAGATAGATAGA
>NW_020717069.1:112761-124050 GCF_900518725.1 Notechis scutatus | reverse complement strand
AGGGTGGCCTCACTTGTGCAGCATAAAGTGGGACTATCCCTTCCTGTGATCTTGAAACAGTCCCTCCGTTGATGCAGACTGCGTCAGGATAATGGGATGACGTCCAACTTTTCATTGAATTATGCAAATCCATCCGTTTGCCCGAAAGGTCTCCAATATCCTTCCCAATGGACAACGTCAAGTAGACTGAAATGGAAGGCAGTGGCCACAGCTGGGAGATGTCAGCGAGAATTGTCAAAAGTCCCAAAAACATGAGAGGAGACAAAACTTGGCCTTCTCGTCCCAAGGCAGCTCTCATTGGAAGGAATTCCTTCCACTGAATGACAGACTTCTGATGTTACGAAACAGTGTGGGAAAGCATCAAACTGCCTTCGTTCCCATGATGGCAAAGACCATCGTAGAAGAGATGGAAGACATGGCTTCCCCAATGGAGGGAAGCAAGCAACGATTGAAAACTTTGCAACAACTTCATTCTGAACAAAAGTTTTCTGACAACATTTGTGGCAGATGCACAATGAATCCTACACTGCAAGATTTTTGTCCCTCTATTCAGCTCTACAGATGTGTTCCATGGCATGCATGCATATATATATATATATAAATTAGCTTTAGCAAGGCAAGCAGGCTAATCTACAATTTAAACCAAAATATCAGCAAGCCTTTAATGTAGTTAGAAATACAATACCTTTAAATAATTTTGTATAAAACTATAATTTAACTAGCTTGTTGGAATCAACAAATGCAAATACACTGGTTTCTCTTCAGATCGTGTACATTTTTTTTCAGAATCCACACCAGATCCGCCTAATAATAAATGCCGGATCCCCTAGAACCATTTTTAGGAAAACTCTCAGCTGCTTTTTATAAGGAGGGATTCTCACCTCGGTTACAAAACCAAATCTTACCTCTTTGGACTAGCCAAAATGTTTTCCTTAACAATTGGAGTTTCACCTGAGCTCTATATGGGGAAAAAATATGCATTTTTAAAAAATAACCTCCTGGGAGAGACTGTGTTTTGGTAGTCCTTGTGACTGCAATTGAGCCTCAAATTTCTGTGGCTAAGTGAGACTGTTTTTAAGTGAGTTTTGCCCCATTTTATGACTTTTTTTTACCACCCTTGTTAAGTGAGTCACTGAAGTTAGTAACCCAGTTTGTTAAGGGAGCCTGGCTTTCTTCCATGGACTTCGCTTGTCAGAAGGTCGCAAAAGGGGATCACGTGACACCCCCACCCCCCCCGGATGTTGCAACAGTCATAAGTACATGCCTGTTTCCAAGCCTCTGAATTTTGATCACCTGACCGCGGGGATGAAACTAAGGGTGGAAAAACAGTCATAAGTCGCTTTCTTCAGGGCTGTAACTTCGAATGGCCACTAAACCTCCTATACTACCGCCTCTTACAATACTAGACAACACAGTATCAACAGTAGAGACCTTCAAATTTCTCAGTTCTATCATATCACAAGACCTAAAATGGACACCTAACATCAAAAACATCATCAAAAAAGCACAACAAAGAATGTTCTTTCTGCGCCAACTCAGGAAGCTCAAACTGTCCAAGGAGCTGCTGATCCAGTTCTACAGAGGAACTATTGAGTCTGTCATCTGCAGCTCTATCTGTCTGCCTGCCTGCCTGCCTACCTACCTACCTACCTACCCATCTACTATCATCTATCTCTCATCTATCTATCATTCTATCTCTCATCTATCTCACAGGTACCATCAACTGGCAACTGCTGTGTCCTGTTAAATTATTGAGTCTGTCATCTGCACCTCTATCACTGTCTGGTTTGGTTCTGCAACCCAACAGGACAGACACGGACTCCAGAGAGTAATTAGGACTGCAGAAAAAACAATGGCTACCAACCTGCCTTCCATGGAGGAGGACCTGTATCCTGCACCCTGAGTCAAAAAGAGGGCTGGGAAAATATCTACAGTCCCCTCACATCCTGGACATAAACTGTTTCAACTCCTTCCCTCAAAACGACGCTATAGAGCCCTGCACACCAGAACAACTGGACACAAGGACAGTTTTTCTCCCAATGCCATCACTCTGCTAAACAAAGAATTCCCTCAGCACTGTCCAACTATTACAAAGTCTGCACTACTATCACTATTAATCTTCTCGTCACTCCTTATCACCCATCCCCTCCCACTTGTGGCTGTATGACTGTAACTTTGTCGCTTGTATCCTTACGATTTATGTTGACTGTTTCCAAGTATGATTTGATTGCTTATTGTACCTCATGGCTATCATTAAGTGTTGCACCTAATGATTCTTCACTCTTCATGAATGTATCTTTTCTTTTATGGACACTGAGAATATTTGCACCAAGACAAATTCCTTGTGTGTCCAGTCACACTTGGCCAATAAAGAATTCTATTCTATTCTAAATTAATGGTTGTAGATTGAGGAACCCGCTGTACTCTTTCTTTGCTTTGTGATCCAGAGCAAAAGTTTGAGGAAGATTAAAAACACATCTTCCGAAGCCATTTTTGCCTTGTCAATTTCTGCTGCTTGCTCTTCTCGTTTTAAATCAAATCCACATTGCCCATCTTTGGCCAAGATGTTTCCTCTTGAATTGGCTCCAGAGAACTGTTTTCTTCCTTTCTTCCAGCTAAATTGGATTACAACTCCAAACCATACCTAGGCATCGTGCTCAAGAAGGAATAAATTAAGAGTTTGTCAGTCTTGGAGAATCATACCAGACCTCCTATTCTCGCAAGCAAGGATTTCTGAGTTTCAAAACACCACACAAGCCAGAACGACACTTACCAGTAAAAATCTCCAAGTCTTACCCATTTTTCATCATGGAATGGAAGCAAATTATTTTCAGTTCTTTCGGTTCAGTTGCTGTTAAAGACTCTCTTGTTTTTCAGTTTGCAGTCAATATCATAATTTTTCTGTTACACCGGGAGACACTTCTTCTCCAACCATTGGGCCAGAAAAATCCACCAGGGGTAAAAAAAAAAAAGTCAAGATGGCAGCTTCAGCCATGTGGCCGAAGCCCTCCCAATTCTACAGAGAATCTACAGTTCTCCTTATACCGGGGGGTCTTCAAACTTGACAGCTTTAAGACTTGTGGATGTCAACTCCCAGAATTCCTCCTCCAGTCATGTTAGCTCAGGAATTCTGGGGGTTGAAGCCCACAAGTCATAAAATTGCCAAATTTGAAGACCCTTGTCTTATACATTTAAATTGGATCTCCCTAAACTAGCTCTAAATTTATCCTGCAGTCTGAGGCATCGCTATTGCAAAGTAAATCTCCCTGATATGGGTAACTCTCAGAATATATTCTACAAAGAGTTCGATATAGTGCAGTAGGCTGACTATGGAATAAATGAATTTAAGACTGGGGTATTTTCTTCTGTATTTAACCTCCACTTGAATGGCTTATGTGTGCCTCTAACACACTATCATTCTGTTATAATATGTGAAGAAGGCTTGCAGGAATTGAGTATGTCTAGTTTGATGAAAAGAAGGACTAGGGGTGACATGATAGCAGATTTTCAATGTCTCAGGGGCTGCCCCAAAGAAGAGGGAGTCAAGCCATTCTCCAAAGCACCTGAGGGCAGGACAAGAAGCAAAGGATGGAAACTCATCAAGGAGAGAAGCAACCTAGAACTAAAGAGAAATTTTCCTCACAGTGAGAACAATTAACCAGTGGAACAACTTGCCTCCAGAAGTTGTGAATGCTCCATCACTGGAGGTCTTCAAGAAAAGACTGGACAGCCATTCATCTGGAATGATGTAGAGTCCCTTGCTTCAGCAGGGGGTTGGACTAGAAGACCTCCAAGGTCCCTTCCAACTATGCTATTCTGTTACTGTATTTGCAGCTATTTTTTTCTTCTCTCTATGTTTAGAAGAATTCCCGTTTCTTAGAAACAATAGGTGTGATGCTCCCTCCGCCTCCACAGCCATTGTTGTTCTCTGGCCCCATCTAATGACCAGGGCCAAATATCAATTTGTATTGTTTGGAAGCTGACTCGGCCCTTTAAGGGTCACCTACCCATCAACCCTCATTCCATAAAATAAGTGCATTCTGGGAAGTCAGCCTCCATTTCCTTTGGCATTCAGGGGAAGCAGAAACACCAGGAAGAATCCAGCATAATCCATGGCACATATTCATCTTGGGACAAAAGTCCACAGCCCATGCATGCAGCATCGCTGGTGAGATTCATATTTATCTGTATTTGTTCATTGTTACTCTCACCAGCAACTCAACACTGCTAATTTTGGTGGGTTTTGTTTTTTGTTTTTTTAGGATGGGATAGCATGGAGTATTCTTCCTTGGCCAAGTGTGATTGGACAGCCAAGGAATTTGTCTGTAGGGCAGAAGCTCTCACTGTACATGCATGCAACCAAGTGATAACTCATGGATCATAACTCATAAGAATACCATCTTCATACATTATAAGATGCAACAGTCAGTGTTAGTCATGGGATACTAAATAGCAATCAACATAAGTCATAATAGGGTACTAAATACCATGTTTCCCCAAAAATGTCCTAGTCAGGAAGTAAGCCCTAGCTTGATTTTTCCATGTGCACCTGATATAAGCCTTACCCCCAAAATAAGCCCTAATTAAGACCCCTCCCACTCCAAAGTGCATGGGTACAAATTAAGCTAGGGTGGGGATGTGGGGGTAGAGCTGCCCTACTACTTACCTTTGGACAGTTGTAGCCAGGCCTTGCACACCTCGGCTCATTTCCTTTTGCTACAGCTAGCAAGTCTTTTCTGAAGGTCTCTGTAGCCCAGTGGTCCCCAACCTTTTTTGTACCAGGGACCAGTTTCAAGCACAAACACTTTTTCAAGGACCGGGGGAGGGGGGAGAAGAATCCGAGTTTGGTGGTTTGCTTGCAGACGTTTCATTACCTGACTAGGTAACATCTGATGTTGTTACCTAGTCAGGTAATAAAACATCTGCCAGCAAACCACCAAGTTCAGGGAGCGCCTCGGCCCTGCCTCCCTCAGCCCCATCCCTCAGGTGTCTCTCTCCCTCCCTCAGGTGTCTGCCTCGTTCCTCTCTCAGTCGCTCTCTCGCTGCTCCACCAGCCCAGGAAGAAACTGCTTCAAAGAAGCCGGGGGGGTGGCTTTTCCAGTCGCTGCAGCTCCTCCGAAGCGCCCGTTTACTCCCACCCCGCCCGCCCGCGCGCGGTTCAATCCACAGTGCTCCGTTCTGCCTGCCTGCCTGCCTTCTTCGTTTCGGAGCAGCTTCGGCTGATAAAAAGAGGCGAATAGTTATTATTCTCAGCCGAAGCTGCTCCCAAACAACCAGACAGGCAGGCAGGCAGAACAGGGCACTGAATTGAAGCGCGGGCGGGCGGGGTGGGGGTAAACGGGCGCTTTGGAGGAGCTGCGGCGACAGGAAAAGCCACACACACACCCGGCTTCTTTGAAGCAGTTTCTTCCTGGGCTGGTGGAGCAGCGAGAGAGCGACTGAGAGAGGAACGAGGCGGGAGGAAACCGAAGCTGCTGAGCCAGAGAGCAGGACAGGCTTCGGTTGCTTCCTCCCTCCCCTTCTCTCATTTGTGTCCTTGATCCCCGATCCCAGCAGCATTCACCGAAGGCGAAGAAAGCCGCCATTTTTTTAATTTTTTTTTTATTTGCGACCCGGTACAGAGTGCTCCACGGACCGGGACCGGTCCGCGGCCCGGTGGTTGGGGACCCCTGCTGTAGCCAATAAAAGAGCTCTGGATCAAACAACTATCCAAAGCCGAAGATGTCCCTGAAGGCCTCTGGCAGTGAAAAGGAGGCCAAGGGGGGATACACACAAGTGAGGTGAGTCAGTGGATGACATCTCCCCCACCCCCTCCAAATGAGACCTGGTGCCTTTTTTGGTGGCAAAAAATATAAGACAGGGTCTTATTTTCAGGGGAACATGCTAGAAGCAATCAATATAATCATAAGATAAAAACAAATCATAAGATACTAAATAGAAACAATCAACATAAATCATAAGACACAAACAAATCATAAGATACCAAATAGAAGCAACATAAATCCTAAGATACAAACCACAAAGTCACAGTCATAAGAAGCTAAGGAAAGATGTAATGGGAAAGATGAGAAGGATAATAGTAACACTCTTTTCCCGCTAGATGGTTTGACACCCTAAGGCATAAGACAGTGTTGTGGGAATTAATTGTTCAGCAGAATAATGGCAATGTGGCAAAAACTATCTTTGTGTCTGGTTATTGTGGCTCTTATTGCATGTATTTCTATTTTTCCCAGTTTTACCCGTCCTGTTGCTTTAATAAACTCTCCAGATCTACACACGTGGACTGTTTTCTTGGAGGGTAGGTGAGTTTAGCTGCCTGTTGAGCTGCACACTGAATAACATGTAGTGAGGACTGAACAATGGGCTTCCTTCAACCTTTGGAGCAGCAACAATTTCCACTGGACATGAATACCTTGTGGGATGGAATTAGCAGGCAGTGAGAGGCAACTGGGGCCAGTGGTTAGAGATGCTGGATTAGAACTTGGGAATTCTAGGGCAGGTTGAGGCATGTAATCATCTGAGGGATCTTGGATCAGAGATGCAGAAAAAGCCAAGGGCCAACTCCAAAAAATAAAATAAAATAAATGTTGAGAAGAAAGCTTCATGAAGCTGTGTCATCAAGAACCAGCAGAAGTTAATAATTTTATAATGAAAGAATATTAACAAAATAGAAGTAAATACATGTATGTAGATAAGCAAACACACTATAAGTAATATCACCACTAGACTGTACTTGGCTATAGATCGAAGTGTATAGAGCGACTAGAGGTGAAGACTACATGGTATACCTATGAGAATAACGGTTATAACTATGATCTACAATATTAGAAGAAACCTCAAGAAAGTAATACACAGATAGATAGAAAGATAAAATAGATAAAGATAGAGAATAAATGAGAATTATAAAGAAAGACAAGAACTATTAGAGTATGTACGAATAGATGATGGAATTATGGATTAATACCGAACGTCGATGCAATTACTGTTGAAAATATAATTAAGATGTGTACTGGTGGAAAACAATAAAAATCATTTGGAAAAAAAAACTATGATGTACAATATTATGTATATTCAAAAGAGATTACATGATATAATTATGAGAGTAATGGTTATAACTAGGGTGTATAATATTATCTATATTCAAAAAAGACATGTTAGAAACAGTACATGGTTGTTGCAGAAATGGAAATGTGCTATATGATAAAGGAAAATATACAATAAAAAGTAATATATTTTAAAAAAAAGAACCAGCAGAGTTGACTCAATGAACTGTATTAACAACAATAATATAATGATAATATAAAGTGGTTCTTGACCTAACAGTCTTTCAAGATTCTGCTGTTAACAATCATTAAGTTGTGATTGCTCCAATCCGGGAGTTTTTCAAGAAGATGCTGGAAAAGCCATTTACCCAGAATGGTATAGATATAGGGCCTCCTGCTTAAGCAGAGGGTTGGACTAGAAGACCTCAAAGATCCCTTCCAACTTGTGTATTCTGTAATTATCTAAGTTTTGAATTAAAATGACTCAGTAAACATAGTTTCTCTGGCCCCTTGATTCTCTCAACACAAGTTACAAACTCCATTTGCTGTCGGTTGTCATCTCTTCATCACATTGGGGCATGAAAAAAGATAAATTTTCTTGGGTTAGACATGAATACCACGTCTTTTTCCAGATGGACACAATGATCAGGTTGCCTTAACATTTACCAGAGAAGTTATTAACTCTCGTTCTTCCAGCTACCATAAATCTATCTGCATTGCACCATTGCTAAAATTCCTTGTCGTTTATGTCACAGCTTTATCAAATATTTTGAATCACTTTCTTTTGTGAACAACTTGCATTTTCCCCTCCTCAAAAAAGAAAAAAAAGAAAAACCCAGCCTTTTAATAATTGTTTTGTTTTGTTTGCAAATGGTTCTTTTGGGACTAAGATTGAAGTTCCTCTAGTTTCTTTCTCGTGAGATAAATGCATAAATATAGAAGAAAAAAGCTGCTTCCTTACAAAGGACAAAAGGGGAATGAAATCATATTCTGGATGAGTCCCAGAGAGCTTTCAAATACATTGTTTTCCATTAACAACTGAACTGTTGTGTATTCACTTTGTCTACCTTCTTCCTTTACCTTCAGAATAGTTTCCCAAAAATGAAATGAGTATTTATTTGTGATATATTTACATGATACCATTTAATACACTAGGGCCTATCTGTTGCCTGTTGATCAGTTATCTTACTTGAGGAAGGGGCTGGAGGCTAAAACATATGAAGAGCGGTTGGAGGAAAAAGAGATTGGATTGACATCTGTCAGAAATGGTGTAGGCTGTAGGATCCCCTGCTTGGGTGTGGGGGTTGGACTAGATGACCTACAAGGTCCCTTCCAACTCTGTTAATCTGTTAAGAGGAATTGGGTATGTTTAGTCTACTGAAAAGAAGGACTAGGGGTGACATGATAGCAGTCTTCCAGTATTTGAGGGGCTGCCCCAAAGAAGAGGGAGTCAAGCTATTCCCCAAAGCACCTCAAGGCAGGACAGGAAGCAATGGATTTTCCCAGTCTTCACCATCGTGATGGGGATGCTTGTCATTTCTTTTAATATTTCAGTCTGTTTTCTTAAAATACTATAAACGTTATCCCAAATCAACATTAAATAATATAAGTAATATGGATTACTAAATTTAAGTATTTATCAATGATATACTTCTAATGATTGTAATTCCTAAAACTTCCAATTTTCCTAATTAAGATCAACATTTATCCCCCCATTAATATTTTTAGATACTCAATTTATCCAACCATATAAATATGTTTAACTATATAAATATATAAGTATATAAATAGATATATGAACTGTAAATATAATAAATATAATAAATAGAAATACCACTATCCCCCCTTATTAATTGAATAGAAAATTAATCTGTTTACATATATGTAAATGTATGTAAAAGTTGTAAAATGTAGATATATAAATATGGATATAAATTGCAGATATACTGAATATAAATACAATTAATTAAGTACCAATAAATTAGATACTGTTAAATTAAACGCAATATAAACTAATATAGAAGTTTAGGCTCTGAGCCTCTAATCAAATCTTACTGATTTTAACTATTCTTAATTTCTATAAAATAATTTTCTAAATATCACTCTATTAGCAAATGTATATAAATATGAACACTTATTTCAGTAGATCTTCAAGTCCCTTGTAATCAAAGAGGAGAGAGAAAAAAAACAAACCCAGAGGAAATGTCAATAATCCAATAGTTAATCAAATAACACGCTCCTTACAATGGCTTTCCACCAGTTCGGTTCTCTTATCTTAAAGGCAAGTTGCTGAGTAATAGTTGCAATGATAATAATAATTATATAGTAATAGTAATCCGATTGCAGTGGTGCTTATAATTAATTGTTCTCCTCAATGGATGCCTCCGATATTCCAGCTGCTTCTCTTGTTTTCGTGACTCCCTTAATAAAGTTCCATAACTGCAGCTTAGTAACTGGCGCTTTTCACTATCACATCTTTTGTTCTTTTAGGTTTAAAAGGTTTCCTGGATCTTCACTCTTTCCCTCTTTTCTTTTGTTCATTGTGATCTCTTAGCTCCTCTTCCCCACTCTCTCTCCGGTTGATCTCACCCCCGCCTGTTCACCACTCTTCCGGAGCTCCGATCAGCTTTCGCCCTCCTCAGTTTACGAACTTTCTTCTGAGCTGCCTCTGTTCGCCGCAATCACACTCTGCCCCGTTCAAACTAATCTCTGCCACAGCCTGTCTCCAATCTTGCTTCCTCCTATCAGCTGGGCTGTCAGGAATTCAGAGCCGTCATTTATTTATTTATTTATTTATTTATTTATTTATTTATTTTATTCTGTCAAGCGATTATAAGATAACAGGCATAAGTATAAACATACGTATGAATACACGAAATGGATACATATAAGAAAATTTTTTAAAAAAAGAAACAATAGGACAGGGACGGTAGGCACGTTGGTGCGCTTATGCACGCCCCCTATAGGAAAGGGGTGAGGTCAATAGTAGACAGTCTAAGGTTAAAGTTTTTGGGGTTTGGGGAAGAAATCACAGAGTCAGGTAGAGTATTCCAGGCATTGACCACTCTGTGGCTGAAGTCGTATTTCCTGCAGTAAAGTTTGGTGCGGTTAACTTTGAGTTTGTATCTATTGTGTGCTCTTGTATTGTTATGGTTGAAGCTGAAGTATTCATTGACCGGTAGGACATTGCAATGTATGATTTTATATACTATACTTAGATCGGACCGAAGGCAGCGTAGTTCTAGGTTGTCTAGGTCTAAAATTTCAAGCCTGGTGGCATAAGGTATTCTGCAACGAGTAGAGGAGTGGAGAGCTCTTCTTGTGAAATATTTCTGGACTTTCTCAACTGTGTTAATATCTAATATGTAGTGAGAGTTCCAGACTGATGAGCTGTATTCAAGTATTGGTCTAGCAAATGTTTTGTATGCTCTAGTAAGATATTACCGGAGAAAAAGCTATGCAGGATTAGGTTAACAACTCTTAATGCCTTTTTGGCTATGTAGTTACAGTGGGCTCTAGCACTTAGATCATTAGAGATGAGTACTCCAAGATCCTTGACAGAGTTTGGATCCTCAACAAGGTCTTGACTATTCAGCTTGTATTTTATTTTCTGATTTTTTTGGCCAATATGTAAGACAGAGCATTCAAGGATGGCAGCCTCTTGCGTGCTGGGCTCAAAGGGTTTCTCATCGTGGGAGCGGTTGCCCTCCACCGCTCTGCTCCTTGAGTTTCCTCACACCGTCACGATTCTCTTCGGGATTCGTGTTCCCCACAGGGTCACTCCAGCACCAAGAAAAGGGAGCGAAGAACAGAGCCCGCTCTTCGTCGCCTCTTCTCGTCCCGATGTCACAACCGGAAGTCCAGGTATTCTTTAACTACGTTAAAGGCTTGCTGATATTTTGATTTAAATTGTAGATTAGCCTGCCTGCTGTGCTAAAGCTAATTTGCCAAGAGAGAGGGCTCAATATGTTGCATTTAGGTAGAAATAATTCTGCTTTAACTTCGTGGGGATTTTTTCCAACAAAAAAGACAATTTTGTAACCTGACAGGTGTGTTCAGTCTATATATATATATATATATGGATCTTTGGTTATTCGGGTTTTCTCCCGCGTAAGATTGGAAGTATCTAGGCAACGTTTCGATGAAGTCTCATTCATCATCTTCAGGCTTCTGTCTTCAGCTCTGTGCTTCTCAGAGTGATGTGAGCTTGCAGCTGCTTCTTCCTTTTAACTGCTAGTGGGGGTGT
>NW_020717069.1:63318-86413 GCF_900518725.1 Notechis scutatus | reverse complement strand
CCATCCATCCATCCATCCATCCATCCATCCATCCATCCATCCATCCATTATGTCTTTATATCTATCCATGTTATCCATTTATACATCCATCCATCATGTCCTTATCTATCCATGTTATCCAGCCATGTTACCCATCCATCCATCCACCTATGTAGTTCATCCACTGTCTAGTCACCATATGGTCCTTTTCTGGATTCAGCTGATTTCTCTGTCTTCAAATAAGCTGGGTGACCATAAAAAGAATTACAGAAAAAACGCAAGACATGGAGAAGTTTGAATCTGAACATCTTGCAGTACTGATCATTGTTAGGTGGATAAAGTTTAGCGAAGTATGACTAAGAATCTGAACAAGTCGCAGACTGCATGATTAAACAAACAGAGAATATACATACATATATATAGACATGCACAGTGGGAATTTCAATGGAAAAAGGGGGATGACATTTCTTTTGAACGTTATATTCACAGAAAATTGGCATAAGATGTTTTATCCTCCGCATATTTACTTTAGTCCTTTACTTCTAAAATGAAACTCTTTTTCTTCAACTTCTTGGAAATATAAGAAGCCGGTCAGATTTTATTTCATATGTGGTGGCAAATAGAATAAAGCTCAAAATATTGGAAAATGGAATGAATTTTGAAAGTGAAAATCCCAGGGCAATACCCCTCTAAAATATTTTTTATTACGTTTTACCATGCTTTACATCCCATCCAAATATACTGAATTGGCATTGTATATCTCAGCAGCTGCAAGGAATTATATGCCTTTTATTGGAAAAAAAAACCTTTGATTCCTTCCAGGGAAGAACTAAATTGTGCCTCCAAGTCTTTTTTTAAAAAAACTTTATTTTTAAAAAGTAAACCTGACACAGAATTTAATTTTAACTGAAAATCATACTGATTGTAGACAGCAATCTTTTATCTAGAATTTGGGTTTCAGAGTTCACTTTTTAACTTCTTGTATAATCTATACGACTGGTGGTACGCGTTATTTACTACTTATGCTATTCTTTCAATGATTGCAATAGTGTCAGCAAGTATTTCTTTAGTTTAAGGCTTAATGTGGATATGTGGATTTTGACTAGAAAATAGATGTGAAATATCTCATACGCTTCTCATGCTGCTTAACTATTTGCTTCGTGGTTTTTCAAACTTGCAAGTAGATAGCAAGTAATAGTACCACTTGATACTGCTCTAGTGAGGCCACACTTGGAATATTGTGCCTAGTTCTGGTCACCACAACGCAAAAAGGGTGCTGAAACCCTAGAAAGTGTGCAGAGAAGAGCAACAAAGATAATTAGAAGTCTGGAAGCTAACAGAATTAGGTCTCGCGCCTAATGAACAGAAGGCTTGGAGGAGACATGGTAGCCATCTTCCAATACTTAAGGGGCTGTCACAGAGAAGGCGGGGTTGTCAATTTATTCAATTTATGTTTTTAACAAGAGATTGGACAACCATTTGTCTGAAGTAGTTCGTGCCTGAAGACCTCCAAGATCCCTTCCAACTGTCATTCTAATTCTATTCTCGAAAGAACCTGAGGACAAAAGCAATGAGTAAAAAACAAAACAAAAGCTCATTAGGTGGGAGATTCAACCTGGAAATAAGGGGGAATTTAACAGAATACCAGAATTGGAGGGGACCTTGGTTGGTATATATGAAATAGAAAATGTAATTGATTATCTCTAAAGGATATGAGAAAATAGAAAATATGATAAAATAGAAGGGATTATATGGGAATATAAAGTATGTTATCATGAGAGTATCTTTGAGGATTAAAAACAGGGGAATGGAAATTTATTAAAATATGTAGATAAATTTTGGCTACGTGGAAAGAAAGAAAAAAACATGATTATTATATAATTATATATAAGAAAAGCGAAGATAAAATGAGAGATATTAAGAAGTTATTATTATTGTGATTTTTTGTGTTTGTGTATATATATACATTTTAAAATACAGTTGATTATTTAATGGATAATAGAAATGTATAATGAGAGTTCTTCATTATGATTAAAGTAGGGGAATGAAAAATTATTAAATTACCTAGACTGAGGGGATATACCACATGGATCCTAAATATATTATTTATTTTATTTTTACTCTTTTTAGATTGTTTATGATATATCAGTCTAGAGAAAATTAAGGATAATAATGATGTGTAATATAAGATAAAACAGGTGGTAAGCTGAAAATGGAAATAATAGGGGATAAAGAACTGAAAATTTATGTGTGGATGAAATGATATTGAATTAATGAATTGAAATATGAAATGGACATTTATTTAAATATGAGTGGAATGGATAATGGCATGAGGTGATATTATATAAGATAGATGGAAATGAAAGTATGACTATGTATAAATGTGGTAACCCAGTCTCTTCTTTAAAAACCTCCAGTGATGGAGCCTTCACAACTTCTGGAGGAAAGCAGTTCCGCTGATTTAATTGTTCCCACGGTCAGAAAATTCCTCCTTTAATTCCAGGTTGCTTCTCTCCTTGGTTAGTTTCCATCCCTTGTTTCTTGTCCTGCCCTCAGGTGCTTTGGAGGATAAGTTGACCCCCCCCTCTTCTTTGGGGCAGCCCCTCAAATATTGGAATATTCACTGTCAGAATATTGGAATATTCCTTGTCTGGAATATTCTTGACAGTGAGAACAATTAACCAATAGAGCAGCTTGCCTGCTGGAGTTGTGGGTGATCCATCACTGAAGGTCTTCAAGAAAAGATTGGATAACCATTTGTGGTGCAAAGACTTCTGTATTGGTCAGGGGGTTGGACTAGAAGACCTTCAAGATCCCTTGCAGCCCTATGATTCCAAGTTAAATAAGACCATTGGTTTAATACTTCATTAGACAATCAGGCTTAAGGAAATCTCTCAAATGTTGGTTCCCCTAAATGTATTCTCTATAATACATACAGTATTTCCTTGGTTTTTGCAACATTAAGATCAAAAAATATTCTTTGTTGCATCCTACATTCTTGCAATCAACATTTCTTATTCACTGACATTAATTTGGGTTTTCAATCATATCCTTTCCCCATAAAAGTACTCATACGTTCAGTTAATCAATATTACCACAAACATTCCTTGTATATTCACCATCCATAAATATATTACACACCCACTCCATATAACACATTTATATTTTAATATTTTGCTGGTACACAATCAGCACCTGCTGCCTACTATTTTTCATCATCTTCACAGCATTTATTAATTCTTTTTATATTTATATTTTTTTTCCTTAGGCAGAATATTTATAACTTTCATTTTCATTCTTTTCTTCGATACTTCAATATCCTTCCAATGCAAACCTTTAATATATTCCTTCACTCCACATTCACCCCAGATCATATCGTGTATTCTTAATTTTAAGTCCATTCCTGCCTTCATGTTCTCACCTTCTTAAAGCCATTTATTTCCCTCAAAAGCACCCTGCATTCCCTCAGCTTCTTTTAATCCTCCCTGTTCTTTGCAATTCTCTTTTCTCTATGCATATTACACATCTTCCTTTTAATCTTGTTTTTTCTTATTACTGCAGCAAACTTCACTCACATGCATTTTTTTTATCTGCAGCCTTTTGTGTCTCCGTTCCACCATGCATTTTTTTTTCCATTTTCTTCATTAAAAACTTTTCACTGGCAGTCTAACACAATTATTTTCACCCCACCTTCCACACCCCTTTTCCATTCATTCAGGGGAAGATTCATCTATCTTCTAGTTCTTTTTTTGAATATGATTCATACTTTCCCTCCCTGCTATTATTTTACTTTCAATCTAGTTTCTTTCTCTTCATCTCCCAGGTCTGCTTCTTTTTTCAAGACTACTCTTGACACCACCAAAATATACCGTACATCTATGGAGATTCTCAGTTGTCCAGGTCGTGATTGTCTCAAAAGTGCTTTTTCGAGAGGCCACTGGGCTTTCTTTTTCCCTGAAGAGGTTTTGCTTCTCATCCCAGAAGTCTCTTCAGTTCTGATTAACAGTTCAATTCTTCAGTCAGAAATGAAGAAGCTTCTGGGATGAGAAGTGAAACTTCTTTAAGGAAAAACGAAGAAAAGTCCAGTTGCCTCTTGAAAAAAGCAGCTTTGGGACTACCAGAATATAGTTTATCCCAAATTCAAACCCTCTACTGACTTTGCATCCTTCACTAATTATCTCTCTCTTTCACATTAAACAAATCAGTCAAGATTTTTGATTCTTTCCTTTTCTTTCTGCAGCGATGAACCGACTTTTGCCTAAAAGACGTATTCAGAAGAGCCAATTCTCATTCTCTCCAAGTGTCTCCATTCCATTTTCTGTATTCTCATCTCATCCGCAGCCATCCGTTCACATCATCTAAAGGAATCATCTTCCCCCTAAATTATATTCATTCGACATACGGCTCAATTTCCCTCCCAAAGTCATTTCTAAGTTCTTCCACAATTTAAGTTCGCTGAAGCATAACATGCAACTATCCCTAAGCTTCGCATCCCTACCCACGACAATCGTGATGACACCAAATGACACTTTCTAACGTATATTTCATCCTTTTCGTTTGTGAATTAAAATGGTTCTTTTCCTTCTCTCTGTCTACGTTCACCAACTCTGCTCCACAAAATCAGCTGTCTGTGTAGCGCAATCTCCTTATTTTAAGGGCAAAACTAAAATGCAGCATGTTCGTTAAAATTGCCAGACGCAGAAATTCGAGGCAAACTTTTAAAATATATATTAAAAAACCCTCCCTCCAAACTTTGTGGCTTATTACAATAGAAAGAGTAGGGGAAAAAAATAACTGCCCTGAGGAAAGCTCTTGTGCTATTGTTTAAATAAAAGGCAGAAGATAAAATTTGACAGTTTTACTGTTTGCAAATGCAGAAAGCAAAACAAGGAATTCTAATGCACTTCTACACAAAGATAAAGAAGAAAGAAAAGTTTTTAAAAGTCTCTTTTATTAAAGGTTTGACATAATGGTTTTCACAAATCCAGCAATGAATATACTATATATATCCTGTTTGAAGGATCATTAAATTGTTTGCTTAGCGTACAGTTATTATTCTAAAGCCCAATTATTCACTTTTGATCATTTTATTTTTATAAACAGGTGTAGTCACCTAATCATTCTCTTTTCAAAGCTTATTTGTGGATTATAATATATACTGTAGTAGATTAAATGTGTTACTTTGGAAACCATTTTGGATTTTTTTGCTTGAGAAAGATTAAAAATGAAATTTCGTTTTTAGGATTGGATGATTAGATCTGTTCTTATAGAAATATTGTGTATTTTCATTTTTGCAATTAGGCATGTATATTGCATTTTTTAATGTTTAAGTTTAAAGTCAGAGTAAGAAGACATTTTGTTATATAACTCTAATGCTATTATATTTTTGACATTTAGGTTTAAACTTAGAGTATGAAGTCATTTTGTTATATAATTCTAATGCCACTTTGATTACCTAATATTTTATATACAACTTTTTTATGCCTTTAATTCAGAGTAAGATATTATTTCTAATATATATATATATATATATATATATATATTGAATTCTGCCTCCCTCTGAAACTTAATAAAGGTGAGTATTACCATACAGTACAGAGAGACATATATCTCTGTGTGATATTAATATAGTCACCTAACATTCTTTCATAACTCCTGTATGTTCTCTGAAAATGTTGTGCAAACAGTAACCAACTAAGCCATAATTTATATTCCCAAAGTAGAAACCAACATGTCCCAAATATGCTTTTTCAGGAGGCAGCTGGACTTTCTTGTTTCTTCTTTTGAAGACGTTTCGCTTTTCATCCAAGAAGCTTCTTCAGCTCTGACTGGATGGTGAGGAAGGGAAGGATTTATATTCCTTGCAGACAGCTGGTCATTTGCATTTTGCATTCCCCACCATCCAGTCAGAGCTGAAGAAGCTTCTTGGGTCAGAAGCGGAACGTCTTCAAAAGAAGAAACAAGAAAGTCCAGTTGCCTCCTGAAAAAGCATATTTGGGTCAACCATGGCTTGGATGACAGAATCTCTACAGACATTTAGCTACACAATTTGAGATGAACACCCTTGGAATGGTGTGGAAATAAGGAATGGGATTCCAGGGGGAAAAAATTGCAGACTACAGTAACCATGTGGCACTATTCAGGTGATCCTGAGGACACAGGTAAACCTCCAGGTGCCCTCAAGGACCCTCTAAAAGGATGCAGATGACCAGCTGTCTGCAAGGAATATAAATCCTTCCATTCCCCACCATCCAGTCAGAGTCGAAGAAGCTTCTTGGATGAGGAGTGAAACGTCTTCAAGAAAGTCTAGATGCCTCCTGAGAAAATGTACCTTTGGGACAATCATGACCTGGAAGACTGAGAATCTCTACAGACTTTTAGAAACCAACAACTTATTTAGAAGATTGTCGACAATCCAGGCAGGATCCCATCCAGTGATATCTTGAGAAGGAAGATTACAAAACTCAAAAGGTTCTTACAGCTGCTCTAACTGGTTGACTTCTTGGTTGGCTAAGACCAAGCATGTTATCGGTACCGCAGAATGGTTCGTTTTCTGGCTGCTCTGTGTAGCAACCTCACATCTGATGTATCCTTTCAGGCCAAGTGGTCTTTCTTCTCTTGAATGCTCCTCTCCATGGTAAGGGAGAAGCTAAGAGGACCAAGGGGTCTCCTCTGCTATTAATTGTAGGTGGTTCAGCAGATCTGTAGGTAAGAGTTTTTGAACAAAACAGACACCCTGGGTCTTATGTCCTCCTACCCATGATCATGTCTCTGGAGATTCTCAGTCCTCCAGGCCATGGTTGTCCCAAAGGTGCTTTTTCAAAAGGCAACTGGACTTTCTGGTTTCTTCTTTTGAAGACTTTTTGCTTCTCATCCAAGAAGCTTCTTGAGTTATGGAGGAGGGGGAGGGGGAGGAGGAGGAAGAGGAGAGGAAGAAAATGACAGAGATAGAGATGATAGATAGATGATAGATAGATAGAATAGAATAGAATAGAATAGAATAGAATAGAATAGAATAGAATAGAATAGAGATGATGATAGATGGATAGATGATAGACAGACAGACAGATAGATAAGAGCGATATGATGAAGGAAGGAAGGAAGGAAGGATTACCCAGTCCAAAATAAATCATCTCATTTAAAAACATCCAATGAAGAGATCAAAGAAGTTTCTTGAGTTATGGAGGAGGAGGAAGAGGAGGAGGAGGAGGAGGAAGAGGAAGAGGAAGAGGAAGAGGAAGAGGAAGAGGAAGAAGGAGAAGGAGAAGGAGAAGGAGAAGGAGAAGGAGAAGAAGAAGAAGAAGAAGAAGAAGAAGAAGAAGAAGAAGAAGAAGAAGAAGAAGAAGAAGAAGAAGAAGAACAACAACAACAACAACAACAACTACTACTACTACTACTACTACTACTACTACTACTACTACTGAAGAAGTTCCTTGGATGAGAAGCGAAACAAAGCCCAGTTGCCTCTTGAAAAAGTACCTTTGGGTCTTACTCATTATGTTGTCACCTGATTGTCCTAGAAGGTTATCTAGTGGTGGTGGTGGTGTGTCCCTATGTATGTATGTATTTTTTTTATTTATTTTATTTGTTGAGCATGTATTAGTTAACAGATATAAGTATAGACATGAATTTTAATACATGAAATGGGTATGAATAAAAGGAAACATTAGCTCAGGGACAGTAGGCATGCTGGTGTGCTTATGCACGCCCTTTAAAAACCTCTGAGGAATGTGTGTTATGAAAGGCTGTTAGGAGAAGTTCTACCTGGATGTAATAAAGCAACCCTGAAAATTTCCTATTTCTTTTCTTTTTTACATAAAATAAGTAAAATAGACAAGGAGTCAAATCCCATTTGGATTTAACAGACATTCTCTTTTAACGGACACACCTTCTGCCCCAAGGGTCCATTAAATCAAGGACAGTCCTGAAAATTTCCTATTTCTTTTCTTTTCTTTTTCTGCATAAAATAAATAAAATACACAGGAGTGTTTGATACAACCATGACCTGGATGACTGAGAATGTCTACAGACTCTTATACACAGGAGTCAAATCCCCTTTGGATTTAACAGACATTCTCTTTTAACGGACGCTTTCTGTCCAAGGGTCCATTAAATTAAGGGCAGTCCCTGCACAATTTCTAAAAAAAAACAATCTTCTATAATGACGGCCTTTCGTTGGTATGTTTGGCTGTCTGAACATGGACTCTGGTGGTTTCCAACCACAACAGTGCATTTGGAAGAGCAGAGGGAGTAATTGGTTGGTTGGCTTGCTTGGGGGAGGGGCATTTTGACATTATCCTGGCATTGTTCTGTAACTTTCTGTCTGTGGAGAATCCAGAATGCATTTAAAAATGCAAAACACTCCACTGGTTTGGCTGCTGATCTTAGGTGTGTATGCGTACTCATATTTGTGCCTTTGTGCAGGCGCTCCATGGTGCATTGTGTTGCAACGGCATGTCTAAATCAGCTGGTTAGACCCGTTTGCTGCAGCCGTCCTCTTCCTGCAGCATAACAAGAAAAGTTGTGTTTAGCTGAACAACATGTGCATGACTCATCAAGAGTCTTTGGTTCTGGGTGCTGCTGTGGAGGTAAACTTCCTTTTGGGAGGTGAATGCAGGAAGGGATTGTCCCTCTGTGCTTCTCAGGGTGGAAAGTCATGCTTAAGAAGCAACTCATACAGGGTTTTTTTTGGGGGGGGGCTAATGTCCCCATTTTATAAGGCAGAAACCAAATTGCCATTTTAAAAAAAAATCTACCTTTGGCAACAAACCTCGATCCAGAGCTTTGCTCACAGCTCCAGAAGCATTCAGGAAAGCCTTGCCAGCCTTGCCGGCTGAAGAAGAAATGGGCTGGCAAGGCAGGTGTTGGGGTATGCAAGGTCTGGCTACAACCATCCAAAGGTAAGGAGTAGGGCAGCTCCACCCACCCAACATCCCCACCCTCGCTTAATTTTTACCCGTCCACTCTGGAGTGGCTGGGCATCTTAATTGGGGCTTATTTTGGGGGGTAGGGCTTATATTGGGTGCAGGTGTAAAAATCAAGCTAGGACTTACTTTCAGGGTAGGTCGTATTTTCGGGAAAATAGGGTAATAAGAGAAGGTAGTAGAAAAGATGAGAAGGATGATAATAATAATAACAACAACAATAATACAGCCATACCATACAAGCTAGGGATACATACTCATTTTATGTAAACCAGGGTTTCCAACCTTGACATATTTAAGACTTGTGTATTTCAACTTCTCTCTCTCTCTTTTAATGTGTGCCTTCAAGTCCAAAAGTAAGTCGTAGGGCAGCTCCAACGCCACCTCAGCTTAATTTTCACCCATGCACTCTGGAGTGGGCAGGATCTTAATTAGGGATTATTTGGGGGGTAGGGTTTATATTGGGTGAGAACATGTAAAAAAGCAAGCTAGGACTTACTTTCAGGGTAGATCGTATTTTCAGGGAAACAGGGTAGCTCTTTGACATGAACCAACTTGTTGGAAAAATCCATAAATACGTTCTGTAAAATGTACTAGACAAGCTCCTGGGTTCAAAAACTTATTTACCAGACCCACCCACCCATACACAAGGACAATCTATCCCTAATCTAATCTGATGGACATCTCCCTTCCTTAACAAAGGTGATTTATAGGCTACTGCTGATGGTAGCTGTATCATATCATGCAAATGCCACTGTGTTATCTTAGTAATTTATACAATAGTTCTGTCAGTTAATATCCATGAATCATTAGGTGGGAAGGAGGACATGACAAAGCACTTTCTGAACAACCTTGCCAAGAAAATTGCAGAGAGTTCTTCAGGCAATCTCTGAAAATCGGACACAATTGAAGAGAAGAATTTTTTTTAAAATATCATCAACGAATTATTTTGTCTACTTAGAGCCACTCAATTGAATCCACCCCCCTCCCACTTGTGGCAGCGTGGAATATGGCTTCCAAAGTTGACAAACACACAATGTGTGGAAGGCGCAACATTAAAGATTGGCATGTATTAAACCTATTTCATTATTATTGTTATTGTTGTTGTTATTGTTGTTGTTGTTATTGTTGTTATTATTATTATTATTATTATTATTATTATTATTATTATTATTATTATTATTATTATTATTATTATTATTATTATTATTTACTCATTACTATTAAACCAGTTAAGATTCCATTTTCCTTTGGCTCATTGTGCTTCTCCAGTGACTGGCAGTCCTTGACTTACGATCACCACAGAGGCCAAAATTTCTGCTGCTAAGCGAAACAGTGAGTTCTGTCCTCATTTTATCAGCCTTCTTGCCACATTTGTTAAGCGAAGTGCCGAAGTCGTTAAGCTGGTACACAAGGTTCTTAAGGGAGTCTCGCTTCCCCACTGACTCTGCTTGTCAGAAGGTCATTAAAAGGGGATCACGTAACCCTGGGACCCTGCAACCGACATAAGGACATGCCAGTTGCCAAGCCTCATGAGACCATGGGGATGCTACAACAGTGTGGAAAAACGGTCATAAGTCGCTTCTTTTCAGCACCATTTGAACGGTCCCTAAACAAACTGTTATAAGTTGAGGACTCCCTGTGCAAAACTAGCTGGCAGAGTCAAAAGGGCTCTGCTACAATAGAAGACACTGGCAAATTTCCAGTTCATAATTAGGGATTATTTTTCCCCCAACAGAACAAACTCATTATCCAGGGAAGAAGATATTAGCAGGCCGAGTTTTCCCAGAGCAGACAGGGCAGTTTTATAGGAAAGCTGGTGTCATGCCCCTGCCAGAGTCTGAATCCAAGGAGGCGGAGGAGCAGCTGACAGGGAACGGGAATGTGGCTCCGTTGGCTGTGGAGGAAACTGGGGAAGGGCAAAGTCCGGCTGGGCAAAACAGGGGAGAGGAAGAACAAAGGAGAGGGGGTTCAGAGGAAGACCCAGGCCCACCCCCTCTTCATCCTAGGGCATGCAGGGAGGAATGGAGAAGAGAGCAACATGGGTTGCATGGCTTGTGGGGGAGGAAAGGGCCCTGATTCCCTTCATTAGCCACACCTGGGAATGAGAGTTTAAAAGAGATGCAAGCTGAGCGCAGCGTCTGCTGGGAGCAAACGTGAGTTTATCTTCGTGTCTTCCCAACCATGTTGAGTTATTGCCATGCCTTCACATCTGGAATTCCTTCTCTTGCCCTGCCGGACTAATGACATCATTTTGCCTTTATTGGGCTTATAGTTACAGTTTTTGTTGACCATGTTTTGGACTTGATTCTCTGCAGCCAAATGCGGTTTACCTGGGAGAGTTTTTCTCCAGCCAGAAGGTAACCAGGACATTGGAGGCAAAGTTGGAGATAATAAAGGGACTCCTACTGATTATCCTACTGATTATCTGACTGGGTTGCCTTTGTGCCATACCCTGGGTCACCACAGCAGGTTACTCTGAGTAGACCCCACCCTGCCTCTTCTCGAGGCATGACAAATCACACAATCCTTGTGTTTCATTTCAGAGCCTCCTAAAACCAAATCCTCGCCTTAGTAAAAAAACGAAGTCCTGGCCATGAGTTTGAGAGACAAGTTTTGCATATTCAGCGCCTTTTTTTTCCAGATTTACCTTTTCGTGAATTTCCTGGGTGGACTGAGCATCACAAAAGGCCACGGTGGCCACGTCCTTCAGGATCGGCATTTCTACTGTACAGTCCCGGCCATCCAGCAGTGCAACCAGGGGACGCGGGTGCATGGGGCCGTTCATGATCGGAGGTCGAATGCCTGAGATTAAAAGGGGAAAAAAGACAAGACATTTTAATCAGATAACAGAGTTGGAAGGGACCTTGGAGGTCTTCTAATCCAACCCCTTGCTCAACAGGACACCTTATAACATTCTGGACAAACGGCTGTCCAATTTCTTCTTTAAAGACCTCCAGTGATGGAGCACCCACATCAGTTGTTCCACTGATGAACAGAATTACACAATAATATTTGAACAGGGTTTTGGAGCAGTGGTGAGCCGATGCCGGTTTGAACCGGTTCAACTGAACCGGTAGTTCCGACCATCGGCTGACTCCGCCCACCACTCCTCGCCCTATCCTGTCCTATATTTCCTTCTTTCTGGCTTAGCTGAGTCGCGTGGCGTAGCCGATTTCCACACCTCAGCTGTTCTACTTACCGGGGCTGCCCTAAAAGGTAAGCAGCTGAGCTTCAAATTGCTGTATTTTGAACGCTGCTCTGCACAAGCGCATGAGGCAAAACGCGGGCTCACAGCACCGGTTGTTAAACTGGTTGTAGCCCACCACTGCCTTGGAGGTCTTCTAGTCCAACCCCTTTCTCAAACAAGAGACCTTATATTATTCCAGACAAATGTCTTTTGTTAAAAACCTCCAGAGTTGGAGCCCCCCACAGGTTCTGACGGCAATCAATTGTTCTGTCAGGAAACGTCTCCTTATTTCCAGGTTGAATCTCTCCTTGGTTAGTTTCCATCTGTTGCTTCTTGTCCACCCTTTGGGTGCTTTGGAAAATAGCTTGACCCCTTCCTCCTCCTCTGTGGCAGCCCCTCAAATATTGGAAGGCTGCTCTCCTGCCTCCCCTGGTCCTTCTCTTCCCTAGACTAGCCAGGCCCAGTTCCTGCAACCGTTCCATCGTATCTTTCATGCTCCAGTCCCCTCATCATCCTGGTTGCTCTTCTCTGCCCTCTTTCTAGAGTCTCAGTTCTGCAGAGTTGAATTTCTGCTATTCATTTTCTGAACACTCCCTCCATTCATCGCATGTTTTAACCTCCAGTCCCCTAATCACCCTTGTTCCCCTTCTCTGTACACCTTGTTTTTATTTATTTTTGTCTATTTATTTTGTTTTATTTACATTCAGTTTAATTGGAAAATGGGACACTATATCTTAGGAGAAGAATATTCAGACAATATACGTAAAGAGAATACAACCAGAATGATAAGGGAAACCCTAAATGGAACCATTTGGTGGAAATTTACACCACTCTGGTAGCACCTAGAGATGCTAGAATTCCCCCGCCCCCAATCATAAAGACGATAAAAACAAGACTCTCTAAAAGAACTTGTTGAGTCTCGCTGTTCTGATGAGAAAGCCATTTGCAACCGATCACATCCTGTTTGCCTGCATAGGCAGACCACCGAAATTACAGTTGCCAATACAATCTCAACTGGAGAGCCTCACTTAACACAATTGCAACAACAAAGCAACAAAACACAATTTCCAGCATCTGCCAAGTTGGAAAGGAAGGGCTAAAACTTTGCACAAGTCCCAATTCCTCCCTGCTTTTCATTTAAGCCCCCTGCCTTTTCTCAAGCAATCCTGAGAAAAGATGCAGCTGCTTTAAAAGAAACAAAAAAATCAAACTCCTTTGAAAGCAGCTGCGACTTTAGTTAAGCTGCTTTAATGAGCAACAAAGAACCACTGTATTTATGGGACGTTTGAATCGACTCTGTTGTTTTTAAAACTTACCCAGCCCAACAACTTTGGTTAGGAATGGTGGGTTAAACCAGGCAAAGATGGCAACCCTGGCATTACACAACCCGAGGCCTCTTACACCTTAAATACTTGTCAACTTTGATTGTAATTCCCACGGCTGCCATCTTGGACCCATTTGGACCCTCCTGCAAAAAAGCACCAGCAATATGAAGAATAACACAGATAAGATGCCACACACACTAAGACACTGTAAATCTTAATTCTAAATATCTTAGTTTTAGTAGCAGCACTGAAGGAATAGCTCAGTGGTTAAAAAAAAAAAAACACACACACACACAGAGACACACAATTAGCTGGTCAGCCCCAGGCCAAGCCAAGGAAAGCAAAGGGACAGATGGGGTGTGCTAATTGCTAATTATTTTAAGGGTGTTCAAAGCCCAGGGAGCAACAGCAAAACCAGAGAAATACAAAACCCAGATCAAAGAATCCTAGGGCAGGAGGGAACCTGGAGGTCTTCTAGTCCAACTCCCTTGCTCAAGGCAGGAGTCCTTATACCACCCCGGACAAATGATTGTCTGATTTTTTCTTGAAAAATCTTTTCTTGAGACCTTCAAGAAGAGACTGGACTGCCATTTGTCAGAAATAGTGTAGGGTCTCCCACTTGGGCGGGGGGTTGGACTAGATGACCTATAAACTCCCTTCCAACTCTGATTATCTGTTATCTGTTACCTCCAGGGATGGAGCACCTACAACTCCAGGTGGCTAAAGGTAAAGGTTCCCCGTTGCATATCCGTGTTTGTCACTTCTGGGACTCGGGGGAGATGCTCATCTCCATTACAAAGCTCAAGAAGAGCCAGCACTGTAGGGAGACGTCTCCGTGGTCATGTGGCCGGCATGACTCAACGCCCGAAGGCACATGGAACGCTGTTCTCTTCCCACCAAAGGTGGTCCCTATTTTTCTACTTGCATTTTTTATCTCTTTCGAACTGCTAGGTTGGCAGAAGCTGGGACTAGTAACGGGAGCTCACTCCGTTACGCGGCGCTAGGGGTTCGAACCGTCGAACTGCCAACCTTCCTGATCGACAAGCTCCGCGTCTCAGTCTAATTCCCTTTACCCATTCAACGTATGGTTTAGCCTCCAGTCCCCGTATCATCTTGGTTGCTCTTCTTGGCACACTCCTTTCTAGGGTCTTGGCGGCTTTTCTTGCGGTGTGGTGACCCAAACTGGAGACGGTATTTATTCTAAACGGAGCCTCACCAGCACAGGATAAAGAAGCGATGTTACCCCTCATCATGACCTTGGTGCCATCCCTTCGTTGAGGCGACCCTAGGATTGCATTGGCCTTTTGGGCAGCCACTTGTGGACTTCAACTCCCAGAGTTCCTCAACCAGCAAAGCGGTGGCCCTGTGTCATAAGTGTGAGCCAGTTGCCGAACGTCTGGATTTTAATTGCCCATTGTTCCATCGTATGTGAATGATGGGTATATGTCCAATTTTTTTTGTATTCAAATGGGAAAAAAAATTGCTTAAAGATACGTACATGTGTGTAAATATAGATTTTCTGTGAGAAAATTTTGGTGGTCCGCAGAGAAATGTCACTCCCAAAGCACTTAATGCAGGCTGTGCAGGAACACAAGGCTGTGCTGCCCACATGGCCCGCAGGAACACAAAGCAGTCACTGAACAAAAAGTTGTAAGTTGAGGACCTCCTGTATTCCATACATAACTAATACAGGTAGTCCTTGACTTACAACAGTTCATTTAGTGACCAAAGTCACAACAGTACTGGAAAAAAGGGACTTATGACCGTTTTTTTCACCCTTAGAACCATTGCAACATTTCTACAGTCACAGGAGTAAAATTCAGATGCTTGGAAACAGACTCACACTTACGACAGTAGCGGGAAAAGTTGTAAAATGGGGCAAAACTCACTTAACAAATGTCTCGCTTAGTAGCCATCTAGTCTTATTCTAGGGTCCATTCAACTAAACTCGAGTTAGCCATCCAGAGTTGAGCACCTATAGGAGCTGAGTAAGTAAATAATAACTACATAGAATAAATGACTCAGTTTCCTGCATTCAGACACACAAAAAAGGAACCCTGGTCAGTTTAGCACTCAAAAATAATCATCTGATTAAAAAAAAACAACGATCTTCTTATTTTCAAGAAAACGGTGTGTAAGACTCAAGATAAATATGCTCTGTTAGCTATAACTGCAAATTAAATTAATACACATTTTGACAAGCATTTGATTGTAACGTAAGCTTGGTTAAAAACAATTCCAATTCCAGGAACGCTTATCAATCTGATATTTCTTAAACTGGATTTTAGTTTCAGAGTCATTAATTCCACTTTTCAGTTTATTTACAGTCCTGGGAGACAACTTGTCATTTGAGCCTCCTTTTTCATATATTTTAACTTTTTTGTACAGCCTCCGAAACTTTTTAAACTTCTTATTCACACAAGCCTCCGTTTCTTTTTTTTGCTTTAAAAAGAAAACCCACAAAAATACGGAAAGCAACATTAAGAGGTTGGGGGAAAAAATGCAAAAGATGGGACATTCAAATGTGTGAAGTCCTGTCTGAACCTTGTCAAATGCAGGTTGTCATCTTCCATTAATGTCCTGCTGGCTTCAGTAGATCTTGAAGGTAAATAATAAATACTGATATATCAAATATGTCAACCATTTTGTTGTCCTTGATGCCTAGGAATAAATTAACACTTATCCGTGGCCAGGGAAGAGTTACAAAAAGCTGGAACAAAAACTCTACAAATCTCTTAAAACTTGCTTAAAAACTGCAGGCCATTGTACAAAGAGTAGAAGAATTAGGGGTAACATGATAGCAGTCTTCCAATATTTGAGGGGCTGGCACAAAGAAGAGGGGGTCAAGTTATTCTCCAAAGCACCAGAAGGCAAGACAAGAATCAAGGGTTAGAAACTAATCAAAGAGAGAAGCAACCATGGAACTAAGGAGAAACTTCCTAACAGTGAGGACAATTAACCAGTGGAACAACTTGCCTACAGAAGTTGTAGGTGCTCCATCACTGGAGGTTTTTAAGAAGCGACTGGGCAGCCATTTGACCGGGATGGTATAGAATCTGCTGCTTGAGCAAAGGGTTGAACTAGAAAACCTCTAAGGTCCCTTCCAACTCTATTCTAAAAAAAAAAAGAACAGCGCTAGAGGTTCAGGCTTCTTGAGAACCTACTCCACAATCAACTCAGCAGAACTGGGAAGTGATTATTGTAATGAGGGCATCAAGTACCGTGTTTCCCCAAAAATAAGACCTTGTCTTATATATTTTTTTTGCCACCCAAAAAGGGCACCAGGTCTTATTTTCGGGAGATGCCATCCACTGACTAACCTCACTTGCATGTGTCACCCCCAGCCTCCTTTTTGCTGTCAGAGGCCTTCAGGAACTTCTTCTTCTGTGGCCGGCAAGGCTTTCCTGAAGGCCTTTGCAGTTGATAATAGATCTCTGGATCGATCCAGAGCTTTGTTCTCAGCTCCAGAGGCCTTCAAGAAAGCCTTGCCAGCCTTGCCGGCTGCAGAAGAAATGGGCCATCCAGGCAGGTGTCGGGGTGTGCAAGGCCTGGCTACAACTGCCCAAAGGTAAGTAGTAGGGCAGCTCTACCACCACTCATCCCCACTCAAGCTTAATTTTTACCTGTCCACTCTGGAGTGGCTGGGAGTCTTAATTGGGGCTTATTTTGGGGGTAGGGCTTACATTGGGCATACGTGTAAAAATCAAATTAGGACTTACTTTCAGGGTAGGTTGTATTTTGGGGGAAACAGGAGCAGAGACCTTCTAGTCTTTGGCTGCAGAAAACCAAGAGGCTGCAGGTGCCTTTTCCAACCAAACTTAATTGGGTACACGTGTAAAAATTATTGGGCGCACATGTATAAATCAAGGTAGGACTTAATTTTCAGGGTACGTCGTATTTTCAAGAAAACAGGGTATCAATTACTTGAAGTTATAAGCTTTATGGATTTAGTGGGACCTCAAAACAACGACCAAGACCCTTCAGCAATCCCAAAGATATAGCCTCATCAGGCTGGAAGGGACCCTTGGAGGTCTTCTAGTCCAACCCCCTGGTAGGAAATCTTATTGCATCCCGGCCAAATGGCTATCCTATCTTTTCTTCAAGACATCCAGCGATGCAGCACACACAACTCAGGAAGGACCCACAAACATCACAATATATCACAAACTTTGCAAAATGTAGTTAGGGGGCTTAGTAACCTGATGCTTAACATGTGCCAAGGCTAACGTGCGATCTTAAAAAAAAAAAAAACCAACCTACAGCTGTTATGTTAAATCTGCAGAGTAACCTTAATTTTGAATGTACAACATTTAGGGAATTTACGTTTAAGCCTTTCATGTTTTCCAAATGTATTTTTAATTATTTATCTAACAATTCTACAGAGATAAAAGCCTTCATTTGACAGAAAACTCCTGGGGCCAGAGAGACCTCTTGCTCTGTCATTTATTCTGGATTGCATTCTCTATAAAGGCTATTATTAATTTGAGCAAATCTCTTGTCCACTCCAGATATTTTTCAAACTATTTTTTTTTTTTTTTTTTGCTATTAACCGTTGGAACATGATTCTGAACTGAAACCTATTTCTTGTCTTGAAGATTCTGCAATTTTTCATCCGTTCGATAAGGGGAATTATTTTAAACCCATGGATCAAGAAATCAAAATTGATTGATGCTCTCAAAAAAGCCCTTTTTAAAGAGATGATCTAGGGCCAAAATATCATCAGATATTAACATCTGTCAGCCAGCAATAAAACAGCTGTCAGTTTTAACTGTGAATTGATGTCTATTTACCTGTATTGATGTCAACGTGCAAGTTAACGTGTTTTGAATTGATTACCAGGTTGGCATATAGAAACCGTCAAGTTCAACCAAAAGATTAATGGAGGGCATATCCAGTTTCCCTGGCTAGTTATAGCATTGCAAACCATCAGTCAAAAAAGTCTATTATTTTCTGCTAATCTACCAGGTGAGAAAACAAACAAATCCGACTTTCCAAGCTAAACTCAGAAACAAAACTACAGCATCCTTTACACCAGGGGTCACCAACCTTTTGGATCTCAGGGACCACCCAACTCATCATTTTAAATCACGCGGACCAGAGACCCTGGGAAAATCCCCCAAAAAAGTCTGCAGGAAAATCCTCCACCTTGTTTTCCTACCGATCGATCGTTCTTTATTTGGGATCGCAGGATCCCGTCTCCAGCTCTGTTCTCAGGGGGAGAGGGAGAGACTTTTGGCTTCATGCAAGGAAAGCAGCAGAAGCAGCAGAAGTCTTTCTTTCTCTCCTCCAAACTCTGCCAGAAACGAGTCTTTGCAGCACATCCCCTTGGAGCAGGAGGCCTTGCAGGGTCCCAAAGATTCATTTCTGGCAGAGTTTGGGGGAGAGAAAGAAAGACTTTTGCTGCTTTCCTTATATGCAGCCAAAAGCAGAAGAAGAAAGAAGCGGAAAGAAGCAGCCCGGTGGCCAGGCCAGGCGTGTGGGGCGAATGGGGCAAGTTCCCCCCTCCGCCCTTTCCCCCTTCCCCTCACTACCTCATTCGCAATGCAAGCGACGCAAGCCTTGTGCTCCCGGGGGCCATGTGGGCAGCGCAGCCTTGTGTTCCCGCGCAGCCTGGATTAATTGCTTTGGGGGGGACATTTCTCTGCGGACCACCAACATTTTCTCATGGACCACCAGTGGTCCCCAGCCCACTGGTTGGCGACCACTGCTTTACACAACATTATTCTTCATAATACAACATAGAATTGCAAGAAGAGTTTAGGAGTCTGTAGTAAATTGTCGTGTTTTACAAACAAAGCACTCCATTATATAGGTTGGCCCCGTCTCACGATGGTTTGTTTGCAATGGCCCTGAAAAAAAAGAGATTTGTGACCGGTTTTTTCACACTTGCAGCCGTCCCTCGGTCATGGAATCAAATCTCAAGAGGCTTGGCAACTGGCATGTACTTATGACTGTTGCAGCATCCAGGGAGTCACATGATCCCCTTTTGTGACCTTCCAATGAGCAAAGTCCATGGAGATGCCAACTGATTTTTTAAAGTTATTTTCTTTCTCTCTCTCTCTCTCTCTCACACACACATACACACACACACTTTATCTCTTTCTTTCTCTCTCTTTCTCTCTTTTTTCTCTCTCTCTTTTTTCTCATTTCTCTCTTTTTCTTTTTTTCCTCTTTCTCGTTCTCTCTCTTTCTCTCTTTTTCTCTCTCTTTCTTTCTCTCTCCCTCCCTCTTTCTTTCTCTCTTTCTCTTTCTCTCTCTTTTTCTTTCTCTCATTCTCTCTCTCTCTCTCTCTCTCTCTCTCACACACACACACACACACACACCTCAAGTACATCAACTACTACACACTCATGAGTAGCCCTATACGTTACAAACCAAGATAGTGTAGGAAAGGAAGCAATGACCCAGTAGAAGACTTTAATTCCCTCCGTTTAAAGTGTGTCTCTGTGTGTGTATTGTTCTGCAGGAAAGGTTCAATCGGTCTCAATACGGGAAAATTATTTTGATTTTAACGCAAACTATTCAACACCCGCTGAACTACATCATTTGAAATAATGGCATCCGTGGGACAAAACACAGAGCTACAAAAAGCAACTTCAGTTGGTGTTTTTTTTAAAAAAAAACATTAAAACAAAAAAACCTTTACCATTTTTAATTCTGCATTACCTATTCGGAACTCTTTTTAGAAACGATTTATCTCCATTGGAGACGGAAACCTCTATTATTTTTTCCCCTGAGAGATTAACTTCTGGAGGCTTTCTATAGAGTAGAGCTTTTCGCTCTGATTCATATCCTGCCTTTGGCTAGAACCGCTATTTGTGGCACCAATGTTTCCAGTGCAATACCAGCACAGCGTGGTTATTTAGTAGGTTTTCATTTTTATTTTTATTTAAAGCATTCTGATTGGGAAAGGGGGGGGGGACTATTGCATTTCATCTCTAATTACCAAATGCCACCTGAGTATATTCAAATTTGCAGGCAGTTTTCTGCAATTAAAATTAAAAGGTTATTCTCATACTAAGAAAACTGCAGAATCTGGGGAATCAAAACCACTCGTTTTACAAAGGTTAGCCCTTGACTTATAACAGTTCATTTAGGGACCATTCAAAGTTACGACAGGGCTGACTTATGATCACTTTTCACTCTTGTAACCGTCACAGCAGCCAGAATTCAGAGGCCTGGCCATTGACTGAATGACTGCAATGATTCACTTAATAGTGGTAGCAAGAAAGGTTGCAAAATGGGGCGAAATTCACTGGACAAATGCTTCACTTAGCAACAGAAATTTTGAGGCTCAATTGCAGCCGTAAGATGATTATCTAACTTAATTCTAACCTGCCCTGTTAACGGTTAAAGTTAGTCTCCGGGTGAGTTAGCTTGAAATGCTAGGAGCTCTTGAGAGTTCGTGCTGCATCCAGCTACATTTCATCATTTCATCATTTCCAGAGATATTGGGAAGTTGGCGCTCCGTAATTTCAGAAACTCCCAAAAATAGTAACTGCAGAGAGAAATTATATTTTTCTACTGCTGAGTTAAGGTACCTTGCTAAGACCTGAATTCTGGCGATCGCGATGAGAGTTTACAGCTTTAACTGGCAGGAAAGAGAATATATATATATATATATATATATAAAACTTAAGAAAACATATATATATATATATATATATATATGTATATGTATATGTATATGTATATGTATATGTATATATATATGTTTTCTGATATATATTAATATATATTAAAAAGCCTCTACAAGCGAGAAGATGTTAGGTGCAATGCAGCATTTAAAATCAGCATTTAAAATCAGCGGGAACAGTTGCAGGAGGCACTTCCTGAAGTCAGAGAAAGGAAGTTGGCAGAAATATCTATTTTCCACAAGGCTAAATAAGAACAATGACGAAAAAAATGAAAACTTTACGAAAAGCGTCAGCAGAAATATATTTATGGAACAACAAAGTGAACGGTAGTGCCAAAATCCAGCCCATAGTGAACAATGACATTGTTTAATTGCTGCCGCTATCACATTTTACGATGGCTGTAAAAAAAAAGATCGTAAATTGAGGACAGTCACATGGTGACTCGTTTAAGGACCATTTCGACTTATGACTGAAATTGCAGGCTCAGTTACAGGCAGTTGATTTATGGACAGCAAGTCAGACCAAATATACAGAGACAGGCATGATGGATTAAAAGATGGATGGATGGATGGACGGACAGACAGATAAGAGATGAGATAGAGAGATGAGACAGACAGACAGACAAGAGATTAGAGATAGAGAGGTGATAGACAGATAGACGGACAGATAGAATTTCCACTGCTAAAACACGTCAATTTTAAGCCATATAATTTTTATCGCGTGAAATATAAGCTTTCTGTGAAGAAATAGGGCATTAATGACTCAAAGGGGCGTGGCACAAAGGCAACCCAGTCAGATAATCCATAGGAGTCCCTTTATTAGCTCCACCTTTTCCCCCAATGTCCAGGTTACCTTCTGGGTGGAGAAAAACTCTCCCGGGAAAAGCCTTTGACTGTAGAAAGTTCAGTTCAAAACAAGGTACACACAAACTGTAACTTAAAGTCCAATCAAAGGAAAATGAGGTCATTAGTCTGGCAGGGCAAGAGAAGGAATTCCAGACGTGAAGCACGGGAATAACTCAACATGGTTGGGAAGATGCCAGGAACGCAGACAACCAAAGTCAACACAATATTATATGTCATGTTTGCTCCCAGCAGCTGCCGCACTCAGCATGCATTGTTTTAAACTCTCTTCCCAGATACGGCTAATGAAGGGAGTCAGGGCCCTTTCCTCCCCCGTAAGCCACACAACCCACATTACTCCCTTCTCCATTCCTCCCTGCGTGCCCTAAGATGAAGAGGGGGTGGGCCTGAGTCTTCCTCCAAATTCCCTCTCCCTTGTTCTGTCTCTTCTCTGCTCTGCCCAGCCGGACTTTGCCATTCCCCAGTTTCTTCCACAGCCAATGGAGCCACACTCCCACTGTCTCCTCCGTCAGCTGTTCGGCTTCCTCCTCGGATTCAGATTCCCACAGGGGCATGACACCCTCCATGGGCCACTGAATTTTCAGTGCATTTAGGGATTTTGGCTTTTATTGCTTCCGGCTGCTGAGCTCTGCTTTCTTTATTGGTCTTTTAATCAGAATCCTTTGGGAGATGTTTATGGCATCCCAGGATGAACGGGTGCATGGATCGGAGTTGCAGGATGTTACACAACCTCACAACAATGGCATGCCTTCGCCGTATTCTAGTTCACGGCATCAAAATTACAGTCCATTGTCATATTGCATCAGCTTCAAAAGCTTCAAATCATACAGTCCACTCAAGTAAAATGTCTCTGGCAGCAGGCAGGGGGTAAACGACAAGTAAACTCAGATTTTCTTATGAGCTACGCAATGACTGGCAAAAAAAATAATTAAAAAATCATCTGCGGCTACTTCCCTTCTACAGGAAGCTCTTACAAAAGCCGATTCGCAATGCTTCAAATATAGAAGTGGTGTTTGCATATTTTCTGGTCAGCCAACCCAAAGAAGTATTTATTGAGCTTCAATGTGCAACTAATTTGGTACTGAGATATTATTACTTTGCATCTAATCCTTTGGGTGAAACTCACGAACTTACTTTTTTCTTTCTTTTTCTTTCTCTCTCTCTCTCTCTCTCTCTC
>NW_020717069.1:21587-38240 GCF_900518725.1 Notechis scutatus | reverse complement strand
CCTTCTTCTCCTTCCCTTCTTCTGCTTCTTGTTCTCCTCCTCCTCCTCCTTCATCATCTTCTTCTTCATCATCATCCTCTTCATCTTCCCTTCTGCTTCTTGTTTGTTCTCCTTTTCCTTCCCTTTTCTCTTCTTCCTCCTACTCCTCCTCCTCCGCCCCTCTTCCTCCACCAGCTCAGAGCCACGGAGCAAATCATGGTAGGTTCCCCTCTCGTGAGGCCATTGTGGGAAGCGGGCAGTTGAGATCAGCTCAGGCACTCAACCCTCTTATCTGCCAGGCTTCCTTCCGCGATATTTACCCAGCACTCTTATAAATGATAACCCGTCTCTCCGGCATTTATCCAAATCTGTCTGTACAGATACTTCCACCGCAAAATGGAAAATGCATGCCTTTGAAGGGAGAGTCGGGAAGATTACTCTTTGTACATATCACATAAAGTCAATAAATAGTCTTTAATAATTACAGCATTACTGTTTTTCAAATTAGAAATCATTCTCTGGTGTTGCCAGAATGTATTATTAATAGGTATGTTTTCAGAGTGCCTAGTACAATTAAGAATACTTAAACAGCACCAAATAACGCAGAGGATCTCAGCGAGCTCATGAAAAATTTAAAAATAACTGGTCTCCAGGGCTAAATGCAAAATTGCCAAACTATCAGGGCAAAATGCATTTCACTGATCATTAAAATTTCCTTTCCTCTCCTTGAGAAATGAGGGATTAAGAAAAAAAACACCCAGCCCCCTCATTAGAAAAACGATCAAGAAAATCTTCTTCAGTCCGTATGTATCTGCGTCAACATGTTATTGGTGTAACAGGAATAATCCTATTGCTTCTAAAAGAAATTTGTGTTGTACAGGGGGAAAAAATAAAATTAAAAAGTGCTTTTTGAGCTGCTCTTTGAGATTCAAGCTCCCATCGTCTCCTTGCATTTTTTTTTTCTTTGAATGTTAATTCAAAGTTCAAAAAAACTCAAATCTGGGACTTAAAAACCTGATTTGATTAGAAAGCCACTTTATCCTTTGTGAATAGACAGCAGCCTCTGTCATTTATTCCGTGAAATCTGAGTGCAGGAGAGAGGGGGGGGGAAATGAAAGAGAGAAGGAGAAGGAGAGAGGAGAGAGAAAGAGAAGAGAGAGAAAGAAAGAAAGTGTGTGTGTGAGAGAAAGTGAGCGAGAGAGAAAGAGAAAAAGAGAGAGAGAAGGAGAGAAAAGTGAGCGAGAGAAAGTGAGCAAGAGAGAAACAAAGCAAGAGAGAGAGAGAAAGAGAAAGTGAGTGAGCGAAAAAAGTCAGTGAGAGAGAAAGAGAGAGAGAGAGAGAAAGAGAGAGAAGGAGAGAGAAAGAAAAAGTGAATGAGAGAAAGTGAGCGATAAAGAAAGCAAGAGAGAGAGAGAATAGAGAGAAAGAGCAAAAGAGAGAAAGAGAGAAAAAGAGAGAGAAAGACAGAAACACTCTTCAAAATTACCTAAGGTCACTTCATGGGCAAAACGATGCATTTCAAGTAAGGCAGTGACAATGTGTTTAATATTTCTCCACGGAAATGGCTGCCTTGATTACAATACATTAAAATCCTCATTGAATATTCATGGGCCTTTGACAAGGCTGGGTGACATATATGGCTGGCCTTAGAAGGCAATCAACTCCCTTCTCCCGACTCGGTTGGCTGAGGAGGAGCCAGAAGTTCCCGTTGGGTCTTTGTGTGTCTCTCTCACACACACACAACTGCAGGGCTCTCCTAGTCCTCGATTCATGACCTCAATTGGAGCCCAAGATCCTTGTTACTAAGTGAGACTGTGATGACCCAAAGGGGCGTGGCACCAAGGCAACCCAGTCAGATAATCAGATAGGAGTCCCTTTATTAGTTCCAACTTTGCCCCTAATGTCCTGGTTACCTTCTGGGCTGGAGAAAAAACTCTCCCAGGAACAGCTGCAGAGAATCAAGTCCAAAACATGAACAACACAAACTGTAACTTAAAGTCCAATCAAAGCAAAATGAGGTCATTAGTCCGGCAGGGCAGGAGAAGGAATTCCAGATGTGAAGCACGGCAATAACTCAACATGGTTGGGAAGATGCCAGGAACGCAGACAACCAAAGTCAACACAATATAAACTCACTGTCAGGGCTCCGACAATCCACCTCCATTCGAACCATGAGTCTCTAGCCGCATCTCAGCAGTACTTCTAATCACCTAGGTGTGTTTATAAGCAGAGGTGTGCATATGCAGGTATAGTCCTCGACGTAACAACCAGAATTTCTGTTGCTAAGCCAGGCGGTTGTTAAGTAAGTCCCATCTGATTTTACAGCCTTTTTTGGCCATGGTTGTTTATTGAATCACTACAGTTAAGGTAGAATAATCAACCAGTGGAATGACTTGTTTCCAGAAGTTGTAGGTGCTCCAACACCGGAGGTTTTTAAGAAGAGACTGGACAACCAGGGGTGGGATTCTACCAGTTTGGACCAGTTCTATAGAACCGGTTGTTATGATTCTGTGCAGTTCGGAGAACCGGCAAATCACATCACTTGTTGGCCCCTCCCCTCCCCACCCACCCCACCCCACCCAGGAGGCTTCCCTGAGGCACAGGGAAGGGTGGTATTCAGAGGGTTAGGGTGGGAGAAGTGGCCTGAGAGCAGAGCTGAACCTTCCTTAGGACTGAAGCTTCTACTTTTCAATGCAGACTCAGGCAGCAGATGGCAGAATGGTAGATCTCAGAGTGAACCTGTGATTCTGCACGCAGCTCAATCTGCCTGCCTGCTTTGCCTGATTTTGGGTAAAAGTTGCTCTTTTTTTAAAATAAAAAAATCAATGTTTACATATATATTTACAATATTTACATACAAACCACTCCCAGCCAGTCACATGACCACCAAGCCACACCCACAAATTAGGCCATGCCCACAGAACCAGCTGTTAAGAAATTTGAATCCCACCCCTGTGGACAACCATTTGATCGACATGGAATAAGGTTTCCTGCTTGAGCAGGGGGTTGGAGTAGAGGACCTCCCAGGTCCCTTCCAGCCCTACGATTCTATGTTTCTTAACGCTCAAACCTCTGCAAACTTCAAGCACTTCTGAATTAGGCACGTCTGTTGTGGCCGGATATTATTAAAAGCTTCGGTCGCCATCATTAGTCAAGACAAAAGCAATGGAGAGGGAAGACAAGTCTACACTAAATTTACGAGTAAATGCAAAAGAAGCATTTGAATAAACAAAGGCACCAGTCTTTTTTTCCCCAGCCTATAATTATGCATTCCTCCAGAGAAAGTGCCCATTAAATATAGTAATAGGTCTGAGTTTATACTCCTCCTACCCGCCACCCCAAATCAGTTAATCTCAATCATTTATAGCCTGTCTAACCCAGGGGTGAGCTTCAAAAATTGGTGGGTGTAGCCTAGTCAGCTTCCTGCGCTATGGCAGGGGGGGTGTTTTTGCCCTCCCCGGAGTCCGGAGGCTCCCTGGAAGCCGGAAATGGGCCGTACCCCATTCTTGCAACCGTTCTTCCTATGTTTTAGCCTCCGGACTCCTGATCATTTTTGTGGCTCTTCTCTGCAATCTTTCTAAATCTCAACATCTTTTGTTATATCGTGAAGACCACCAAAAAAAGTATAGATCTGGTATACCTGTTGTAGGCCAGATTGGTTATTTCATTGACTTGGGAAGTACTTTCCATTTTGGATTACCAAAGAAAAGACCCCCTTGGATTGGAGTGGACTTCTTTCTTTTTTTCCTCTTTCAATTTAGAATTTTTTTTTGTTTAATACGCAAGCTTTGTAATAGCTTTATTTTTTTTAAAAAAAAAACGAAACAAAATAAAAACCCCAATGTGAACATGATGATATCCAAAGTTCAGGTCCTTCAGGTTTTCAGAAACTATATTTTCAGAAATTATTTCCAGAATTTTCAGAATAATTATTTTCAGAAAGTATTCAGGTTTTCAGATTGGGAGTTGACTTCTGATGACCTCAAAGGGCACATTTTCATGGCCACTGTTTGCTGTTGACTTCTTCCAAGACCTGATGGCCAATTCTCCACTCTAACCAGGAGTGGGATTCTACCGGTTCAGACCGGTTTGATAGAACCAGTTGTTATGATTCTGTGCAGTTTGGAGAACCGGCAATTCGTGCCCAGGGCTGGCCCCTCCCCTCCCCACCCAACCAGTCCTTATCGTGCATGCGCAACATCCTGCGCATGCCCAACATCTGCGTTCTCCGCCTCCCAGTCACTCCTTAAGGTATCTCTTCTTTATTTCTCTCCTGGCGATCAGCTGTTCTAATGATCAGCTATGTCGGGATTCCCCTCGCTGTCTTACTGCTTCGCCCAGGAGGCTTCCCTGAGGTCCAGAAGGCCCAAAAACGGGGGTGGGATGCTGCCAAAAAAGAAGAAGAAGAAGCCATGCCCATCCAGTCACATGGACACGTCCACCTAGCCACACCCACAGAACTGGTTGTTTCAAAATGCGAATCCCACCCCTGACTCTAGCCTATATAACCTTGGGACTTCTGCCTGGGCTTTCATCCGAGTAGTAACTTGGACAAGATTTGCAAGTTTCTGCTATCTGCTCTTAATATGGTTTGAGTTGAGGTCACTCCTTTAATAAAGCTAACGTTCTGTACTCTTCACTAAAGTGCTCATTGGAAGTAATTCCTTCCTGGAGAGATAAAAAATGCTTTGCAGTTAAAAGCAAAGATCGCTAGAAAAGATAAAGCCAGAAGAGAAAGATCGTATTTACATAAATAATTTTTCTCGTAATATTTTGCTTTCAGCCCCATACGAGGATCCCATGCTGGGGCAGGATGTGGAAACCGCTTGTCCTGTGTGTTATTTGACTATAGCAACCATAAGGACACCTGCATTGATTATTGGGATATTGGAATATTCTTAATTGGCTAAGTGTGATTGGACACACCAGGAATCCGTGTGAAGCTCTCAGTGTACATACCAACAAACAAAGTGATAAGTCATAGATCACAAATCATAAGACACCATCATAAATCGTAAGATACAAATAATGTGGTAAATCATAAGATACCAATAGGTGAAGGAAGAAGGAAAGGAGAGAATATAAGAAAGATGATAGCAATATTGCCATCAATTCTACCCTCAAAATGATGCTACAGGGCACTGCACATCAGACCAACGAGACACAAGAACAGTTTTTCCCCCATGCCATCACTCTGCTAAACAACTAATTCCCACAACATTTTCAAACTATTTAGAAAGGTAGTATTCCCATCAGTATTCCCATCTTCCCTATTCCCTACCTCCTTAACTTTTCATGACTATACCTTTGTTGCTTATCACTATTGTTGTATGTACATTGAGAGTTTACCCACTGGAAACAAATTCCTTGTGTGTCTAATCACACTTGGGGTTTGGTGTCTTCTCTAGCAGGTGGTTAGCAAGCAAACAACATCCACAGGACAAAAAGTGAAGGATGAAAACTAATCAAGGAAAGAAGCAACCTGGAATTAAAGAGAAACTTCCTAACAGCGAGGACAATTAACCAGTGGAACAACTTGCCACCAGAAGTTGTGGGTGCTTCTTCATCACTGGAGGTTTTTAAGAAGAGACTGGACAACCACTTGTCTGGGATGGTCTGGGAAAGTGGTTGCCAACCAGTGGGCCTTGGCCCACTGATGGTCCACAAGAAAATTTTGGTGGTCTGCAGAGAAATGTCACCCCCAGAGCATCCCCCAAAGTAATTAATCCAGGCTGCACAGGAACACAAGGCTGCGCCACCCACATGGCCCGCGGGAACCCTCCCCACTCACTCACTCCATACCTGGCAAACTTGCCTGCTAAGTTGATATTTTTCCTCCCTCCCCCAACTATCAGCTGTTCTGCTGTGCCAGGAGATGTGGATTAGCTAGAAAGCAGAAAATTGTTGGTTTTTTTTTTACTTTCTAGGTAATCTTTAGATCTTTGGCTCTGCTTTTAAGCAGAGCTGAACCTTCCTTAGGACTGAAGCTTCTATTATTCAGTGCAGGTAGCCGATTGCAGATAGACAGATCTCTAAGTGAATCTGTAATTCTGTGAGCAACTCAATCTGCCTGCCTGCTTTGCCTGATTTTGGGTAAAAGTTGCTCTTTTTTTATAAAAAAAAATATCAATATTTACATACATGGTGTGTTGTGGGTTAATTTTGTGAGTTTGCTTACTAGTAAATTTTATGAGTTTGCTTGCAAGCAAATTTTATGTGACAGACTCGGGTAGCCAATTGCAGAATCATAGATCTCTAAGTGAATCTGCAATTATTGAGCAACTCAGTCTGCCTGCCTGCTTTGCCTGATTTTGCGTAAAAGTTACTCTCTTTTTAATAAAAAAAAAATCAATATTTACATAAATATTTATAATATTTACATACAAGCTGCGCCCAGCCAGTCACATGCAGAGTTGTAATTGCAGGAATGTTCCAATCTCGGATGGCAAACCTCAGATAAAGAAGGTTTCCAAGCAAATACAACTCAGGCAAACAAAGTCCCTAATCTAAAGGAGGATTAGAGAGAGGAAGTAAACATATGTTAGACTTTAACTAGAGGTAATTAATTGTATTGATTACTGTGCTAAACAGTAACGAAAGTTAAGCAGTAACCAAAGTTAACCAATGATGGAGGATAACTAAAAATGTGTATAAATGCAAGACTTGACTCCAATAAAGGTGATCATGATTCAGTTGTTCATGATCAAACGACTCGACTGCCTCGTCATTACAACAGTCACATGACCACCAAGCCATGCCCATAAATTAGGCCATGCCCACAGAACCGGTTGTTAAGAAATTTGAGTCCCATCCCTTCCTCTGTGTGTGTGTGCGCACGCGTGCACGTGGGGAGGGGAGGGAGGGAAGGAGAGAGAGAGAGGGGGGGTTAGATCAGATATCTCTCTCTCTCTCTCTCTCTCCCACCAGTCAGCAAGCCACCACCAGTCAAAATTCATATTAGTCGTCCCTGGGATTTAAAATTATGAGTTTGGTGATCCCCGAGGTCCAAAAGGTTGGCAACCCCTGGTCTAGCGTCTCCTGGTTGAGCAGGGGGCTGGACTAGAAGACCTCCAAGTTTCTCTTCCAGCTCTGTTCTGTTCTGACTCGGGCTCCTTGGTACCATTTGGTCCATGAGTATCATGTGGACTTATCCACAAATACCAATTAAGAAACGCCAGAATGTTTCTTAGGAGGATCATCCATTTAATGGCTTTACTCAGAGGGTTTCTACAGATAGAACTCTGCCGAGAGAAAGCATTAGGCCTGCCAATACCCCTAAATATGTATTTATTTCTTTAGAAGACTCGTAAACCACGCAACCTTATACGGCTAGCCCTCGACATACAACCACAAAGGAAGTCAACGTTTCCGTTGCTAAGTGAGTTGCTAGTTTTTAGGTGAGCTTTACCCCATTTTATGACCTTGCTTGTCGCAGTTGTTCAAGTGAATCACTGCAGTTGTTAAGTCAGTAACATGATTGTTAAACAAATCTGGCTTCCCCGTTGACTTTGCTGATAGCACAATGGAGATCACCCCAGGGACACTGCAACCATCATAAGTATGCCAGTTGCCAAGCCTCTGAATGTTGGTCAGGTAACCATGGGGATGCCACAATGCTCATGTGAAAAACTGTCCCAAGTCCCTTTTTTCAGTGCCATTGTAACATCGGAACGGTCACTAAATGAACCATTGTAAGTCGAGGTCTCCCTGTCGTTTGACTTTATTCTTACCCTCCTTCTCTTTCCCAACAATATCCCCTTGGGTCCCTCCAACCACCATCCATCCCATCACCCCCATTGTGTTCATGGTTTTGCCAACCCAACACACCCTCGCGTGACAATATAATCAAGGGATCTCAGTGCTGGGTTTGCCCCTGGCAATTGTTACACCCTGGGCTGGAAACTTTAGTGGAAAAGAAAAGAAAAGAAACAGTTTCTCCAATAGGGTTGAGCGCGCTGGAGTTGGACATTCGCAGGAAGAACAAACTCTGTGTCAAGTCATACAATATTTCGATGCTCTTTTTAGAATTGCCAGCAGAAAGGGAGGGGGAAGCAGTGCAGCAGCTTGCAAACCGAAACTGCATTTTATACATAGTTTGTCAAAGATAGTAACTTAGGTGACTGAAGTTTCTGCCATGCAAAATTCTAACTGGAGAGCCTGATTGATGACTCTGGGCTATGGATGTGTCCCATTGGAGGATATGAATTACGATACACCCAGGGAGGTGTGTGTGTGTGTGGGGGGGAAACCAGGGTCAAGGGTGACAATGAATGAAGTGCCTCAGAGTCAGCTACACCCAGGCAGTGTCGGACATGTTAACTCCCAATAAATCCTTTTGAAGTTTTGGAAGTTTGGCTCGAGACTCATGATTTAAATGGGATAACTGACGGAATCCTGACACTCTGTGGATGTCGTTTGCTTGCTAACAACCTGGTAGAGAAGACACCCAACCTCAAATAACTGTAATGTCAGTGTTCCAACTAATCAACCCAATAAACTCCGAGACAAGCATTTCCTCAAAGTTCCATTTTATGAGAGTTGTCCTATTGGCACATCTGGAAAAACCCAAATCTGAGAGTTCCCGGTTTTCCCGTCTCAAAAGAGAAATCAAAGATCCATCCCCTGCCACCCATCAGTCCATCACATGGCCCAATCAACTCTTTGTCCCTACTGGAGACATCCCTCCAGTCACTCCCCTCCAGGTGCAGGGCAACCTGTCCTTGACTCTCTGAGAAAGGAATGTTGTTGTGTCTAATCTTCTACCTCTCTAAGAAAGTCCCCCCTCCCAAATTCCCAGGCACTGAATATGGCAGCCTGGAAGCTTCCAATTTTTATATTTTTTAATATGGCTTCCAAGGCTGACATGTAAATTACAATGTTCTGGAAGGCCTTAAAGACTCAGCTGGTCTGAGGGGGTCCTTGGTGCTCTCTGAGCTGGGTTGTTTCCTAGCAGATGTTTCATGACCCAGCTAGGTAACATCATCAGTACTAGAAGAGAGAGGAGTTTGCTCTTGCAAAGCCTTGTAGCTCTGATGAGGTTTCCTAGTTGGGTCATGAAACATCCGCTAGAAAACAGCCAAGTTCAGAGAGCACCAAGGACCCCATAGTTTTCCTCTTCCTCCTCCTCCTCTTCCTCCTCCTCTTTCTCTCTGGAAACATCACTTTCTTCTAGCACTGAAGATGTTCCCTAGCTGGGTCACAAAATGTCTCCAAGAAAACAGCCAAGTTCAGAGAGCACCAAGGACCCCACAGTTCAACCCCGCTGCAAATATTCTCTTTTATCAGTACTTAACTGCCCTTATGTTTTGTAGATGTTTTTCTGTCGATTGGCCAACTTTCTATTTTGCTGATTTATTTTGTGTTGTGCTATTTAATGTTCATTCCATTTCACTTTATTGTCGGCTACCCAGAGTCATTTCAGAGTCAAACCATGCTGAAACCGAATCAATCAAGTTTAGGGTGTTCTCTATCCTTCCAGAGGTTTTTTTTTTTATTGCAGGATTCTTAATTTTAACTCCGGGTGTTTACTTTTAGTTTGAGGCTCCCTCTAGATTAAAACCTAGTATTTCATCAGTATTTTTTGAATTTGTTTTTGATTTGTAAGAAGGTCAATTATTCTTGAAGATAAAAGGAGCAGGAATTGTGTCTATTGCCTAAAGAACTAGTAGTGAGCTATTTAAGAATATCTGGAGAACAGACCTGGGATCAGATGTTAAAAAGAGCATTAAGACATCAACTGTCAGTTATTTAAAAGTTCAAATTGAACTTCCCTTCCCTTTTTTTAAATTTATGAGGAACTTACACACTAACTCTTGAGTTATATGATACACCAGCACCATTGAATGGATAGCAGAAGAATGAGGATGAAATTATAATTTTGGCCAAGGGTAGCCCCCTTAAAATTACATGGGGAGGGGGGAACTCAGATCTGAATGAGAAGTACTTCGAGATATTTGGGGGGGAAAAATTAGGAAAGGAAGTGCTATCAGAAAACTGAAGAAAAATAGATCACGCGAGGCATCAAATAATAAGCAATTGCAATGTATTTTTTTTTCTAAATCTAAACGATGCCTTGCAACTTTTAGTTGTAGGTTTACGACTTACAATCTTTTGGGATTTTTTTTTTTTTTTGTATTGGTATTACAATCATTTGTTTAGCAACTGAAGTTACAACAGCACTGGAGAAAAAGGTTTGGTCCTCAGAATTGCAACGTTTTCAGCACCCTCATGGTTACAGGATCAAAATTTGGACAGAATTTGACAATTGTCGTGCATTTATGACAGCCGAGAGGGTCATGTGATCACCATTTCTCAAAGTCAATGGAAGAAGTCCGATTTGCTTAATGACTGTGGCAAAGAAAAGTTGTCTTGCTTATCAACGGAAATTCCAGCTCCAATTTTGGCCTGAATTGAGGCCTACCTGTATATTTATCTGGAATTGAATTTTAGAACACCAAAGCAGCTTCGGATTGTTCCTCCTATGGGAGCCAGTGTCCAACCTTTTTATGTTAATTTTATTGCCTATTAATATATTCCGCAAAATATAACAAATCCCAAGTAATTTGTAAGGTTTTCAGTGCAGAGAATCCTAAATTCTGTCTAGATTTCATGGTTTTTCCCCCCTCATGAATCGCATATGTGCTTCAATTTCAGCAGAGTAAATAAAACTGAATAAAACTGTGTGTTGCAAAATCGTTTTTCTACACTAATGAACACAAGGAAAGGGTTTATTTAAAAAAACAACTGCTAAACACTTTATGACTTTTTGATTTTGTTTTTCCTTTTCTACCGTATTTCCCCCAAAATAAGACCAGGTCTTAGATTAATTTTTGTTCCAAAAGACACATTTAGGTCTTAATTTGGGGGAAACCCAGTAATTGCAAGCTTGGCCTGGTCAGAAGATATAATTTGGGGTTCCAACTCGAGGTGAGTCTGCACAAGAATAAATAAAAATGAGATCCAGACAGCTGTGAAGAAAGAAGAAATATTTATTCCTCAAAGCAAAACAATTTGCTTTTAAGGGCAGGCTGCATCGAAATGGGGTACATCACTGTGCTAGACAAATAATTCCCTCAACACTGTCCAACTATTTACAAAGTCTGCAATACTATTACTATTAACCTTCTCATCCCTCCTTATCACCCATCCCCTCCCACTTGTGGCTGTATGACTGTCACTTTGTCGCTTGTATCCTTAGGATTTATGTTGACTGTTTCCAAGTATGATTTGATTGCTTATTGTACCTCATGGCTATCATTAAGTGTGGTACCTGATGATTCTTGATGAATGTATTTTTTTCCCTTTATGTACCCTGATAGCATTTGCACCAAAGACAAATTCCTTGTGTGTCCAATCACACTTGGCCAAGAAAGAATTCTATTCTATTCTATTCTATTCTATTCTATTCTACATTCCAATTTCTATTCTATTCTATTCTATTCTATTCTATTCTATTCTATTCTATTCTATTCTATTCTATTCTATTCCATTCTTCATCCCAATATTCTGTTCTATTCTATTCTATTCTATTCTATTCTATTCTATTCTATTCTATTCTATATTTTCTATTCTATTCTTCATTCAATTAACCTGTTCTGTTCTATTCTACAGCATCAGATTATTATAGGGGAGCTTGAAGTGTCCACATGCTGACTCTAGTGTGACACTTAAGAGCGTGTGTGCATAGATGCAATTATTCTTGTGGAAATGCAGCTCCTCTGGGAGACCTAATTTAATTAACTCTGTGTTTGCAGACCTTATCCTTTGATATGTGGATTAGGTCCGGGTAACTTATTTGAGGATTTGGGGAAATTTGCTAATTTTAGTTGATTCACTTAGTTTCAGCTTGAGTGTCGATTATCTAGTGGAGGCACCAATTCTCAAACCATTGTGGATTCTGGTAATATTTTAAGGGAAGATGGGAACAGGATCAAGAATAAAATATATTTGGATGTAACGCTTCTCACCACCTTCTGTGCTTTTCTGATATGTAGAATTATATCTCTGAAAATATAAAGCAATGGTAATACCATTTTTAACCTCTCTGTTAACCTAACCTAATTTATGGGAATATTATGTAAGAATTCTCTATTGTTTTATATAAAGGTTATATATTTGGTGGGTCATGCTGTCCAGTGTCATGTTAATGATGGAGATTACTGGAAATGGAAACGGGTAAACAGGTTAAGGAAACAGATGGTATGCTACAATAATAGGGGTGTTGCATAGGGAGATACGTAGCTGGATAGATTGTGAACCCAGAAAGAGGCAGAGACTATATATTTGAACCTGTATAAACCCCAGCCTTCCTGGGAACCATGTTTTCTGCCCACGGGCAGAATTCCCTTTTGCAAAAGCTTCATGATAAAGTTTATATATTGTTCACGTGTCTTCGGTTGTCTGAACACCTGAATGGTTGACTTTTATCACAGCTTTACACAATTACATCTTCCCAGTCAAAGATTGGACAACGTGGAATTGAGAGTGAGGCGTTAACACATTCTGTGAAAATGTCAAGAAAATAAAAGTTGACACTCCTGGCAGGCGGCTTCATGATGCCCGTCAAATATTTATGGCCGTGCTTTTATTGAGAAATCAATAACAAGATAGGTTGTTTAGCATATTTATAGTGGGAGCTCTCCAAAAAGCAAGCAATTATATCGTCTTTTTACAGAGCCAGGAATGCTCTGCGTTAACCTGTGTTGAGCAACAGAATTAAAATTCTTATAATTCCCATGACGCTTCCATCTACATTTGGGGTCTTGCCAAATTAGGGGTAACAAATCGGTTACCGTGGAAACTCATTTACTCCGTGATTGTTTTGCTTCTAAACATAGCAAAAAGTATTTGCAAATCGGCCTCTCTGTTCTGGCTTGAAATTCTCAATAGTTTTGTTCACCGTGGAAGCTTTTCGAGTTGACAAAAATGAGGACAGCTAAAATGCAGCTGCTTTGGATTCCTGGAAGCATTTTTGGAAATGTTGCTGGGTTATCTGACAATTCACAATGAAATGCTTGACCTACGGATGCAACACAACCATGTCCAGATTAGGGGAGGAAGAGAACTAAGAATAATTACCTGCAAGGGATTTTAAATGTACAGAGTCCAACCTCAGGCTAGCCAGCTGGGCTCTGCAATTGTTCTTTCATAATTTTAATATTGCCTCCTGTTGGAAAGAAAATCCACCTGGTTCAATGAAGGGGTCTTGTGTTCTGGGGTCATTCCAATGGTGGCTAATGGCTTTCTTCCTGTGCTATAGAGGGGCTGTTCGTTCTAATCCTACCATTCTGCCTTGGTTAGCTGTCAAACTTTGCTGCAGGGAGTTTCGAAATATCCTGTCTTAAATGGGTCTCCGCCTCCAGTGTTTTGTTGGCTTGTGAATGGAGACATCTAGATTGTTGGCTACCTCTTTCAATAAGCTCTTTATCCCCTTAAGTGCTGGCATCTGCTGTGGGCTATTGAAAAAAGACCGAGGGCTGCTTTCTGCCTCTAAAAACATGTTTCTCCATTTCTCCTTTGGGGAAATATAATATCGTGTTTCCCCGAAAATAAGACCCTGTCTTATATTATTTTTTGCCACCAAAAAAAAGGCACCAGGTCTTATTTTCAGGGGATGTCATCCACTGACTAATCTCACTTGCGCGCATCGCCCCCTGGCCTCCTTTTCACTGTCAGAGGCCTTCAGGAACTTCTTCTTCTGTGGCCGGCAAGGCTTTTCTGAAGGCCTCTGCAGCCGATAAGAGAGCTCTGGATCGATCCAGAGCTTTGCTATCAGCTCCAGAGGCCTTCAGGAAAGCCTTGCCAGCCTTGCCGGCTGAAGAAGAAATGGGCTGGCAAGGCAGGTGTTGGGGTGTGCGAGGTCTGGCTACAACCATCCAAAGGTAAGGAGTAGGGCAGCTCCACCCACCCTCCACCCCCACCCTAGCTTAATTTTTACCCGTCCACTCTGGAGTGGCTGGGCGTCTTAATTGGGGCTTATTTTGGGGGGTAGGGCTTATATTGGGCACATGTGTAAAAATCAAGCTAGGACTTACTTTCAGGGTAGGTCGTATTTTCAGGGAAACGGGATATTCTGCCTTCTTCGGGGGGGGGGGGCTTCCCATACTCCTTTTATTCTAATCAATAAATAAGATTGATGGACACCATGAAAGTCATTTTAACCCTGGCTCTGCCCCTCCTTCTCCTGTACAAACAGACACATCATCCCATATCGTCATGGATGGTGTGACCAGGCTAAAATCAGGATAAAATACCATGAACAGGCATTAGACTTACAGCCTTGCATTTTGCTTTGGATTCGATGCAGCCTATGTAGTGGCTCCCTTTTTCTATCTTTTCCCATAACAATAACCCAGATTATTCAATACATGAAATCCTCGTCAAGTTAAAAATTAAACTGTTAAAAAAAGCAATTTGGAGTAAGGCAGTTCTGCACTAGGTATAATACTATTTACTTGACGGTGGCTTAATGCAAATTCAGCCCTTCTGGGTTCTTTAACCATGGTTAATGGCACATCGTGAATTATAAACTCCATAATGGCTTTTCAACATGCTATCGTCTAAAATACCCTGGCTAATACTGAGTCAATTTTGTATAAATAAACTGAAAGAAAGCAGAATGTAATGATTTTTAAAAAGCCATTCTGACTCTTGGAAGCCTGTAGCTCCCTCTGGCGTTCTTCTCTTGCAATAGGACTTTTCAAAGTTTATTGAGAAATCTACAAAATATACACCAGGCAATGTTTTAAATCATGCAATGTAGACTGCAAATTTCCTGGAAATAGAATAGACTTTTCTGATTGGAATTTTATCACTACATCTGTTTTTATTTTCCAAGCTTGAAGGTTGGATTCCTTATTAAAGGGATGTTTGCTCCACTGCCTTTTGTGCTGAATTCTAGGAACGCAATATCATTAGTTTTCACACTCATCTATCTAATTTATTTAGATGATCGCTTAACCAGTGTGGCAAGAAAGACATGGGGCAAAACTGACTTAACCACTGTCTGGCTTTGCAATGGAAACTTTAGCTGAATCGGGGTCGTAATCCGAAGACTTCCTGCGAAAGGAAAGGCACTACACAGTCTGTCGGTCCATCCACTTCACAACTGCAGCGATTCGCTTAGTAACCCTGGTAACAAAGGTCGACAGATGGGGGCAAAGCTCATTTAACAACTGACTCATTTAGCAAGAGAAATTTTGTGGTCGGAAGTCAAGGACTAATGACAGATCCCATGTACTGGTATTTATTTCTTAGTCTACCTTGTCTCCAGCAAAGCTCAGAGGGGCAAAGATGTTTCTTCTTGCCTTAACTGATTCCAGAAATTTGTGTGTGTGTGTGTCTTATATATATAAGGTAAAGGTTCCCCTTGCACACCTGTGCTCATCGTTTCCATCTGTAGGGGGCGCTGCTCATCTCTATTGCAAAGCCACAGAGCCAGCACTGTCCGAAGACGTCTCCGTGGTCATGTGGCCGGCATGACTCAACACCTTCGAAGGCTCATGGAACGCCGTTCCCTTCCCACCAAAGGGCTCCCTATTTTTCTACTTGCATTTTTTACATGCTTTCAAACTGCGAGGTTGGCAGAAGCTGGGACAAGTAACAGGAGCTCACTTCATTAGGCGGGGCTAGGGATTCGAACCACCAAACTGCCGACCTTTCTGATTGACAAGCTCAGCGCCTTAGCCACTGAGCCACTGCATCCCACAATGCAGTGGCTGTGTGTGTGTGTGTGTGTGTGTGTGTGTGTGTGTATGTTAGGCTGTTGTTGTGAGCTCCAGTTTGGCAATTTGGTTGCAAACATTTCATCACCATTTGAGGAGACATTGTCAGTGCATTTTGAGTTGTGCTCATCTGTCAGAACTCGGGTCTTTTGTTATCTTTTTATGAGATATTCAAACATGTTTCATAATGTATATATATGTGCATAGATGTCTGTGTGTGTGTGTGTGTGTGTGTATCTTTTGAGAGTGGGCATCAGAATTTCATTTTTTAAAGCGTGCCAGTGTGTTCACAGGAAAAAAATAAAGGTTACCTTTCCTTAAAAGAGTGTGCGGCCCCACATCAAATAATAAACGCACAAACGGATGTCCCCAGTCCTCATCCTGGATTAATTGGATGGTTGCTTGTTGAAACACAACCACAGCTATAAGGATACGATTAAAGTTGCAGAGGCTGATCTGCGTTGGTAAAAATGATGATAAACGCCTTGGAACATTTTCTCCGCTGGTATTTATTGGCATGCCAGGAAAAAGTGATGCCCGCGTGCCGAGACCTGTTAAGAATTATTATTTTTTTGAAGTTGTTAACATAACCTCTGCAATTCAGCGCAAGTGGTTCAATTTGAAAATGCTGCGAAATGGCTGGCACAGGCTGGCTGGCAAAGGCGTACAGAGAAGCAGTTTGTGCACCTGTGTTTAGGGTGGAAGAGCAGAAGGAAAACACCTGGAATCCCACCTGGGGAAATTTAATTCAGGTAATGCATTCCACATCTGGCTGTAAAGAGAACAGATCTTTTATTCCAGGCGTGGAGCATAGTGAGCCAGTGTGGTGCAATGGTTAAGGCAATGGTTAAGCTCTAAGCCAGGGGTGTCCAACCTTGGCAAGTTTAAGACTTGTGGACTTCAACTCCCAGAGTTCCTCAGCCAGCTTTGCTGGCTGAGGAACTCTGGGAGT
>NW_020717069.1:0-21187 GCF_900518725.1 Notechis scutatus | reverse complement strand
CAACTCCCAGAGTTCCTCAGCCAGCTTTGCTGGCTGAGGAACTCTGGGAGTTGAAGTCCACAAGTCTTAAACTTGCCAAGGTTGGACACCCCTGCTCTACGCCGACTTTTGGGCCAGCCACACACGCGGTTTGCAATGGCAAACCGCTTCTTGAAAAATGGTTTCACATTGAAATAACTAAATAATGGAATAGCATAACTTAACATAAATATGTGTATTAATGTTAGAATTACACTAGCCTGATGAATATAACGAATATGATTAATATTACTATTGTTTTTGTATTAAAATGAAAGTGAAAAAGAATTAAAGTATTAATGTGAATAAGAGATGAGGGGCAAAAAGGAAAATGTTTTTTTTTAAATATAATGGTGGCATGATTAAAAATTAGAATGGAGATAGAAATAAGAGAGAAGGGGGATTATTAATACACACATTTTTATATAATGAGATAAAAGCAATAATTAGAGGGAAGATTAGAGATTGAATAATGGAATTATCATGTATGTTTAAACGATATTGCGACTGGCATTAGAATAATATACTGGAATACTGAACAATTAAATAATGAAAGACTATAATTTAATACAGATATGTGTGTTAATGTTAGAATGACATACGTTTGATGAATGTAACAGATATGATTGTAACAGATATGATTTATTTGCACCAAAATGTATGATACTGCGGTGTAACACTGTTCGCACATTGATGTGTATATGTAGAATAAAATTAAAAAAATGAAAAAGAAAAAAGAAATATGGTTTCAAACAGAAAAGTGCAGGGATTTGTCTCCAGGCTGTTGCTGGGAGTCAGCAGGTGCATGCGCGCGTGTACACACACACACACACACACACACACACACACACATGAAGATGTGCCTTAAGACAGGGGTCTTCAAACTTGGCAGCTTTAAGACGTGTGGACTTCAACTCCCAGAATTCCTCCTCCTCCAGTCACGTTAGCTCAGGAATTCTGGGAGTTGAAATCCACATGGCTCAAACTTGCCAAGGTTGAAGACCCCTGTCTTAAGGTAACATGGGAATATGCTGAAACCCTGCCAGCCATAAGAATCAGTTGCTTTCGTGGTGTGGAGACAATAACTTGGTCCTCTACACCAACAAGACCAAGGAGCTTATAGAAGGAACCGATCAGATCTCCAGTCCTTGCTTTAACAATGAAGACCGAGTGGAGCAAGGGGCCAGTTTTAAATTTCTGGGTGTTACCCTAAAAGAGGACCTGACCTGAGGGTGTCCACATTGCAGCCCTGGTCAAAAGAGCCAGCAGAGATTATGCTACCTGAGGCTTCTCAGGAAGCAACAACTAAATGAAAAACTGCTGGTGACCTTCTACCGCTGCACCATAGAGTATCTTAAGTTACTACACACCTGTGTAGGGTTTGGCAGTTGCACAGAGGCAGATAGGACAGCGCTCCAGAGGGTTAATGTCATTGCCCAGAGGATCATGGGTTGCCCTCTTTGGAGGAGCTTTATAGCTCCTGCTACCTTAAGAAAGTTCAAGACATCCTCAAAGATCCATCTCATCCTGGGGCAGCCTTTTTTTGAACTATTACCACCTGGCAGACGGTACAGGACAATAATAAAAACAAGGACAAACAGGCTGAAAAACAGCTTCTCTCCCAGGGCAGGAACTCTATTGAATTCTATTGCAACATTCATGCAATATCAGGGGTTTTCAATTCAATGTGTGCAGTGTGAAGGGTGTGTGTTTGTGTTTATTTTCATGATCATGATGTGCACTGAAGATGATATTTAATTTCATTTTATGAGATGCAATGACAATAAAGGAAACTAAAACTAAAACCTGGCTGAAAAACCGAGCTATAACAGGATCAACACTCAGAACTTGGAAACACGACGACCAAAAAATTCATATCGACACTGTAAAGATGGGCGGCTCAAGGTTGACTCAGCTTTCCGTCCTTCCTTCCGAGGTTGTTAAAATGAGGACCCAGATTGTTGGGGGGCAAACAATGCTGACTCTGTAATCTCGCCTAGAGAACCCTGTAGAGCAGTATAAAGCAGGATATAAGTCTAAGTGTTATGGAAAATATGTATCGGAATACAGGTAGCCCTCGACTTACAAGTTTGTTTAGTGACCATTCGAAGTTACAACGCCACTGCAAAAAGTGACTGACGTTTTTCACACTTATGACCTTTGTGGCAAGCCGCATGGTCATGTGATCAAAATTCAGGCGCTGGGCAACTGACTTCTATTTATGACCATGGCCAGGTCTTGGGATCTTATGATCTACTTTTGCGACCGTCTGACCAGCAAAGTCAGATAACAGATTAAACAGATTAACAGAGTTGCAAGGGACCTTATGGGTCATCTAGTCCAACCCCCCCCCCCCAAAGCAGGAGACCCTACACCGTTTCTGACAGCTGGCAGTCCAGTCTCTTCTTGAAAGTTTCAAGTCAGTGGGGAAGCTGGATTCACTTAACGACCGGGTTACCACTTTAACAACTGCGGCAAGAAAAGTCATAAAAAACGGGCAAAAATCTACCTGTCTCACTTAGCAACCTACATGTTGGGCTCAATGTTGGTCGTAAGTCGAGGACTACCTGGCAAGGGGGGTTGTGGGCGAAGGCGGGGGGGGGGGACACCCGCAAAGCAGGCTAAGGGAGTCAAGATGCAGAGGTTACGCGTGGGGGAGGAAGCCGGATTTAGGAACAGAAGCGGGATCTCGTTGGATTCCTTTCTTTTTTTTTTTTTTTGCAAAGTCGAAAAAGCCGCCTTTGCAATTTGCTCCTGAACCACGCCTACTCTTCCCGGGCTCCGCCTTGGATTGGCCGAGAGATGAAGATTCTCCCCCCCTCCTCCTCTTCGTGCAATGGTTCGGTCCGAGCCAGAGCCACTCCCCTCCTTCCCCCCCTCGCAGGGGCTTTCAAAACCCCGCCCTTCCCTCCGTTCCTCTTTCCAATCAACGCAACGCTTTCACGGTCTCCTCCTCCAAGGAGCCCTCCCATTGGTTCGCCGCCCCCCCAAGGAGAAGAAAGGAGAGTATGCGCAGGCGCAGAGGCGCGGCAGGGAGGGGCCTAAGGGGGAAGGTCGGGGCAGCGCGCGTGCGCGCGAAGAGGAGAGGCGGAAGCGTCTGGCGACGGCCGCGGGGGCTGCTGGGAGAGGCCGGAAGCGGCGCTGTTGCCGCGGCGGCGGCGGCGGCGGCGGTTCCAAGATGGCGGTGCAGGAGTCGGCGGCGCAGCTCTCCATGACGCTGAAGGTGCAGGAGTACCCCACGCTCAAGGTGGGCTGCCTCGCCTCGCCTCCCCCCCCCCGGGACCCCCCCCCCACGTACCTCCCTGCGGTGGGGGAAACCCTTACCCTCCTCGGGGTCTCCGCCCCCCCTCCGCCCCCCCCTCCCCGCCATGGCGGATAGGCCGGCCTTTGTGGGGGAAGGGGAGGGCGAGGCTGCTTCCTCCAGGGCGGATCCCGAAAAGGGAGGGGGTGTCTCCCCGCCCAAGACAAAAAAGGGGGGGGGGAGGTCCCGGGGGGGAGGAGGAGGAGGGGGGGGTCGCCGCCCTGGAGGGTCTCTTGAAGGGGGTTTCGGCTTCTTTCTGCGGCGGATCTTCACTCCTCCCCCCCCCTCCCCGACTTCGTTTTTCTAAATAGAGGCTTATCATAGAATAACAAGAGCTGGGAGGGACCTTGGAGGTCATCTAGTCCCACCCCCTGCCCGAGCAGGAGAGTCTATTCCAGATATTCGCCTCTTCACACAGGACGGGCCTCCTAATGCTCCGCCCTCCCCCACAAGAAGAAGAACAACAGCCCTGTGAGGTGAGCTGAGAGGAGGGGGGGGGCTGGCCCAAAGACTCCAGCTTAAGGAGGTCGCCCTGACACACACACACACACACACACACACACACACAGAGAGCCAGAGGAGTGAGTCCCCGACCTACGACCACCAGGGAGCCCCCCCCCTCCCCCAGACCTCTGTGGCTAAGCGAGGCATCTGTTCAGTGGGTTTCTCTCTCTCTCTCTCTCTCTCACACACACACACACACACACACACCTTCTCACAATCCTTTTAAAGGCCCCTGGCTGCTAAGCGAGTTGCTGCAGACATTGAGTTGGGGTCACGGTTGCTGAGCGAATCCGGCTGCCCCCCCCCCCCCCCGGCTTTGCTCTGAGGGTGGCGACCGTCACAAATACGAGTCGATGGTGGCCAGTGGGATTGCCGAAGTTGTTAAGTTGGTGACATGGTTGTTAAGCGAATCCTGCTGTTCCCCCACATCGAGTTTGCTGATCAAAAGGTCGCTGAAGGGGATCCCGTGACCGTCGTAAGTCCACACCGGTTGCTAAGCCTCTGAATTTGGACCGTGTGACCACGGAGGATGCCGCCATGGTCATTAAGTGTGCAACTTTGAACAGTCACTCAACAAACTGTCCTAAGTCGAGGATCCCCTGTAACTCCTTTCATTTGCTGTATTTAGTCAGTTGTTACAATTTACTGGCTGCCCATCTTACTGTAGGGGGATAAATCTGGGAGGCTGGCACTTAACATCTAAGCCAAGAGGAGGGAAAAAAGGTTAAAAATAAACATTAAAACGACATATAATTATGAAATAATGAATCACAACCTCCACTTACAGCAGTTCGTTTTAGTGGCCATTCAAAGGTATGGCAGCGTTGAAAAAAGTGACTCCAGGCCATTTTCTTCACACCACCGTGGCAGCCTCCCCCATGGTCAAAATTCAGACCCACCTGACTCACATTTATGACAGTCAGCAGTGACGGGGAGGTCAGGTGATTTTGCGACCTTCTGACAAGCAAATTTAAGGGGGGAAGTGAGATACCAACAGCCGTGGTGATTCACTTAACAAGCGTGGCACGAAAAGTCATACAAGGGGACAAAAATCACCGATGTCTCACTTAACAATAAGAATTTGGGGCTCCGGTGCAGTGGTAAGCGGAAGACTGCCTGCAGGTGAGTTTGTCACAGTGCTCTTAGACTTGGCTGTGTGATGCTTTGGGGGGGGGGGTTTGGGTCCCCGAGGCCCCCCCCCCCCAAGCTGCTCCCTGCACTTTTCTTGGCAGGTTGGTTGCCATTGCCTCTTCCCAGGGCTGAGAGAGAGTGGCTGGCCCAAGGTCACCTGCCTACCTGGCTGGAGGCAGGACTACAGCTCTGGGTCTGCTGGCCTCTAGCTTGGTGCCTTAACCGCTCTACCAGAGATTATACAATCATGAGGTTGGAAGGGGCTTCAGAGGTCTTCTAGTCCAACCCACTGCTCAAGCAGGAGAACCTGTAACCATTTCAGACCAAGGCCTGTCCGGTCTCTTCTTCAAAACCTCCAGTGTTGGAGCACCCACAGTTTCTGGAGGCAAGCTGTTCCGCTGACTTCACAGTGGACCCATCACAGAATAATATTTGAAAAGGGCCTCGGAGGTCTTCTAGTCCAACCCCCTGCTCAAGCAGGAATCCTTATAACAGAGGACTTCAAACGTGACAGCTCTAAGACTTGTGTACTTCCAGAATTCTTCCTTCTCCAGTCATGTTAGCTCAGGAATTCTGGGAGTTGAAGTCCTCCAGTCTTAAACTTGCCAAGTTTGGAGAGCCTTGTTTTTGACCCTAATGGCTGCCCAGTCTCTTCTTAAAAGCCTCCAGTGATGGAGCATCCACAGCTCTTTCATTGATTAATTGTTCTGTCGGGAAAATCCCCTTCTAGGTTAGATCTCCTCTTAACAAGCTTCCCCCCATTGCTCCTTCCCCTGCTCTCTGGGGCTCTGGAGAGTAAGCCCACCCCCTCAAGAACTAGAAGGCTGCCATGCTGTCACCTCCAGCCTTTCTTCCCTTCAACAGGCCAGGCATGCTCTGTCCATTCAGCCATTCATCAGAGGGTTCAACCCCCAGGCCTCTGTTGCTCTTCTCTGTACGCTTTCCAGGCTCTCGACATCCTTTTTGTATCATGGTGACCAAAACTGGGCCCAGTGTTTGAAGTGTGGCCTCTTTGGCACTGCAAGAACCACCAGCCTGGCTCTCTGTGTAACCCTGCCATATTTTAAGATCCTAGTGAGGTGCTCTTAGACTTTGCATCTCTTGAGTGAAGGGCTGGCATTTTTCTTGGGTGGGGTAGGGGTGGTTCTGGCCCCCACCTGCCCTTTTTCAGATCAGATGAAATTATAGACCAAGATTGATAGGGTGATGCCTGGTCCTGAAGAGCTCTTTGGGGCATTTTAATGGAAAGGAGACCTGTGATCAGCACATCTACCCTCTAAATCCCAGGTGCCCCAACTCACCTGGGAGCCCCTCACTGGAGGCTCCGAAATTATTGCTCTGGGAACCATTAGTGCCCCTGCTGAGGGTCAGAGCAGCCGTTCCCTGGAAGCCTATAATTCAAATGATAAGGATGGAATTTCTGCAGTCCAATAACCTTCACTTTCCAAGGCCGATTTTAATGATAAGTATGTTCAGTGGCTTCAGGATCCCCCAAACGGCCTTCAGAATTAACAGGTCGTGATGGTCCCCCTTTTTCAAGGGACATTTTACGGTTGGAGGCCCTACCCAAGAGCCATGCATAAGATTTAAACGTCTTTAGCAGCCTTCTAAAACCGTTGGAATTGCACGGCAGTCACTGGCAGTACTAATGTTCAAGATGTATAAATCTAAATCATTTTTTCTCCCTTGCTCTTTAGCCAGAATGGTATACTGGCTACCAACCAACCATAGAGGCAAACTTTAGGGTTCCAAGGAGTCGAGCTTCAGTTGATTAAAAAAATGGAATTGTTAGGAATAAAAAGGCCCCAAAGCAGGGAGAAGAGAAAGGAATGAATGATACTTAAAAAACACCCATCAACATATTATTATTCTAAATCGTGTTTTACTTGGGCTCCTTTTCGGCATAGGGCCATTCGGGTAGATCTAAACTACCCGCCTTCTGGCTGAGTAAAACGCCCACCCTTAGAAGGGGGTGGGATGGGGAAGGAAGTGGAGCTTGGGCAGCAACAGTGTTTGATGGGTGGGGGGGAGAGGGAGAGATGACGATCTCCATTTCTGCTGATTTGCCTCTTGAAATAACATGAACCACATTGAACTAATCAAATTCCGCAGAGGCAGGTCTGGTTTCTGCCTCCCCGAGCAAAGACAGCTCAAGCCAACCAGACAAATTCATAATTCAGCTGGGAAGGATTAATGTTATCAAGTAAAATATGCCAAAGAAATTGCAATTTTTTTTTGTTATTCATATAAACAAGCAATTGAAAAAAGCTGATTCCCCCCCTGCTTAAACCTATGCTTCCCCTTTCATTTTCCACAATCCTGCATAGCCTATTTACTCCACACAGTAGGAAGAGAAATGTTAAGTAGATTTTTAAAGATCTTCATCATTATTCATAACTCCAGCAGCGACTGATTTTCAGAATATTGAATGCAGATAATAAGTGTCTTTAATATTTTTATCAAAATGATTTGTGGGTGTGAATAATATTTACAATCAGAAATTACCTGTTTCTAATTATTGTGGTCTTTGGGATGAGATTATGAGGTTAGAGAAATAACAAACTACTGAACCCTCTTTGTTTTTTTTTCTTAATTATAATAGTAACATTTCTGTTTATACAAAATTAATTTTCTTTAGGCTACCTTTATTTAGGCATGCAATCAGCCAGACTGTAAACATTTCACTCTACTCAGAAACCCAGGAATATATAAATGTGGATCTTGTACATTATGTTGGCTTTCTAGTGACTATATTTACCTTTTGATTTTGATTTTGCGATATGTTACTCTAGGGATTCCACATATAAGAGCTGTCCAGAAATTGGATAATATAAAAAAAGAAAACATGGGACTTATTTCTGAATTACTGTTTGTAGTTATATTTGGAGCCTTCATTTCTAAAAGAAACAAAGCACCCAAAATGGCTCCCAGCATTAATATATTACAGTAAACAAAATTCAAGTTATCAGTAGAAAATAAGTAGGTTAAAATAGATTTGCTTTTTTTAAAAAAAACACCACACAAGTTACATAAGAGTTTTATCCCTATTTTAGTTTTAGTGCAGCTGACGGTGAAATGCAATTCTTGTGATTTGTGCGATGGAATCCCAACTATTTGAAACATCTCTAAATACTGAATGGTTTCTCTGAAGTGCATAGAAAAGGACACGGATTAAAGTTCCTTCAGTTCCTTCAGCGTGTGGTCTCTGGATGGCATCTATTCTAGGGCGCTCTGAAGGGATAATACAAAGTGTGTTAAAATAATCAAATGTTATGCTGGGTTACGCCATTATAAAGCAGGGTAATGGAAAGCTATCAGTATCTCTGGAAACATTGTCAATTTATATTTAGCATGTGTGTGTATGTGTAGTATATATATAATTACACATACACACACAAAAACATATAGAGAGACAGACAGACACACGCCTACATACACCAGGAGCAAGATTCTTACTTTGACCTCAAGAGTTAATCTGGCTATAAGCAAGCTTATGGATACCATGGGGCTTTTTCATACATACATACGTACATACATATGTACATAGATGGGTTAGGTTTTTTAATAGTTGCCTTGCTTTATTCACTTCCAGTAAGTAAGATCATATCTGTGATTTTATGTAGGTAAGTGTATGTGTAAACAAACTGGTTAACAATAATATCTGGATCATATGCCCAATTGACAAACATTTTGCAGGAGAGGTTCTGTAGTTCTGTTGTGTCTTCTGATCTAACTGGATCTTTAATCAAGCCTAATATAAAATAATGGCATACAGTTCAGTGCAATTGTGCTCTCCCTTCCATCAAACATTCAAGAATGTGTCTGAGCCCTGCCTCTCTGCCTTGATGTAATGCCATCCCATTGTGATGCCAAGGCATGCCAAGTTAGATAAGCTTCAAAATTCTGATGCATGATGATTTATTATTATTTTTATCCTGGGAGGAAGGATTCTGGCAGCAGGTGTTGCCAGTTGGTTGTATTTTGGTATGCGAAGGAAGGTTGTTTTTTTTAAAAAAAAAAATATTTATTTACCCAGGGCATTCATTAAACGGATAGTAAGAGTATTCCGTTTCAGTTCACAGGCTTGTGGGAAAACGTGACTCGCCTTTTTCCTTCTATCTTCAAAAGTACTGTTTATATAAAAACCTACATTCATTGAGTACCTGGGGAGGGGGGGAGGGCTGTTGCTACTTATCCCCCCACCTTCCCAGTGACATAAACCTGGATTGCTGTATTGATAAGCTTTTTAAGCCAGTGGGGCTATAGATAAGCAGTTTGGTTAGTTTTCTCGTTTCCTATTATCTGCCAATTTCAGATAATAACTGGAAGAACTAGAACACAGGTGCCAGTGCCAAGTCTCTCTCTAATCCTTGCTCTTTCCAACATAAACATATCTGGGTGAGCACGAACATAATTACAAGTAACGTGATAACTCTTAAGCTGTTTCTGCTGGAAAGGGGGATATATCAATAAATAAGTCCGTGGCATCTGAATTGTCCCTTTGAAGATAACAAACCAGGCTCAGAGGAGTGTTTTCGATAGACAACAAAAGGTGGGTTTGTTTTTGAAGGTACCTTACGAAACATTGAACAAACGGTTCCGGGCTGCTCAGAAGAACATCGATCGGGAAACCAGCCACGTGACCATGGTGGTGGCCGAGCTGGAGAAGACCCTGAGCGGCTGCCCAGCTGTGGATTCGGTGGTCAGTCTCCTGGACGGAGTGGTGGAAAAACTCAGCGTCCTGAAACGGAAGGTAACCTCCTCCTCCTCCTCCCTCGGGTCGTTGTTTGGGCTCTTTGATTTTTTTTTTCCCCCAGTTCTATTTTCTTCTGGGAGTTTATGATGTTTTCACTTTCCAAGACGAGAAGGATCATAGTTTTGGAGGCAATTGCGCATCATCTTGGGGACTGCTCAAAGTGAAGGAACCTTTTAGTAATAAGAAGCAAGCGATTTGCAAAGTGGTTTTATTACTGTTCTTCTCATCCTTCCTATTACCTATCTCCTCCCATTTATGATTATAACTTTGTTTCTGATATCTTTACAATTTATATTATTTTATTTAGTTTCCTAGTATGACTTGATTGCTTATTTGGTATATCCTATTACTATTGCTATGTGTTGTATCTTATGATTCTGGATGAATGTATTTTATTTTTTCTTTTATGTACACTGAGAGCATTTGCACCAAAGACAAATTCCTTGTATGTCCAATCACATTTGGCCAATAAAGAATTCTATTCTATTCTATTCTATCAGAGGTTTCATGTCTGCGAAGGTCCCTGAGTTTACAGGTGTGTTTTTTTAAAAAAAAAACCAACAACTTAAAAAACGTTTTAAGAATAAGCAAAATCTTGCAAGATCTGCAGTGACACTCTTTGCAATTCAGGGTGTTTATAGAACTTCAACCTTGTTTTACTTTTTTTAACAAATCCCTGTTTATTGGCACTGCCTCTATGCCTCTACTAGCAAAAGAATTCCTGCTGGTGGGATCTTCCGTGCTAGGGGAACGCTTGGACATTCCTCTGGGATTAATCTAGACCGGCGTTCATCATGCACCTTGAGTCTGAAAAACAGGGCATTTGCAGAGCCTCTTGGCTGCTTTAAGGAAGTGTGATGTTTGCTCCCCTCCCTTCTACTCAAAGATGTGTTTCCCTGGGATTGTGTAGTTACTGTGTGTGATCCTAGGGGAAGCTGCAGCTACTTTAAGGTTTTACCTGAGTCCCTTTTTTCTTTGGATCTGAAGAATAGCCGCAGCCCTAGGAAAGGCCATGTAGAAAAAGAATGAAAATGAAACCATTTTGGATTTCCTAGAGAAATCACAGCATCCTGGGGCAGGAAGGGACCTTGGAGGTCTTCTAGTCCAACCCCCTGCCCGAAGCAGGAGACCTCCTTCCATCCCAAGCAAACGGTTGTCCAATCTTTTGAAAACTTTCCGTGATAGAAGCGAGGGGTCCTAGGTGCTCTCTGGGCTTGCTTGTTTTCTTGCAGACGTTTCATGACCCTAGCTAAGTAACACCATCAGTTTTAGTAAAGAGTGGTGTTTGTTGTCAATTTATAAAGTGTCAGCAAAACTGCACTCCTTAACAACACTGACGATGTTACCTAGTTGGGTCAGGAAACGTCTGCAAAAAAACAAGCACGCTCAGAGAGCACCGAGGACCCCTCATGTCAACCCCGAGCTACAAATGTCTTTTAGCGACAGGAGCAAAAGCGATTTGAAACCCCAGGATTATTTTGCTTTTCTAGAATGCACTTTTTAATGACTTGGTGGTTAAAATAAGCAGGGATTTATATGCATCTCTCATCAGCCCAAAAGTTCCTCCCCCTTTCTACGCTGGCTTTAAGGCAGAGCATTCTTTGAAACCCCTGAACATGCCATACTCATTCTGGATTATCCGACAAACAACACATTTCAATGAAGTGGTGTGAGATGGGGAGGGTGTGATTGTTTTTCTCCTTCTGCACAGAGGCCGCAACTGGGGGGGAATAAGAGAGCTAAGTTGAAAGCTATTGATTACTCCAATAATCTGCATTAGGCTAAGAATTCTTAGCTTCCCTATGAAATGTTTGCACCTCAGGTGCAGAGCAATTGATTTTTTTTTTTCCTCCGCCTTCACTGCTGCAAGCATATATACAAAGAAATGTTCACAAAATGAAGACAGAAACGGCCAGGATGTTCAATGTAGCAATGATTCTCAACCTTGGCAACTTTAAGATGAGTGCACTGCAACTCCCAGAATTCCCCAGGCCACCATGCTGGCTGGGGAATTCTGGGAGCCGAAGTCCACTCATCTTAAAAGTTGCCAAGGTTGAGAATCGCTGTGTCAACTCATAAAATATTTCTCGGGTCTTTTTAGAGTTGCCAACCGAAAAGGGAGGAAAGGGTTTTGCTTGGAAACCGAAAGTGCATTCCGTAGTTTTTCAAAGATAGTTTCTAGGTAACCGAAGTTTCTGCCATGCAAAATTCTAACTGGAGAGCATGATTGATGACTCTGGGCTATGGATGTATCCCATTGGAGGATATGAATTATGATACACCCGGGGAGGTGGAGGGAAAACCAGGGCCAAGGGTGACAATGAATGATGTGCCTCAAGGGTCGGCTGCACCCAGGCAGCGCCGGACATGTTCACTCCCAATAAATCCTTTTGATGTTTTGGAAGTTTGGCTCGAAACTCAGGATTTAATTGGGGGTCACTGCCAGAATTCTGACACACCAGACTGTAGTTTCTCTAACTAGATAGCACTTCCCAATCTAGGCTAGATTTTATACGGGTTGTGTTTGTTGTACAAACGCACGTTGCTCCCTTCGCTTTGCAAGCGCACCTGGTGGCTTTATGCCTGGAGTAGGAAATTCTGCGTTCAGAAATCGGATTGAAGGGCTGCTTTCCCCTCGGGCAGGCCGTCGAGTCGATCCAGGCGGAGGACGAGAGCGCGAAACTATGCAAGCGCAGAATCGAGCATCTTAAAGAACACAGCAGCGACCAGCCTGCGGCCGCCAACATGTGGAAGAAAAAACGGATGGACCGCATGATGGTGGAACATCTCCTGCGGTGCGGCTATTACAACACTGCTGTGAAATTAGCCAGGCAGAGCGGCATTGAGGTTGGTACTCGGCTTCAAAGAGCGGCGGTTGTGGTCGCGGGGCTCTATTGCCCAAGTGGGGGGTCCTGCGTGGCCCCATTTATGACTGGTGGACTTCAATTCCCAGAATTCCCTGAGCCAGCCATTCCCTGGCCCCTTTATGAGTTGTGGACTTCCACTCCCAGAATTCCCTGAGCCAGCCATACAAGAGCTATCCTTCCCTATTTATTAGATGCTGCCTGAAAGTAGCAAGAATCCCTTATATGTTTTTTTTTTAATGGTTTCTAGGCTCAATGAAGTTTTTCTACTGAACAGCAAATGCAGAATTCTCATCGATACCCTGAGATGGGGTGGCAGGAAGTAATAGCTGGCCTATCTTGAAGTCCTTTTTAATTTTATTTATTTTTGTACCCTGTGGTGCTCAGATAACTTTTAACAAGTTGTCTCGTGTTCCTTCTGCACAACTTGCTTTCCTGTGCATGAAGCACATTTTGATGTTTGTGCTGGAATCAATTTATTTGTATTATTTTTGGAATGGCATCCTCTTTTTCCATACAGTGAATGTTACTCATTGATTGAGCTTGCTTAATTGGTTTGTCCTAATGTTTTCCACAGCTCAAAAGTAATCATTTAAGAATACTGGCACAAAGTGGATTTATTGGAAGATCCCCATAGTTTTTCTTTGAAAGTTGATCTGTTTTGCGTTCAGGTTCCCTACCCCCCAGTGTTCTGTACAGATGTAATAGCAAATAACATTTGCAATAGAACATTTGCCCCAGGCAAATTCATTCTGGGCAGTCAGAAAACAGCTCTTCATTTCCTGTTATGTTTAAACTATTCAGTCAAATGGAATTCTAATGTGCAATTTATAATCTTGGCTTAGTCACTAGAGCTAAAAGAATGTAGGCAGAGGCAGTATTTTAGTCCCTGCAGCCGGATGCCATCTCTTTAAGTGGGTTATATATGCATTTGCTGGTTGGAATTGTACAAAGACTGCACGACTTGGATCCCCCCCCCCCCACTCAAAAATGACTCCAGCCCGAACTGATCTAAGATTTCCCTCCTAATGGGCGGCCTTCCTCAGAAAACACAGAGCCCTTTGTTTCCCCTTTATTTAACGCAGCAATAATAAGCGGCTGTATCTTTTTAATTTTTATCTGTCAAGCCTCTTGTGGAGACAGGAACCCCTTGGATGTTTGGAAGGGTCTTTATCAGCAATCGGGTATTATAACACTAGAAATCTTGAAAGCCCATTCAAACAATTCTCCGATTCAACTTACAAGTATATAATTAAGGCAGAGTTACTCTGAGTCTTTTTCTCATGTTATCCTTCTCCGATCCTGGGAATCTTTTCTGTAATGGCCCCAGTTTCCTCCCATAACAATCTTGCTCCATTTATCACATTTCCACAGTCTCCCCCATATTTTGTCCCCCTCAAATATCTCTGTCCTCCTCTGCCATGAAATGCGCAGAGAGCGATGACCCTGCCTCTTCCATCCTTCAAAGAAGGGCCAGACATTCAAGACCGACGGAGGAGTAAAGAGGTTTTACGAGGGAGAGCAGGGGAAAATAACCCCACGGCTGAAAACAGGGCTCTTGTTATTGTAGAAAGACAAGGGACTAGCTCCTTGCTCCCTGGGAGTATCAGGATTATATGTTTGCAGCCAGTCTTATACCCAAGGCAGTTGGGATGTGCCAGGAAGCAATCGGCTATAAATTGCAGGAGTTCTTCTCTGCGGCCGTTTATTCTTAGTTCTGCAGGAGCCACCTGGTTCAGGCTGAGAGGTCTTATCAACCATCTCCATCTGCAGAGTGTTTTCCAGGGTTGTGAAGTCAGCAAGCCGTCCCAGAGCCCCAAAAAAGCTGTCTGAGCCCACTGATCTGTGAAGATTAACAAATATTATGACACTTAATAATTTAGTGTTCAATATTAGAGCTTTCCTTAATCACCTGCGCTCTTGGGAGCTGTGAAATTTCCTGAACTCAAAAGCTTTCGGGCATTTACTCATGAGGTGACCCAAATCTCCATCTTGACATTTCTAGCCAATTCATGATTGGTGTGATGGCCCAAAGGGACGTGGCACAAAGGCAACCCAGTCAGATAATCAGTAGGAGTCCCTTTATTAGCTCCAACTTTGCCCCCGATGTCCTGGTTACCTTCTGGGCTGGAGAAAAACTCTCCCAGGTAAACAGCCTGTGTCTGCAGAGATTCAAGTCCAAAACATGGTCAACAAAAACTGTAACTATAAGTCCAATCAAGGCAAGATGAGGTAATTAGTCCAGCAGGGCAGGAGCAAGAATTCCAGATGTGAAGGAACAGCAATAAGTCAACACGGTTGGAAAGACGCCAGGAATGCAGATAACCAAAGTCAAGACAAGATAAACTCACATTTGCTCCCAGCAGACACTGCACTCAGCATGCATCTCTTTTAAACTCTCATTCCCAGGTGTGGCTAATGAAGGGAATCAGGGCCCTTTCCTCCCCCATAAGCCACGCAACCCACGTTGCTCCCTTCTCCGTTCCTCCCTGTGTGCCCTAGGATGAAGAGGGGGTGGGCCTGGGTCTTCCTCTGAACTCCCTCTCCCTTGTTCTAACTCTCCCCTGCTCCGCCCAGCCGGACTTTGCCCTTCCCCAGCTTCCTCCACAGCCAACGGAGCCACACTCCCACTCCCTGTCAGCTGCTCGTCTTCCTCGGATTCAGACTCTGACAGGGGCATGACAATTGGCTTCAAATCCACCTTTGAAGGACACCGCATCCTTCCCTCTTCCACACACCCTCCCTTTGCCGTACTCTGACTTCGACCCTGAGCTACAAATATTCTCCTTTTATCGGTTCCCTGAGTTCTGCCCTGGACAAAAAAGTCTTAGATCCTCTCGTGATGTTTCCATAAACGCAAGTGACACGGATTCTCAGGGGAATAATTGTGCTTTCCTCCTTTTCCAGGACTTGGTAAATATCGAGATGTTCCTAACTGCCAAAGAAGTAGAAGAATCCTTGGAAAGACAAGAGACCATGACCTGTTTAGCTTGGTGCCATGACAACAAGTCTAGGCTCAGGAAAATGAAGGTACAAATGAAGGACTTCAAGGTAGCTGGAGAACGTTGTTTTGGTTGGTCATGGGCTTGAATGTGGGGAAATGACAGGTGTCAATCAAGGTGTTTGTTTTAGAAGCTTTATGTAACAAAGAAAACAGAGGAGATATGGATAGGACACTCCAGCAAAAGTATCGCGAACGAACTTGTATATATTATTGTGAAGCTATTAACTTGTGGGCTACGCTTACTAAATTATAACTAAGAGGAAAGTAAGCATTTCTGAAAACATGTGAGCTTATTTTGAAAATGCAAAGGGACATTGTACAAGCCTACGAGGGAGAGGATGGACCGCCTGTTCGGCATAAGACGTTTAGCTGGAGAAGATAGAGGAGAATAATTACTTTTGTCAATCAACCCGATTTCTGTTGAGGAAAATAACATAATAGAGGCAGGCCACGACTTACAACAGTTCATTTGGTGACCATCCAATGTGACGTGGCTTACGAGCACTTTTCAAACCATGCAGCGGTGTTCCTGGTCACAAGTCCATAGGGAAGCCAGAACCACTTGACCACCATGTTGCAAATGTAACAGCTGCGGCAATTCGCTTAAGACAACTGTGGCGAGAAAGGCTATAAACAGGGCAAAATTCACTACGACTGTTTCATTTAACACCAGAAATTTTGGGCTCAGTTGTGGTTGCATGTCGAGGAGGACTCAGATTGTACAGGGTCTCCTGCTTTGAGCAGAGGGGCTGGACTAGAAGACCTCCAAGGGGCTCCTTCCAGCTCTACGGAGTGCCAAACCTTACTCCTCCTCCTTTGCTCTGTGGATATCCCGTCTCTCAGCGGCCCCGTTTAAAGTGGTTTTGTGGGCAAGAAGGCTGAAGCTGAGCGTGGCTTTGGCTCCTCACGAGAAGTAAGGCCGGGGTGAGATCCAGACGAAAGTGAGCCTTGATTCATGTCTCTTTCTCTCTCTCTCTCTTCCACCACCAAAACCCCACGAGTTCCAAGTCCCGGGAGTGGCAGAACCTGCTTTACAGGAAGATAATGCAACCGCATGCAGGCACTGTAATAACTCATTTCCTACGTGCCGCGTGAGTGTGAACCGGTTGCTAAGTGCCCAGATTTTGATCGCGCAGTCACATGGGCCCTGCGGCCGCCGGAGCCCTAAGGACCACACATTTAGCTCCACCGTCATAACTTTGGTTAATGAAAGAGTGGTCAGTAAGTGAGGACCACCTAAGAGAGAAAAGAGAGAAACCAGGCTCAATAGCAGGAACTGGGAGAGGGATCTTGGAGTCTTAGTGGACAACCAACTAAAGATGGGCCAGCAGCAGCCAAAACAAGCCAACGCAATCCTAAGCTGCATTAACAGAAGGGATACAACCGAGATCAAATGAGCTACTAATACCACTCTATAAAGCCTTAGTAAGGCCACACCTCGAGTCCTGCATCCAGTTTCGGTCACCACACCATAAAAAAAGATGTTGAGACTCTAGAAAGAGTGCAGAGAAGAGCAACCAGGATGATGAGGGGACAATGAACGGTTGCAGGAACTGGGCCTGGCTAGTCTAGGGAAGAGAAGGACCAGGGGAGGCATGATGGCAGCCTTCCAGTATTTGAGGGGCTGCCCCAGAGAGGAGGAAGGGGGTCAAGCTATTTTCCAAAGCACCCGAAGGCCAGACAAGGAACAATGGACGGAAACTGACCAAGGAGAGATTCAACCTGGAAATAAGGAGAAACTTTCTGACAGTGAGAACAATCAACCCATGGAACAGAAGTTGCCTTCAGAAGTTGTGGGAGCATCATCACTGGAGGCTTTCAGGAAGAGATTGGACTGCCATCTGTCAGAAATGGTGCAGGGTCTCCTGCTTGGGCGGGGGGTTGGACTAAATGACCTACAAGGTCCCTTCCAACTCTGATTACCTGTTATCTGTAATAAACAGCATTAGGAATAGCTTAAAGGTAATTTTTGAAGAGGCTTCTGAGAGAATTATTCGTTGAATGTATATATCTATATAACATTTCAGATGGAAACCGAACAAAACAATTGAACAAACGTGCGAAAATAAAACCTTGTTGTAATAATGTTTTAAAACAAAACTCAATGTGGACGTATAAAAAAAATTTTTTTTTAAGTAAGCATTTGGTTATAAAGTGGCATATCAAATTGCAGAAGTAAATTTAATAGGCATTAACTTTTATATTGGTTCTAAATATATTCAGATGTTTTATTGCTTTTGAGGTAAGTTACTTAAATAAACATAGATAAAATTACAGATCGTCTAAATCTTGCTATGGCATGTCTTAAGATTTGTTTCCTTTATAATTTAGAGTTGTCTGGAATTCAGTCTAAGGATTCAGGAGTTCATAGAGCTTATTCGACAGAACAAGAGACTGGATGCTGTAAGGTAGGAGGCAACCTCTGTGTGCGTAGGAAAGTGAGAATGTAAAGTCATGCCAGAATTGGGCACAGAAAGGTTGTTTTTAAAAGATGCTACATTACCTTTCTGCTCTTTCATAATTGTTACCAAAGTAGCGATGTTTTCTTCAGGAGAATTTTCCATATACGTTTGTATAAAAGTTCTAGAAAAAGATAAAAAGTAACAAAAATTAATACAAAGTAAAGAAAGGGAGGAAGAGGAAAAAATGACAAATGCAAAAAGAAAAGAGAAATAGAAGAAGCTTCCAGGTTCCTTTGCTGCAAATAGAAATGCGGTACAATTACAAAATTTCCTTTTACTCTGTGGTTACGGGAAAAAAGCTCTCCTTTTCCTAATTATCTAATGATTGCATTGTCTAATGGTTTCTTGTCTTCAAAACCACAAATCAAAAGTTCATATTTTTTTTAATGCAAAAAGGCTATAAGAGCCTTCCAGTCAGCAACAAAGGGAGGGAGGGAAGGAAGGAAGACAAGATGAAGGAAAGAAAAGGAAAGGAAAGGAAGGCGAGATGGAGGAAGGGAGGGTGAGAAGGAAGGAAAGAGGCAGGGAGGCAGGCACAGAAGGAAGGAAGGTGAGATGAAGGAAGGGAAGGAGGGAGGAGGAAGGGAGGATGAGAAGGAAGAAAGGAAGAGAGGCAGGCACAGAAGGAAGGAAGGCAAGATGGAGGGAGGGAGGAGGAAGGGAGGGTGAGAAGGGAGGGAGGGAGGGAGGCAGGCAAGGAAAGAAGGAAGGAAAGAAGGAGACAAGGAATAAAAAAGAGGAATTATCCTCTTGATTATCCTCTTCAAAGACCTGGAAGAAGAGTGGGGTCTTTGAGACCCTTTGAAACCCCATCAGGGTGAGAGCCATTTGAGTTTTAGGGGGGCCCTCATTCCAGAGAGCAGGTGCTGCAACTGAGTCCCAGGAGGTGCCATTGGTGTATTTGATGATGGGACCCAGAGCAGCCATCCTGGCCAGATCAAATCGATCGGTCAGATGGAAACTGGAGACAGTCAGTCCTGGGCCGTGCTGGAAATCGCTTGGGAAGCAGCTGAAAATAGAACTGCCAGTGTCATCATGCTCTACGGTGTGGATGCTGCCGCTCCTGTCATTCCCTCTCAAAACGGATCGTTCAGACTGAAAAAAGAAAGGGCAGAGAAGACCCATAAAAATTGAGGAGACGTTATAAACTGGAGTTTCTTAGCTCCGAGGGGGAGCAGTAAAGGAAGACGTGTCCCAGTGACAGCAGTAGAAACTCGCAGAGAGCCACAGTCGATAAAAGGAAGTATTGTGCCGTCGGATGTGGTTGCAGCTATCAATTTAGATGGCCTTTAAGAGGGTTGCAAATATTAACGGGGGATTTGATTTTCAAGCTGCTCCTATTACTCTTTAGGCCTGTAAACGTGCGAGCTTCCTGAACGTATCTGCAGGGTTGCCATTCTCTGCTACATTAGATGGAGTTTTGGCCTGGTCCAATTGGACTCTGAGGTTACAGGCATTAGCTATCAGATTTAACGTTGGCCCACAAGGGATTAGGGAAGACAGGGGAGTGTGCAAGTCTGTACATGAGCAATTTATTTATCAGCACTCTTACAGCATGTTATATTGCTCCAATCAACTAATTCTAAATAGCCTACAATGCCCCAAGTACAAAATTAGGATTAAAGTTAAGGCTATACGGGATTTCCAATCAGGAGTGGAGGGAGGGAGGGAGGGAGGGAGGGAGGGAGGGAGGGAGGGAGGAAGGAAGGAAGGAAGGAAGGAAGGAAGGAAGGAAGGAAGGAAGGTCAGTCAGTCAGTCAGTCAGTCAGTTAGTCAAACTTACAAAAAACTGTGTACATTATAACAACATAAAACAGGAGGTGTACTCAGAAGAATAAGACCAATTTTATTCCGGAGAATAAAATCGATTCATTATCAGGAGGGATGTTTGCTCCCAGAATTCCTAGGGCCAGCACACTTGCATTTTATAATAAACAAAGCAGATCAGTTTATTGTCACTGCACACCATTGTACACCATGTTCAGTGTACATTATGACTTTGAACACAAACACACCTCCTTCACATTCTATACAATTGGATTGAAAATCCCTGATATTGCATGAATATTGATTGCACTAGACAGTAGAATTCAACAGAGCTCCTGCCCTGGGATAGCAGCTGTTTTTCAGCCTGTTTGTCCTTGTTTTTATTATTATGGTTATAGTTCAAAAAAAAAGGGGGGGGGGTGCCCAGGATGAGATGGATCTTTGAGGGTGTCTTGAACTTTCCTGAGGCAGTGGGAGCTCTAAGGCTCTTCCAAAGAGGGAAGAGGGCAATCCCATGATCCTCTGAGGGGCAGTGACGTTCACCCTCTGGAGCGCTTTCCCATCTGCCCCTGTGCAAGTGGCAAACCCTAGAGAGGTGCAGGAAGTTAAGATCCTCTCCACGGTGCAGCGGTAGAAGCAGCCAGCCAGACGCCTCTGCGAGCGAAGGAGGCCTGCAAAGGAAACCCTCTCCTCTCCTGTCGTGCATTTCAGACACGCACGGAAACATTTCAGCCAGGCCGAAGGGAGCCAGCTGGACGAAGTGCGGCAGGTGATGGGGATGTTAGCCTTTCCTTCGGACACTCATATCTCCCCTTACAAGGTATGCTGCTTTTCCCTTCCATCTTTTTTGGGGGGGAGGGGCAGGTCAGTAGGGCTTAAAGTGGTCAGCCGAGGAAGCGGGTGCAGGGAGGATGCAGGCTGGCCTCCCTCAACCGGACCGAGACCGGCCCTTCCATCTGCTGGTGGGTTTCAGCAGATTCTTGGTACGAGAATCGGTTCCCCACGATGGCCCCTGAGAAGTTGCCTTGCGGTCTTCTTACGACAATGGCTTTGGTGTTTGTATCTTACAATTCGTATCGTTTTATTAGTGTCCTAGTATGATTTCTGTTGATGGCTTATTTAGCATCCTGTGACTATCCCTGCGTGTTATAGGTTATGATTTGTGAGGAGGAGTCTATTTTTACGATGACTGTGATTGTGATTTATCACGTGTTGCTTGTATGCACCCTGAGGGCTTCTACATTGCAGACAAATTCCTTGTGTGTCCATCACACTTGGCCAATAAAGAATATTTTGTTCTGTTCAGTTCTATTCTATATGCTATTCTATATTCTATTCCTTCCTATTCTATATTCTATTCTTTCCTATTCCATATTCTAT
>NW_020717068.1:245744-273806 GCF_900518725.1 Notechis scutatus | reverse complement strand
TAGATTTTCACAGGTACAGGTATGCAGGTCTTGGCGTGTTTGGGTCTTTTCTCGTGTAAGATTGAGAGTATCTTGTCGAAACGTTGCCAAGATACTCTCAATCTTACATGGGAAAAGACCCAAACATGCCAAGACCTGTGTGTGTGTATGTGTGTGTGTGTGTGTGTGTGTGTTTGTATGTCTGTCTGTCTGTCTGTCTGTCTGTCTGTCGTGGGTATTTATATGTATGGTATTCAACTTTGTTCAGGTACTTTCCCACATCATTATAGTTGTGCTTTTAAAGTTGTACCGACATTTCGGCAGAATCTCATCTGCCATCATCAGGCGTGTGCTCAAGCCTGATGATGGCAGATGAGATTCTGCCGAAACGTCGCCACAACTTTAAAAGCACAACTATAATGACGTGGGAAAATACCCAAACAAGCTGAATACCATACATACATACATACATACATACATACATACACATCTTGTAAGTTCAGAGCTTAGTGGTTGATGGTTATTTGTAGAAGCTTCTTCATCATCAATCCAAGAATGTATCTTTTGGTCATACCTCAGTGGCTAAGACTCTTGTTGATCAGAAAGGTCGGCAGTTCGGCAGTTCAAATCCTTAGCGCTGCGTAGCGGAGTGAGCTCCCGTTATTTGTCCCAGCTTCTGCCAACCTAGCAGTTCGAAAGCACGTTAAAAAATGCAAGTAGAAAAATGGGGGCCACTTTGGTAGGAAGGGAACAATGTTCCATGCCCTTTCGGCGTTTAGTCATGCCGGCCACATGACCACGGAGACGTCTTCGGACAGCGCTGGCTCTTCAGCTTTGTGATGGAGAGGAGCACCGCCCCCTAGAGCCGGAAACGACTGGCACAGATGTGCAAGGGGAGCCTTTAGCTTTACTACAGAGCCACTGATATATCAGGGCATTCTGACTGATCCAAGAGTGAGGTTAAAAGGATACCCCTATATACACACATCAGCTTGTCTTTAAGAGCATGGCAGTCTTAAGAAAATAAGGGACCTTGGAGGAAGGGACCTTGGAGGTCTTCTAGTCCAACCCCCTGCTCAACCAAGAGATTCTATAAACTATACCATTTTGAACAAATGGCCATCCAAATCTTTTCTTAAAAACTTCCAGTGATGGAGCATCCACAATTTCTGAAGACAGGCTGTTCCACTGATTAATTGTTCTCACTGTCAGGAAATTTCTTCTTGGTTGGATCTCTTTTGGATAAGTTTCCATCCATTACTTCTTCCTTCTGCCTTCAGGTGCTTTGAAGAATAGCTTGACTCCTTCTTCTTTGTGGCAGCCCCTTAGATATTGGGACTCTGCTATCATGTCTCCCCTGATTTTTCTTTTCACTAGATTAGACATATCCATTTCCTGCAACCGTTCTTCATATGTTTTACCTTCCAGTCCCCTTTTACTGCAAAAATGGACAATTACTAGACTGGTTAGCCTCCTTCAAACTAAACTTCTGACATCTCACACATAGTAGCTAAATTTATCATGGCAGCAGTTAAAATCTGGCGACAGTTAACTCTGGATTCAACCTTCAGGTGCAATGCCCTTGGTCTGTTTTATTTTTCTGTCTCTTTCCTTCTTCTCTTCCATAACCCTAAATTACGATTACAATAAACAGCTAAGCAAGTCTTAAACAACCTTCATTAATCATGCTTAAAATGTTCCGTGTAGAACATAGCGTACACCTCTGTATTTTATTGCCACTTTTTTAATTATCTAAATGTTTTAATATGCTAGTATTTTAATATTCCACTAGGCTGTTCCACAGCAACATAGCAATACAGTACTTCCTTCGGTGTTAAGTATTCCTTGACATTTTCGCTGTCTTGTGTATTTTCAATAGAATCTGACGTTGTATGAATGGCTCAGCAGCTTTTTATGCCATTCACCCCACCAATATTGTTACTAAATTGTACCTGTTTCTGGTCATTGACTGTAATAAAGGATTGGAGTAAATCCTTTAGTGCTGTTTATACACCCAAGGATTATACAATCTTTGGTTGCATAAACAGAAGCATAGAATCAAAATCATGTGAAGTATTAGTACCACTTTAAAAAGCCTTTAGTAAGGCCACACCTGGAATACTTGCGTCCAGTTTTGGTCACCACATTACCAAAAAGAGGTTGAGACTTTGGAAAAAGTGCAGAGAAGAGCAGCTAAAACTATTAAAGGCCTGGAGTCTAAAAATGTGAAGAATAGTTGGAGGATTTGTCTAGAAAAAAGAAGGACTAGGGGAGACATGATAGCAGTATTGCAATATTCCACAAAGAAGAGGAGGTCAACTTATCTTTCAAAGCACTAGAAAGTAGGACAAGAAACAATGGATGGAAACTAATCAAAGAAAGAAGCAACCTGGAATTAAGGAGAAATTTCCTAACAGTGAGGACAATTAACCAGTGGAACAGCTTGCCTCCAGAAGTCGTAGGTGCTTCATCAATGGAGGCTTTTAACAAGAGACTGGACAGTCACTTGTCTGGAAAGGTATAAGGCAAGGGTCTTCCATCTTGGCAAGTTTAAGACTTGTGGACTTCAACTCCCAGAATTCCTGAGCTAACATGACTGGAGGAGGAATTCTGGGAGTTCAAGTCCACAAGTCTTATAAAGCTGTCAAGTTTGAAGACCCCTGGTATAAGGTCTTCTGCTTGAGCAGGGGGTTGGACTAGAAGATCTCGAAGGTCCCTTCCAGTTGTGTTCTAATTGATTGATGGATGGGTGGATTTAATTTGAATTTTATAATGCAGTTCCAAGTTAATCTAGAAATGGAAAAGTGCTGAGACTTTGGAACCAAGATAAATGATGAGTTTATCCTAGGAGATACAGAATAGAACCCTCAACGTATGACCACAATTTCTGTTGCTAAGTTAGATGGTTGTTCAGTGAGTTTTGCCCCATTCTATAACCTTTCTTGCCACAGTTGTTAAGTGAATCACTGCAGTTGTTAAGTTAGTAACAAGGTTGTTAAGTGAATCTGGCCTCCCCGTTGACTTTGCTTGTCAGATAGTCTCAAAATGGGACCACATGACCCTGGGACAATACAACCGTCATAAGTATGAATCAGTTGCGAAGGGTCCAAATTCCGATCACCTAACCATGAAGATGCTGTAGCAGTTGTAAGTGTGAAAAAACTGTCATAGGTCCCTTTTTTCAAAGACATTTTAACTACAAATGGTCACTAAATGAATGGCTGTAAGTTGAGGACTACCTGTATAATATATGTTGATGTGCCCCAACTGTGCACAGCTAGTCCTCGAATTACAGCCATAGTGGAGCTTAGTTGTAAGTAATGACATTTGTTAAGTGGGTCGCCCATGTGACCCACCCAATTTTACAACCTTTTTTGTGACAGTCATTAAATGAATTCTGTGGTCGTTAAATAAAATAATGGATCAGTTTTGCTCAACTGGTTCTTACCTAGGGCTTATTTTGGGGATAGGTCTTATTTTGGGGAAAACAGCTATCACTCTGTGTCTCTCTCTCTGTCTCTGTCTCTGTCTCTCTCTGTCTCTCTCTCTCTCTCACACACACACACACACATTCACACACATACACACACATTCATTCTTTTGGAAGTGGGCATCAGAATTTCATTTTTTTAAATATGTGCCAGAGTGTTCACAGAAAAAAAGTGACAACAAAGTTTATCTTATCTTGTTAGATCATCCAGTCAAATCCCTCTGGACACTGCTACATTTCTTTATGCTGCTAAAAAAATCAGGTGAGAGGTGATTGTTCCTCCAGCTTCATAAATATGGAAATGTTAAGTTTTTCTTCTCAGCTTGTGCACGTTTAAGCCACCAGTTTATACCGATAAATATAGGGCAATTCCAGACGATTGGTACTAACAACAAGAGGTGTTTTAAACTTAAGCGTAAACTGATGTGCAAAGAAATATAAACTTAATGAAAAGAAGGGGAGGGGGGAAGGAAATTTCTGGAGAGGAATTTGTCTCTTAGTCAGCCTGCTACAGAAGAATGGAAAGAGGAAACCCCTTCAAACCTTAAACCATAATCAATTATTTCCACCCTGGCTAGCAATCCTACAAATCTTTCCTAAGGAAAAAAAAATGCTACCACGCTGTTTCTCTCTGCTGTTGCAATACCATTGCAACAGCTAGCAACCTGCTTGTCCTATTACAACAGGTTGAGCCATTGCTGGATCCCTTGTGCCTATGATTTGTAAATATATATATATAAATAAATATATATATTCGAAGCCTTTGCCTGTTGCAACATTTCTTTGACAGAAAGAAAGCTTCGGCTTTCGCCGATGTCTCCGATTATGGCTTATTTACCTGGCCCGAAAGCTTGGCAGTTTCTCAGATTTCAGCCGGCAAGCTCTCTTCTTTCAAACAACGCTTTCATTCCCTAGAGCCTGGAATTAATTTATTACCAAAAGGATAAGAAAAGAATAAGGAAAAAGGAAAAAGGTTCATTGCAGAGCTGCATTTCAAGTTTGATAGATGGGTACCTGCATCCTTACAGGAGCACAGGGGTTTGTGTGAAAGATGTCGGAAGAAGAACAATGCCGAGTGAGTAAAAATAATAATAATCATTATTATTATCTTAAAATCTACAAAGTGGGAGTGGTCACGGAGATATTCCCCTTTGACGCTTTGGAGAGGGATACAATACAGTTGGAATGCATTGGTAGAAGCTCAGATTGCTTTGCGTGGTGTGTCTAAGTTACCCTTGTGTGTGTGTGTGTGTGTGTGTTAGACTTTCTGGCTATGTTTACTTGATCGTTTTCCTCATATCTCTAGATAAATTATCAAGTCTATGCACTTTATTCTTCGGCAAAATTAAAATAATAATCCAGAGGTTGCAAATAAATGGAAAAACATCTGGATGGATTTTATTTCTTTCATTTTTTTGGAGAGGTTGGCTTGGCTTTTCAGCCTGAACCTTGCGTGAAATAGAAAGAGGGAGACACGTCAGGCTTTGATGACCTCACAACACCAGATTTTATTCTTGTGCTGCAGGTTTGCGCCCACATCAGTGTGTAAACTCCCATCAGTGAGGCGGATTGAGAGTTATTTGGGTTGAGCTTTCCCTGTTGAGCTTCAAACATCTGGAATGGGCTAGCAGTGGCCCCAAGATCTTAAAACCAGTGAAAAAAGAAACATCCAACTCTTTTGAAGATACTATGAGAGCAGAGATAACTTGATCCTTACTACAACACATTTGCACATTTCCCTCACTTAGTTCTCTTCTGTTTACTAGCAGAATTTTTAAAAACCAGTTCTTGACTCAAATCACGGGCAAATATTTATTGGTTTGTGTGTTTGATTGATTTCTACAGCCGCCCCATCTCAGTAAAGGACTCTGGGCGGCTTACAATTCACGAAACAACAAATTAATATTACTAATTTAAAATGTAAAAAAAAAATGTGTTCAAACAGGGGGGGGGGAGCCATTAAAAACTAAAAATAGTGCAGAAGCTTTTGTCCATTTTCCAACTTCTGTACTTTTTGTTCATTCTTGCTCCAAGACACATTCTTGGTAGTTAAATAAAACATCTCAAAAAGGAACAATTTTGAAGTGGCCATACTACAGGTGATGTGGTTAAAACTGGTTGGATTTTCTAACAATAAAAATGATTGTGTGTTTTTTTAAATAAATGGCTAGGAGAGGGGGGAGGAAGCATATTTTCACCCACTTGCACACTTCCATCCTTTCAAAACAGGGAATTGTTGACTTTGATGCAATGTTTTATCAATGCATTCAGGATGGTACGCATTAATCAAATTTGTCACAGGAAGTATTTAACGCCATTATAAGTAAGATGTCACCCAAGCTATTTTTTTCCTCCATATTCTACCGGTGTCCGCATTATATTCTGCAGTCAAAAAATAGAATGTGATGGGAAGGTGAATTAACAAAAGCCAAAATCTAGGACAACGTTCTGTTATATCTTCTCATCAATTCCTCCCACTTCTAACCAAGTATATATATAGGAATATCTATTTGTTCTATAATGAGGGGAAAAGTCTGCTGAATTTGAAAAATCCAAATCTGGAAAAAGATTTGAGTGAGCATCTTCCTTCTCAGTCAAAATAGTAAGGCAAAGGAACCATCACGATTTTCTCCCAAATATAGTAGTAGATAAATTAGGGATTGCTAAAATTATGTTGAAAAATCTATTCTGGTACACTTGAGGTATGTATTCACCTGTATGATGACATGGTACGAAAATTGGCTGTGCAAGCCATTGTGGAGCATGGCTTATTTATTTACTTATCAAATCTATTTATTTAATTGGTTTCTTGAGCTGGAATAAAATGTTTTAATTCAAATTAGCTGTAAATTGTTTAGCATAGTACAGAAATGAAAAGACATTAATTAACCCTTTTTCTGATTCAAAGGACAGTATCCTAGATTTTTTTAAAAAATGAAATAAAATGTTCAGATGTAAATAGGCATTTCATAGCAAGTGCCTTTATTTGGGCAGTAAATATAAAGTACACTAACATAATTGGATGTGACTTGCAGGAAAAAATAAAATACATGAGTTTTAATTCCCAGGTAATTGCAGGATAAGATTCTTCTTATGAACTATTCAGGACACTTTTTTTCTGTAATAACCCCCAATTTATGGAATACTGAGCCCACCCCACAAAATAACTACCCCCAGCCCTCTCATTGCTGCTTTTCTGATGACCAGTTAAAAATTATTTTATTGCAACATGGTTTATTTAGCCTTAGCATCCTGAAAGCAAAACGCTCTTGACTTGAAATTTAGCTTTTTATGATCCTATTTCCTTTTGTTTATATAAAGAATTTTGCCCAGCATTAAAAAAAAACTACAAGAAACTTTAAAAAATTGAAAAAAGAAAAGCCTGTAAAAAGATTTTTTTCAAAGTGAGAATCAACAACAAAGGGGGAAAAAAAGAAGAAAGAAAGTTAAAGAAGGGACTGCATCATTATTACTGCTTCCACTCGTCAACTCTCAAATTTCATATCTCAGTTCCCTTATTTCCATAAACAATTCTCCTTAATCAGTAAATCCCAAACTCTCCTATTTGTTTTTGTCCATTTTCAGCAAAAAGTCCATAAAGGGTTTCCAGTCTTTCGTAAAAGTAATTGCTGTTTCTTTCCTAAATCAAACAAGTCAATTTAGTTATTTCAGCAAGTTCTAACCATCTTCGCTATCCATTCCTCCATTGTGGATATTTCTGAATCTTTCTTTTAAAGTTTTTTGTTTTTTTTTACTATTACATTTAATTAGTGCTTAATAAACATTGTGTTGTCTGGGTTGTTTCGTTTGCTTAGCAAAACAAATTATATTCCTAATCTTTACCCCTTTTTTCCAGCCATTGATAAAATAAATGCCACCTTTGGTAGTATTCTGTATCATCTTTCTGATTAATCTTCATTGTTACTCTGTCCATCTGCACAGTCCAATGTCTTCTTAATTATCTCTTCATCTAGTGGTATTTCTTCATTTTTCCAATGCTGTACAAATACCATCGTCGCTATTGTTAATACATACAATATTAAATATGCACGGTTTACCAAATTCTTCTGGTACAATGCCTAATTAAAAAAAAAAGTTCAGGTTTAAGATCTACATATTTTCCTGACATCTTTTCTAGCCACTGGTATATTTTTGATCAAAATGTTTTTGCTTTAGCACAAGTCCACCACAGATAATACGTGCCAGATTTTGGTTACAATTTCCAACATTTACTAGACATATTTTTGAACATTTTGGCTAACCTTTGGTGGTAGATATTTCTGTATTTTTCCGTCGCTGTGAATATAATAGCATTTCTGCAGTTAGCATATACAGTACAGTGCTACCTTGATACTCAACTGCTTTTAAACTCATTGAATTTGGTACTCAATTCATTTTGACTTGGAAATTTTTGTCCCAGTTCTCATTGCTTGTTTGGTACTCAAAGCACAAGCTAGAATTTGTCAGTTTCAGTTACCTTGTCAGTTTCAGCTACCTACTCACTTACATTATTCCTTATAGGAAAAAAATTGTTTGATACTCATTGTTTTTGGTACTCATCACACCTCCTGGAACCAATTAATGAATAATACCGAAGTACCACTGTATAAAATGAATTGTCCATCAATCTTTTCCAATTGACTGTCTGTAAGTTCTAGTTTTAGTTTTAAACATTAAATTTTAAAATTTGTTGTGATCAGTTTTGGTTGGATTGTGGCTCCTATTTACTTATTTCTTGTTACAGTTTTTCAATAAAGTTGCACACTGACCACAATCCTTTGGATTTGGGGTGAGTTTGGCATACTCTAAAGTAAAATTTAAAAAATAAAATGAATGTGTAGGATGCTGTAGGTTTAAATCAGAATACAACTACGTAGCTTATGCACTGAAATTACCATGATTGAGTATCCTGAAGTTGAGGTGAGTTAGACATACTCTAAAATAAAATTTAAACAATAAAAGGAACACATAGGATGCTGTAGGTTTAAATCAGAATACAGCTGCGTAGCTTATGCACTGAGATTACCATGATCGAGAGTAATATTAATTTAAAAAGTTACCTGTTCAGCTTTTGACATAGTAATTTTTGTGGAAGAAGGAATCAAATCAGGCTGAATTATCTGGAATGTAGTTGCTCAGTGAAAGCAAAATCATGGAAATGTCAAAAGGAAAGAATAATTTTATAGGTACTTTATACTGTAGTTTCTCTGGATCTGAAACAGGCGCTCAACTCCAAGCAGCCAGAAGAGATTTTTCAGCCACTCCATTTGCAGAATTTCAGAACAGCTTTAAAGCTAATTAAAAAATAACTATTTTCACGGTTATTATTATTTTGAAGGGTGTAACAGAATACACTGCCACTAGTGCATAAAAATCCACAAAAACAGCCTATAAAATGTGTATCAAAATATGAAGCATCAGAGCAGTGAATTATTTTAAAACATACACAGGATGAGGGATAAATAAAATTAGGAATAAAATCAAATTATGTATGGGCAGTTCCTGGCGTGACTAAACCTATGCCCTATCTTGATTGTTCAGCCAAAGAACAGCCTTGCCCTCGAGGGGATATATTTCATGCAGGGATCAGGGGACTTTATTTATTTTCTTTATTTATTTATTTGATTTGTCAATCGCTTACAAGATAATAGATATAAGTATAAACATGAGTAAATACAGGAAATAGGTACAAATAAATGGGGACAATAGGACATGGACGGTAGGCATGATGGTGCACTTATGAACGCCCCTTACAGACCTCTTAGGAATGGGTTGAGGTCAATAGTGGTTAGTTTGAGGATTTCACAATCACAGTTAGGGTTATCAACCAGCCCCCCATTTATATTTCCAATATTGGCACATGCCATGTTTTGTTCGGATCCGGTTGAGCACTGTCCAGTGTTTCCTTGGGAGACCCAAAGCTGAAGGAGCATTGAATCAAACAGTACATTAAACAGATCTGGGTTAGAAGTTGTTTTCATGGTTATATTTGTAGGCTACCGTCATTTCAAGAAATGAAAGCAAAGATTGTATTCTCTCTATCTCCCTCTCCCTCCCTCCCTCTCTCCCTCCCTCCCTCCCTCTTTGTGTGTGTGTGTGTGTGTGTGTGTGTGTGTGTATCTGTCTACGTATTTTACTACTTATCCACATCTACTCTTCCATCCATCCATCTACTGTATATATGCAAATGTAGGGATCTATCTAGTTCCTTCCTTCCTTCCTTCCTTCCTTCCTTCCTTCCTTCCTTCCTTCCTTCCTTCCTTCCTTCCTTCCTTCCTCCCTTCCTTCCTTCCTTCCTTCTTTACTTTCTCTTTCCTTTCTCTCGTTCTTTCTTTTCTGTCTTTCTGTCTTTCTTTTTGTCTCTTTCTTTCTTTCTTTCTTTCTTTCTTTCTTTCTTTCTTTCTTTCTTTATCTCTATTTATCTCATGTAGAATATCAGTGTTAGGACATCCTCTAGTCTACAGCCAAGGGGGCTTTCTCTGCTTTTGTAAGACAATTCTAAATATCCTATCAATCCAACAATAGTCCTTTTTTTAATGTTAAGCTTGCTTTGTAGTTGAGGAACTCTGCTCGTAAACATATCCGACTGGCTTGCAATAATGTAATTACCTCTTCACTATGATTCAGAAGCTGCAGGTAAGCCATAATGTGGTTGCCTGGCTACTGACCTAGTTTAACAGCAGAAGTAACATATTTAGCACATTAATGGAAGTACTCCACTGGTTAATACTGGTAGATTTTAGGCTGAAAAGAGGCATTCAATATCGTTCCGCCTAAAAAGCAAAATTGTATGATAAAAGGAACGAAAACGTGACTGTGGCGATGTGAAAATAAGGAGGCTTGTAAAAGTCCAATAATAAGTATATTTCTTAGAAGTTAGCTTTGGAGTGAAACAGAGTCCCCCAGAGCTGGGTGACCATAATATAAATTAAAATAAATTGAATACAAAAGGAATTCAACATTCAGGGCCCATGGGAAGCATGATACCTATTTTATAAATTAGAAGGTAAAGATTCATGGGCATTTTTTCCCACCTCCCACATCACCTCGGCTGCCTTACCAATTTAGCTTCTAGATAAAATGGAGATTCTTTGTGCCTTGTCCTTATATCCCACCTTGTGTCCAAAATGAAGGTAGTAGATGATATATTCTTGCCTGATCTATTTCTCCACAGAAATAGCTGAGGTTGCAAGATATAGTTAATTGTAGATGATGATGATGATATCCATTCAATTGTGTCCAACCTTTGGCAATTCTATAGTTCAGGTCTCTCTCCACATCTTCCAATCTTCCACTAGTTCTTTGAGTTGTTCTATGCTCTGGCTGGTGTCTCAACTTTGGTGGTATACAGTCACAGTGTTCTTTGAAGGCCTGGTTTCTTTCTACAACTAACTCTTCCAAACGTAATTGCTTTCTTCGGTGAATTCCCCTGCATGATGTTGCCAAAATAAGCGAGATACAGTGATTTTGCTTTCCAGTGACATGTCCATCAGAACAGAATAACAGAGTTGGAAGGGACCTTGGAGGTCTTCTAGTCCAACCCCCTGTTCAAGCAGGAAACCCTATATCATTTCAGTTGTCCAATCTCTTCTTTAAAACCTCCAGTGTGGGAGCATTCACAACTTCTGGAGGCAAGTTGTTCCACTATTAATTGTTCTCGCTGTTAGGAAATTCCTCCTTAATTCTAGGTTGTTTCTCTCCTTGATTAGTTTCCCTCCCTCCTGCCTTCAGGTGCTTTGGAGAATAAGTAGCCTCCCTGTTCTTAGATATTGGAGGAGGAAGAGGAAGAGGAGGAGGAGGAGGAAGATAGAAAGTGACTGGCTCAAAGTCACCCAGCTGGCTTTCATGCCTAAGGCAGAACTAGAACTCCCTTTGTTCCTGGTTTCTAAGCCAGCACCTTTGCCATTAGACAGACCAGGGTTTCTTTTAGATTCATTTACTTTACATATGAGCGCAAATTTAAATGAAATCACATTTTTGAATCATGCACAATTCAAAGCTCTACTGCTCTGCTATTTTTATTGTTCATTGTTACATTATTATAAGGTTTCTTAGATTATTATTATTATTAGAGGATACAATAAAACTATAAATGGTCAAATCTGATAAACACAATTTAAATCAACTATTAAGGCACGGACAGTTGAAGACTCCTTTCTAAAGTTGAGGGTTTCGTCCGTTTTCCTACAAGGTGGTTAATACAATCCCTGAAAAATTTGAGAGCAACTCAAGGAAAACAGTGGCACTTCCATTTTGCAACTCTACAGAATTTTGAAGTGCAGTTTGCCGGTGACAACAGAATGCGTCTTAGAGAAGAATAGAGATAAAAGTGCATTCATTCCTGAAAATACTGTACATTACTGTCTACAAGAAAAAAATATTTTCATTCAATGTTTATGAATAAAAATAAAACATACAAGAAAAAAGAAAAAAAATCACAAAATTCTAGGCCAACAAACACAATGAATATTTGTGGAGGAGGAACAATACATGGCCATATGCAGTTTTAACGTTATGCAACTCCCTTTAAAAAATAAATAAATAAATAAAAAGTCGAATTTGTTGAACCAAATGAGACATTAATAGAAATGGAAAGTGACAGATTTACCCAGGCTTCGTTGAAGCTCCTGCCAGCTTCTCTCGCTCTTCCTGGAAGGACATTATTTTGGCTTCGGTAGAACCACTGTATCGCTTAAAATAATGCTCCTATTATTTTGCATTGCACAAAGCTGAGGCAAACTGCAGCAAAACAATCATTTTTAAACACCTCCCTTTGTGACATTCTAAATCTCATAATCTAACTGTTACGCAGCTTAGCCTAAAGGAGCGTCTCGAAAAGTAGCTTATAACGAAAAAATAGCAATTAGCACTCCAGAATCTGAAGTGATCAGAGCAAATCAAAGGCCTTAATTGTTGAAGTTCTCCAGTGTGGTATATTTTTTTTTGTCTGTTTGCTACAAAGATGGAGACGACGGTGGAACAAAAGCAACCCACAATAACCTTACAGGTAGTCCTTGAGCTCGTGATTTTTGTTGTAAGTCCTGGTGGTTGTTACCTGGATGACTGCACCTGAGTTTATGACCTTTTTTAGCAGCAGTCGTTAAGCGAAACAAACCCTGTTGCGTTATTTGCTACAGGGTTGTTGTTTTTTTTTGCCAGATACCTGACATAAATGGCAATTTCTGGCAAAAAGTCAACAATTGTGGGACAACTATACAAATGCAGGGCGGTTGTGGAGTGTGCAAATGTGGTCATGTGACAACGTGTGTGTCTGTGTGTGTGTGATCAGAACTTCAAGTCATAAGTACCTTTTTCAGGGCCTGTTGTAAATCAAATGGTTGCTAAGCAACTGGTTTCTACCCTGTATATCACCTGTTGCCAAGAGGAAGGTGTAATTTCGGCCTGCCTGGTATTTCTACTGTCCTAATCCCACAGCCTCTCAACCCAAAATGTTCTTTATTGTTTTATTTTTAGGATATTCTCTCTCTCCCCCCACCCACCCCTCCCGGAGAGCAATTCTCAGCATCCAGGTTTAAGTTAGCCTAGCAAATTTTAACATAACATAAATTCGAAAACAGTGCCAAAGGGATCCAGCAGGCTGGGGTCTATTTGATGCCAAAGGCATCGTGGACCCTTCCCCGTTAAAATAATTCCCATTGCAGGATTTCAAGAAGTGGACATTCTTTAAATTATGCTAACTTTTCAGTCAGGTCATAAATGAAGGGGCTAGAACAGCGGTGCCCAATTTTGGCAATGTTTAAGACCTGTGGAATTCAACTCCCAGAATTCCCCAGCCCTCTGCTTTATTCATAAACTAGCTCGATACCCATGCTTCGCTACGAAACTATGTGATTGGGCTTAGTTTTGGGGGAGGAAAATAAGGAAATTGGGCCTCTGCCTACCAGCATCCTTCGGTATTCATCTGGCTAGCGTCCTGTCAGTATGTGAGAGAGTTGAGGGCTGTTTGGAAACTGAAGCAGTATTTGCTGTGTGAGCAAGAAGGAGACAGCAAGGAGCCTGGGTGTGGCTTAGCTCAACTGTTCTGTACTAAAGGTGCTTGGTGCTGTGAAGCTGAAACTCCTCACCGCTGTGTTTTTCATTTGGAACAGATTTCTTTCCAGGTGGGGAGGGGGAGTAGAACTCCTTAGCATCAGAGTGTGTTCATAATAATAATATAGGAAATATTAAATGCTCTGATGGTCATTTTGAAAAATCCTTTCTTAGCGAGCCCCTAGAAGCCAAGAGGAACATACGTGCCAAATTTCAAGTTTGTAGGCTTTATGGTTCTGGATGTTTTGTGATGATGCATGAGGGATATTTCGCTTTTATACATATAGATATAAATTTATAATATTGGTATTACATTTATATAACCAAGGATCCCTCATTTCAAAACTGAGCTAGAAATATTCTCCTTTATTGGTATTATAAATAATATAATGATATAATATAATGATATAATAATATAATAATAATACAATACAGTACAGTACAGTACAGTACAATACAACCATGAGTTTTTAATATCTTTTTATTTATATACTGCCTTTATTATTTTTGTAAATAATTCAAGGGAGTAAATATACCTAACTTTCCTGCTTCCTCCTCTTTTTCTCACAACATCCCTGTGAGGTGGGATGAAGCAGAGTGACAGGCCCAAGGTCACCCAGATGACTTTCATGCCTAAGGAGGGACAACAACTTACCCTCTCCTGGTGATTGGCTCAAAGTCACCAAGCTGACATTCATGCCTAAAGCAGGACTAGAACTCACCATCTCCTGTTGTATTGTTGTGGTTGAAGCTGAAGTATTCATTGACAGGTAGGACATTGCAATGTATGATTTTATATACTATACTTAGATCGGACCGAAGGCAGCGTAGTTCTAGGTTTTCTAGGTCTAGAATTTCGAGTCTGGTGGCATAAGGTATTCTACAACGAGTAGAGGAGTGGAGAACTCTTCTTGTGAAATATTTCTGGACTTTCTCAACTGTGTTAATATCAGATATGTAATGTGGGTTCCAGACTGAAGGAAGCATCCTTTCGCCACAACCCTACAAAACTTGGGTGGTTTTTTTTGTTGTTGTTGCTGTTGCTGTTGTTGTTGTTGTTTGGATTCTCCCCTGCTTTCAAAAGAATTTGTCAAGAAGACTGAACAGGATAAGCCATGCATATTATGAAAATAATTTGGAGCCCAGGACCTCACACGAACCCAGTACGTTTGTGTTGCGGGAAAGTAGTCTGTGTTTCATCAGCCCTCCATGTCACATCGTGTAATGCTTTGTGCGAATGACCTTGGGAGACGCTGCCAAGGGAACCAGGACAGATAAGAGGCCGGGCAGCCTGCAGCTGGAGAGCGGGTGGGGCAAGACCGCTCAAAAGAGACCCCCTCCACTTCATTTCATGGCGCCTCAAGGAGACAGTGGGAGAATTGTGCTTTTTAAGATTGTGATAATGTAGCCTTTCAATGAAGTAGAATCAGTGCATCTGGGTTGTCCAAAAGGCAACCGGATTTTCCCTTTTTTAAAAAAATTCAATTGTTTTATGATTATTTTTTTAATATTTATTAACCTTTATTGAAATTTTGAAACATTAAAATACAAATAAATTTAAAAATAGCTTTTTACAAATCTTAATCGTCTTTGACAGTACTTTGTTACATAAACACAGGTCCATACATTTCTAGTTATTATATGTATACAACTCTAATTCTCATTATTCTATATATAAATGTATACCCATTAATATATAAATAAATACAGTACTTATAGTACACGTATACTTATATGTGTACTTATAGTTTTTGAAATTAGGCTTGATATATTTATACATATCTACATATATTTATACTGGACTTTCTTGATTGTTTCCTTGAAAACGTTTCTGGTGCTTTGGAAAATAGGTTGATTTCCCCCCTGTTCTTTGTGGTAGTGTGCCAATATTTGAGGGGCTGCCACAAAGAACAGGGAGTCTAAATCTATTCTCAAAAACACCAGAAGGCAGGACAAGAAGCAATGGATGGAAACTCATCAAGGAGAGAAGCAACCTAGAACTAAGGAGAAATTTATTGACAGTGAGAACAATTAATCAATGGAACAACTTGTCTTCAGAGGTTGTGAATGCTCCAACACTGGAGGTTTTTAAGAAGCAGTTGGACAACCATTTATCTGAAATAGTATGGGGCAGTGGTGGTTAATCTTTTCGGCACCGAGTGCTGAATTGGGAGCGCATGCTGGAAGAGGAGCTCCCGGCACAGGCATGCACACCGGCCATCTTCCTGCTTCCTGCTTCTAATGCACATGCGTGCACAAAGACCAGCTGGCTGGCCAGTTTCTTCTTCTTCTTTTTTTAAATATAGTTTATTAATTTTTACAATTAAAACCAGTCACAATACATACACAAATAAGCAAAAGAAAGAAAAAGAAAGAAGAAAGGAGAGGAAGAGAGGGAAAGAATTTTGAGAAAAGAAAGAAAAAGAAAGGGGGAAGAAAGAAAGAAAGAGATTACAAGGTAAAAAGTATTCTTATTTTAACAGTTTGCAAGATCTTCTTTTGTTTTCATAACCTTAACTTGTGTCATATAACCACACCTGTTTTTAACTTATATTGCTACCTCATTATTATGGGTTGATACTTTTCTTTTATGTCTCATGATATATAATTTATCTTTGGTCAATCCAATTATACCAACAATTCCAGCTATCGTAGTATAGTGAAGTGCCTTTGTTTTTTAGCGCCAAAGTCATTTCTGCGCATTTTGAGATTTTTTCAATAATCAGTTCTTCTGATGGAATTTGATGTTGTTTCCAGTGTTGAGCGAAGGCTAATCTTAAAAATGCTTATCAAAAATCCCTAGTAGGAAGGACTCTGGTCTGTATTCGATCTGCTCTTTGGTGATTTCTTCCAACCAAGTTTTGATTTTCTTCCAATACTTTTGGGTTTCTGCACAAGACCACCACATATGGAAAAAGGTTCCTTCTTTTTTCCTACACTTCCAGCAATGCGGACTCATGTTGGGGTGCATCTTCGCTAACCTCGAAGGGGGGAGATGCCATCTATAAAACTTTTTATAAAGATTTTCCTTGTATGCTGCCGATTTGGTAATCTTATTGTTTCTGCCCCAAACTTTCTCCCATTCCGCTAATGTGATGCTGCGCCCTACGTTCTTACTCCAAGTAATCATATTTCCTTTTACAATTTCTTCTTCTAGTTCTGTTTCTAATAAGTAGTTATAAAATTTTGTTATGTTTTTTTTATTTGATCCTAATAAAATTTTATCTCTAAAATTTTATTTTATTTCAAAGCAGATACAAACAAGACAAAAAAGAATTCGGAATTAATAACAAACTGCAACAATTAGATAAAATTTTATTAGGATGGCTGGCCAGTTTCTAATGCACATGGCATGCGCTGGCCAGCTGGTCTTCCGGTTTCTGTGCTCCTGTGCACACGAAGACCAGCTAGCCGGTGGCATGTGTGTGCCGGAACCTGGAACAGCAACGGGTGACAGCTGGCGTGCCCAGAGAAATAGCTCTGCGTGCCACTTCCGACAGGTTTGCAATCAAAGGTATAGGTTCGCCATCAAAGGTATAGGGTTTCCTGCTTGAACAAGGGTTGGACTAGAACTCGCGGACCAGAGATCCTGGGAAAATCCCCCAAAAAGTCTGCAGGAAAATTTCCCCACCCTGTTTTCCCACCGATCGATCATTCTTTATTTGGGATCGCAGGATAATGTCTCCAGCTCTGTTCTCAGGGGGAGAGAGAGAGAGACTTTTGGCTTCATGCAAGGAAAGCAGCAGAAGCAGCAAAACTCTTTCTTTCTCTCCTCCAAACTCTGCCAGAAATGAATGTGAGACTTGTCATGCCTGCGCAGCCTCTTGGAGCAGGAGGCCTTGCAGGGTCCCAAAGACTAATTTCTGGCGGAGTTTGGGGGAGAGAAAGAAAGACTTTTGCTGCTTTCCTTGTGTGTAGCCAAAAGCAGAAGAAGAAAGAAGCGGAAAAAAGCAGCCCAGTGTCCAGGCCAGTCATGTGGGGTGAGTAGGGCAAGTTCCCTCCCACTGCCCTTTCCCCCTTCCCCTCACTACCTTGTGTTGTTTGCAATGCAAGCGACGCAAGCTTTGTGTTCCCGCGGGCCATGTGGGCAGTGCAGCCTTGTGTTTCCGCGTAGCCTGGATTAATTGCTTTGTGGGTCACGTTTCTCTGTGGACCACCCAAATTTTCTCACCGACCACCAGTGATCCCGGCCCACTGGTTGGCGACCACTGGACTAGATGACCTCCAAAGTCCCTTCCAACTCTCTTACTCTGGATATTCTGTTATTCATTGCCAGATATGTGGGCTACTAATCCCAGAATTCTCTACAATGGCCATGCCGGCATGGGAATTTGAGGGGGCTGAATTTCCAACTATTTGGAGGACTTTCCAATCCATCCTTGGTTCATCGAAGCAGCATTATCTCCTTCCCACGCCACAAGCTTATTCCAGACCATATGGGTTCTATCCATCAGGCACAAATAACTCCTTTGAAGAACAAGAAGCGCTGCCAAACACCCTACATACATTCCATTTTTTAAACATTATTTTTGTTATTATTTGCAAGATAGAACACAATACCACTTAATCCCAAATAAACATGTTGTTCAGCTTTGGGGTAGCAAACGCAAACGCCATTTTCTCTCTAAGTGTGTGTTTGTGTGTGTTGCATGTGTATATTTATCTCCATTAGTTGGCAAACATTTTCTTCCCTGACCTTTCGCTCTAACGTGTCATAAATATAGAAGCCGCTGAAGAGATGGGGAGGAAGAAAAATATGAGTTATGTGCCTTGCAGCTGAAATACCATATTTATCTGAAGAGAAGGGTAGTTTTTTTTTCCACCCCACCGTGAAAGATAGCCGATTAAAACAAGAATGTCATCTCAAATTTGCTAAAAAACGCAATTAAGGATGGAGAGCAGAAAAAAGAACTTTTTTCTGCTGCGATTGGGAGTTTTGCAGCTAGTCCTCGATTTACAACAATAGCCACTGTTCGGAGTTACGATGGCACTGAAAAAAAGGTACCTGCGACTTGTCACGACAACCATCACCGCCTCCTCGCAGTCCTATGATCAATATTTGGGCGCTTGACCACCAACGAGTACAGGCAGTCCTCGACTTACGACCACCATTGAGCCCCCCAAATTCCCATTGCTAAGCGAGAAATTGGTGAAGTGGATTTTCACCCCATTTTACCACCTTTCTTGCCACGGTTCCAAAACGAATCCCTGCCGTCGTTAAGTCAGTCACGTGGTTGTTAAGCAAATCTGGCTTCCAAGATACTCCAACCGTCATTAATTAGGAACCAGTGGCCAAGTGTCAGAATTTTGACCATGTGACCGTGAGGATGCTGCAATGGTCATAAGTGTGAAAAATGGTCGTAAGTTGCTTTTTTTCAGTACCATTTTAACTCCGCACCGTCATTAAGTTAATGGACATAAGTTGAGGCCTACCTGTATTTATGCCGATTGCAGGGTCACCATTTGTGACCATCCCAGCTGACTTTTGACAAGCCAAGTCAATGGGGGGGAGCTGGATTCACTTTATGACAGCATGATTCGCTTAACAACAGTGGCAAAAGAAAAGGTTGTAAAATGGGATGTGACTCACTTAACAATCTCCTCGCTTAGCAACAGAAATTCTGGTCCCACTTATTTTATCAATGGCTAGCTAATAGAAACAGAAGTTAGAAACCTGTAGATGAAAGAAAAGGATTAATGATGTAAGGGAGGTTTGTTAAAATGGATAAGTAAATATTTTTATTGTTGTTATTGTTATTATTATTATAGAACTAAAAGCAATGTAATGAATACCGTTGTAAACACTTTGATTATTATTTCCTAAAAATATTTGTAGCCAAAAAACACAGTTTAACTAAAAATGCAATCTTTATATGTTATATTAAAAAAATATTCTATAAAGAAAATATTTGAGCAGGAGAAAAAGAAAAAAAGAACTCTGGTCCCCGTTTTGGCTGTATTTGGGGGACCGCTTGTATCTTAAATTTTGAGATGTCCCTCATCTCATGTAGGTGAGACATCTGTCTTTATAAAAATCCAGAATATAATATTACTCTTTCGATCCCCGTGCTTCACTACGAAACTATGTGGTCGGGCTTAGTTTTTTGGGGAGGAAAATAAGAGGGGAAAAATTGTGCCTCTGCCTACCAGCATCCATCAGTATTTATGTGGCAAGCATCCTGTCAGTGCATGAGAGAGTTGAGGGCTGTTTGGAAACTGAAGCAGTATTTGCTGTGTGAGCAAGGAGACAGCAAGGAGCCTGGGCGTGGCTTAGCTCAACTGTTCTGTACTAAAGCTGCTTGGTGCTGCTGTGAAACTGAAACTCCTCCCTCTGCTTGTGTTTTGCATTTGGAACAGATTTCTTTTCAGCTGGGGAGGGGGAGTAGAACTCCTTAGCATCCGAGCGTGCTAATAATAATAATATAGGAAATACTCTAAATGCTCTGATGGTCATTTCAAAAAATCCTTTCTTGGTGAGCACCTAGAAGCCAAGAGGAACATAGGTGCCAAATTTCAAGTGTGTAGGCTTTACAGTTTTGGAGATTTTGTGATGATGTGTGAGTGGTATTTCACTTTTATATAGATTTGCACCTCTGTCCGGGTGCCCAAAACTCTTACGAGGAGGAACGTGTGTGGAAAGTATATCAAAGACGAATTATTAACCGATGCCTCTCTTCAAGGAACACAAAGCAAATCTTTTCCTATCCAAATTGACCCTTCAGTGCCAAATCGGTGGAAATCAAAGGAAATTTATCTTTTTGCTTGAGTGATAAATTATGGAACAAGGACACTGGTGATCCCACAATGCTCAACTTGTATTCCAGAGACCCTTTTTTAAGCAGTTTGAAATCACTGGCAAAAAAGGCCCATATTTTTTTTCCACAGAAAAGGAATCATAAAATTTTAATCTACGAAAGGCTGCATTAATCAGGGTCCTAATACCCTGCGTATTGTCTATCGTGTCTACCCACCCAAGATTGATTCAGGATCCCTTTAGATCAGAGGTAGGGAACAATAGGCCTTTTGTGACTTGTGGACTTCAACTCCCAGAATTCCTGACAGCCAGCAGGAATTCTGGGAGTTGATGTCCAAAAGTCATTCAAGGGCCATTGTTCCTCATGGCTGCCTTAGAAGTGCCCAGAAAAGCCAAGGGGTCAGCTGTGTAACCACGATTGTTGCTTTTCCCTTTTAATGTGCATCACAGACAGCGCAATTTTACACCATTTTCATTTTGTATTTCCATACAAAGTGTTCTGTCAGGGTTCCAAGTAATAACTCCATAGAAAGACGAACTCTGAGGCACACAAGTTCCACAAACAACAATTTTATTGGAGATATCATATTGGCACAAGCCGGTGAAAAACCGACTCTGAAAGTTGCCGCCGGTTTCACCTGATTAAAAGTGAAAGTTTTCCCTTTCCCCCCCCCCCCAGACAATCAGTCACATTGTCCAATCAAAGTGCTGGCTGGTTGCCTGGATACGGTGCTCCTCCTCCTTCCAGCCACCTGTTGGAACGACCTTGGTTCCCACAGGGAACTATTTTGTTTTGGCTACAAAACCCCCATCTAACCATGTTCCCGCCCTTCCCTATTCCTTCTCCACACTGTGGCGACCCTGAAGCCTCCAAAATGCACCCAGCCAGGTTTGCTTCAGAGTTGACATGTCCTTTTTAATAAAGGTAGTCCTTGACTTACAACCGTTCGTTTAGTGAATGATCAAAAGTTACAACGGCACTGAAAAAAGTGACTTAAAACCGTTTTTCACACTTATGACAGTTGCAGACTCCCCGTGGTCATTGATCAAAATTTGGAAGCTTGGCAACTGACTCATGTTTATGATGGTCTTTTTAAGATTTCCAGGTTGCAAAATGAAAATGACTTGAATCTTTCTTTCCTTTCTTTTTGTTCTCCTCTTTTCATCAGGCACTTCTTTATGATGTATTGATTGTTCTACAACGTTTATAGCCTCTTCCAATCCTAAAGAACAGGATGTAATACCTCTGTGACATCCATTAAAAATACAGATAAAATCATCAATGATTAAAACATTGTCCGTCATCTAATGTAAAGGCTAAACACTCACAGGAACAAAGTTAATTTAGTCTGTTTTGAAGCACTTTAATTTGGGGATCTCCAATTTTGGCACCTTTAAAACTTGTGGACTTCAATTCCCAGAATTCCTCAGCCATCCGTGGGAATTCTGGGAGCCAAAGTCCACAGGTTTTAAAGTTGCTGGCTGGGGAATTCTGGGAGTTGAAGTCCATGAATCTGAAAGTTGCTGGCTGTGGAATTCTGGGAGTTGAAGTCCACAGGTTTTAAAATTCCCAAGGTTGGACATCCCTGCTTTACTCCAATTGGTTCTCCAAGGCTTTTTAAACAAAACGCATAAATAGTTCAGGCAGGCCACCATCCTGTTTCTTTTAGCATGGAAGGAACTTCAGATGCAATTTATCTGCAAATATAAATTCATTTAGAGGAAGCAAGCATTCCATATCCATATTTCTTTCAGCATCTCGTTATCTCATATCTCTGCTCTTTATTCTTCTGTTCACAATTGCCTGGCAAAAAAACATATATCTACTTGTTAAGAGGTTGAGAGGAGGTTATAAAAAAAAATACAGCAGCTGGAGAATATCAGATATTAGCTCTCAAATGATATTACAAGGACAGATAGTCCTCCACTTATGACCACAATCGAGCCCCAAATCTCCGTTGTTAAGCCAGAGGGTGGTTAAATGAGCTGTGCCCAATTTTATGACCACTTTTGCCAATGGGTGGTTAAGTGAACCACCGCAGTTGTTAGGTTAGCAACTGTTCTGATGCAGGCTTCGTAAACCGTAATCACACACAAACTTATTTTAAAAACAAGACTTATTTTATTGCAATGCTGGGAATTGTTTTCATTCTCAGCCGGAATTAATCTCAAACAGTCCCCCAAGATAAGCAACCACCTTTCAGTTCTGTGAAGTGCTGCCAAAAACAGAAGTATCAAATGAACTAGAAAATAAACCAACCGAAGTACAACAAGATCCAACCGAAGTACAAAGAGCTTCAAGAATGACTCTGAACCGATTGAACTACTTTGCTTCCTGCAAAGGTTTCGTCATCTTGGCCTGACTTTTATCCCTTATGGGAGGGGTAATCACTGCCCAGCCTTACTCCCGAGTTGCCCCTTTTGTTTCAACTGCTCTCGCCTTCTAGCAGCTCTGTGCATACGCACACTGGGAACAGGCTCCCCAGGGTCCTCTGCCTCACTGCTGCCAGACTCCGAAGGCTCCAGAGTCAGCACCCCACTCCCAGATGGTCCTGGCCCCATCTCTGCATTGGAGGCAGGACCCTCGTCCGAGTCCTCCCCAGACTCCCTGACTGGTCCCTGTTTTTTCCCCACTGTCCGATTCCGCTGCCGTCTGCACCGGCCGCCGGCGAACCACAACAACAACAACACGGTCGTTAAGTGAATCTGGCTTCCCCATTGACTTTGCTTGCCAGAAGGTTGCAAAAGGGGATCACATGACCTTGGGACATTGCAACTGTCGTAAATACGAGTCAGCTGCCAAGCAATTTTATTTTGATCGTGTGACCACAGAGATGCTGCAGCGGTCATAAGTGTGAAAAACCGGTCCTTTAAGTCCCTTTTTTCCAGCACCCTTATAACTTTGAACGGTCACTAAACAAACTGTCGTAAGTCGAGGACGTACCTGTAATGGCTTCCAGACCATTTTTTCCCAGCCAAACACTTTTTACATGTGCTGGGGGTGAAAGTGCCTGAAATCCCTGAACTTCGGCAGGCCTCTACTCATTAAACACGAGACGACCTTGCTTTCCTACCCCAAGCACAGAGATACAGTGGGGCTGACCTCACATTGTAAGCTCGATTTGCCATCAGGATTTTAATCTTTTACTGTGGTTTTTGTTCTGTACAGTCAATTTACATACTCGTAGCCCCGCGTCGCGATTGGCTAAAGCGCGCGGCGACCGGATTGGTCGAGCGAGCCGCACTGATTGGCCCGTTGCGAATCCCCCGCGATTGGTGGAAACTAATCGCGGGAGATTCGAAACGGTGCCATTGGCCGCGGCCGCTGCGGCTCGGGAATAAAAAGCCGCAATTTTTCCCTCCAAGTTCAAGCTGTAACCGGAGCCCAATAAAGAGCTGAAACCAGTCACTGACTCCGAGCTTCCTTCCTGCGCCGGACACGACAGTTTTTATGTCCTTTTGAATTTGGATTGGGAGTTTATTAGTGGACGGGAAGCTATACAAGTGGTTTAAATAAATAAACACAAATAAAATATATTTCCCAATGGCTTACCCAGGTGGCCTCCAAGAATCAGATGCAATCAAACAGAAGAAAAAGGGGGGGGGGGAAAGGACCAGGCTAAATGTAGATGTGCCAATAGAAGAGGCTATTTATAGGCCAGGATTGAACTGTGGGGGGGTCCTTGATGCTCTCTGAGCTTGGTAGTTTGCTTGCAGGCATTTCATTACCTAGCTAGGTAACATCATCAGTGGTAGAAGCGAATGGAATTTGTGGAGAGGAGGAGGGGGGGAATGTGGGGTCCTTGGTGCTCTCTGAGCTTGGTGGTTTTCTTGCAGACATTTCATTACCAAACTAGGTAACTTCATCAGTGCTAGAAGGGGGGAGGAGGAGGAGGAGGAGGAGGACTATGGGGTCCTTGGTGCTCCCTGAGTTTGGTTGTTTTCCTGCAGATGTTTCATGACCCAAATAGGAAATATCATCAGTACTAGAAGAGAGTGAAGTTTGCAGGGAGAAGGGGGGGGAAGAGGAGGAGGAGAACTGTGGGGTCCTTGGTACTCTCTGAGCTTGGCAGTTTTCTTGCAAACATTTCATTATCCAACTAAGTAACATCATCAGTGCTAGAAGAAAGGGTTACATTCTGTTTATATACAAATGTTAATCTCTGCTTATCTGGATATTGATTGCTGGCAAGGAGAAATGGTCTAGGTTCTCCTGCTTGACCAGGGGGCTGGACTAGAAGACCTCCAAGGTCCCTTCCAGGTTCTATTCTATTCTATTCTATTCTATTCTATTCTATTCTACTCTACTCTACTCTACTCTACTCTACTCTACTCTACTCTACTCTACTCTACTCTACTCTACTCTATTCCCTTTTCTATTCTATACTTCTATTCCACTCTACTCTACTCTATACTCTATTCTAGCAGACGTTTCATTACCCACCTAGGTAACATCATCAGTGTTACAAGAGAATGGGGTTTGCTCTGTTACTATATTAATTGCTTGCCCTTTCAGTGTTGGTAGAAATGTCTTTCTTGATAACTCTTTGATTAGGCTGTTGTCTCCTGTTAGCTTATTTGTCTGAGCTGGTAATTCCTTGATTCTCAGCGTGTTCTAAGAGTTCCATTCGAACAACCTTCAGAACAATTCAAGTGTTCCATCACAGGGAACTATTCAAATGTTTTTTTTAACTTAGGGTCCCAAAAGTCACCGAGATGGGAGTCTACTCTGGATGCTTTCTACCATGTCGCCTGCAGAAACTTTCGTCGGGAGGATTATTTTTTTAAAAAGTACAGACATAAATAAAACCTTTTGTTTGTTCTTCCTGGAATAGGACATATAATATTATATTTTAAGGAGTTATATTAATGCACGGATGAATTAAGAATTAAAATTCCATTAGCAAACTGTAAAAGCTGTCATTAAAAAAAAACCTAAGCAAAAAAAAAAAGCAATAGCAAATTAATTCACTTTGACAACAGTCCTTGCACAACACAATTGCATAAATAAAATTCTCTGGTTATTGGCTTCATCCCAGCTCTTATTCTTGCACAGTGGGTATTTTTTTACATTTAACATTCTGCCTGACAAGCTCAATGGACAGGGCAACATAATTATATTTGACAATCTGAAAGCTCCTCATCTTAGCAACACATTACAATACACAAACGCAGAGTAGATATTAGCATTTGGTAACCTACTTGAAAAAACATAAAACATACACCCCGACGTGTAACAACACTATTTTACAACTCATGCACTGTTAAAGAAAGAATAGTAAACTTACTAGCCTATCAACGTCGCTGTTTTGTATATCCTACACTTGCTTTTAGTTCCTCCTAGTCTCCTATAGGTAGTCCTTGACGTGCAATCATTTATTTAGTGACAAGTTACATTGGCACTGTTCTGACCCAGGCGTCCCAAGATCACGAAGCCGACTCCTCGTCCCGATAAACCCCCTTTTATTTAGGTTAAAGGGAATTCCTCTCCAGCAAAGTCCCAGCAAACAGTCTTTCAAGACATTTCACAACTACAGACCTTTATCAGGCTTGGAGAGTTGCCAGGCCAATAGCTTCCAAATGCCACGCTGTAGCAGCAATTACTTAGCAGGAAGTCAGGAACAGATCTTCCCCTTCATGAATTGAACTAATTGTCTCCTGCAAACACCACTCCCCTTTCGCTCCTCTTTATTCCCTATGTGAGGGGCCGTTCACCGTCCACCGTTACTCCCAAGTTGACCCTTGTTCCTTAACTGTTTCCTTCTCCTGGCAGCTCTGTGCATGCGCACATTGGGAACAGGCTCCAGCTGTTCTTCTGCCCCACTGATCTCTGACTCTGAAGGCAGCTGATAACTGTCAGGTGGCCCTGGTCCATCTCTGCCTCCAACACCAAGCCCTCATCAGAGCCTTCCCCAGACTCCAGGACTGGCCCAAGTTCCTCCCCAAACTCCTCACTGTCCAAATCTTCCACCAACTCCACTGGCCGCTGGCGGGCCATAACAGGCACTGAAAAAAGTGACTTATGACCATTTTTCACAGTTACGACTGTTGTAGCATCCCCACAGTTAGGTGATTTACATTTGGATGCTTGACAAGTGACTCATATTTATGACAATCGCAGTATCACATGATCCCCTATTGCGGCCTCCTGACAAGCAAAAGTCCATGGGGAAGCCAGATTAACAACCATGTTGCTCACTTCACAACAGCAGTGATTTCACTTCACAACTGCGGAAAGAAATGTGTTCTGACCCAAACCCTTTTCCAGTAAGACAACCAATAACCAAAGAGAACAGAAACCTTTTAATGATTCTTACGAATCCCCGGTTAAAAGGCTGCTGCAGACTAATTAACTTTGATAAGCACAGAGCCTCGCCAAAACTGCGTGAGGCTGCCAAGAATAACAGATAAGAAATATTTCACAACACAAGAGTCTTCAAATACCAACTTAAGATACTGCAATGTCCACAAGGCTGAGTTTCAAAATGTCTTTGCTTCCTGCAAAGAACGTCTGATTCACAGCTGGCTTTTATCTTCTTGAAGGAGGGGCCATTACCTTGCAGCCTTACTCCCGAGTCGCCTGTGCTGCTGCAGCTGCTCTCTTCTACGAATCATCCTGCACTCACACACACTTGGCACAGGCACCTCGGGAACCTCCTCATCGCTGCTGCCAGCCCCCCAAAATCTCTGAAGGCAGCAGTCCACTCCCTAATGGTCCTGGCCCCTCATCTGAGTCCTCGCTCTCCTCAGCCGTCCACACCTGCTGCCGGCTGACCACAACAAAATGTTGCAAAATGGGGCCAACACACTTAACCATGGTCTTGGTTAGCAATTAAAAATGTAGGATTCAAGCTTTGTGGTCGTAAGTCAAGGACTATCTGTGAACATGAGTTTAACTGACTTTGTGGCTCTACGAAATTCTAAATGTTGTTCAACACCCAACGTCACTTGTTGAGATGGGAAGAGCTATACAAATGGTTTAAAGAGATAAATAAATCCAACTCTATGAGAGTCTAAGATTTAGCAACCAAACTGAATTACAGGTAATCCTTGTTTAACGAACCTCTTGGTAATAGGGATCTTATTACCTTTGACCACAATTAAGTGAAGTAGTCACTAAGCGAAACCATGACCGTGCTTATGATCTTACTTCAGCTTTCCTTTGCTTTAAAGAGACCTGTGAAGGTCACACGTGAGGACAGGTTGCAAAGTACTTTTCAATATGGGCGTGCCTTCAAAATGGTCGCTAAATGAAGCCATTGCTGAACAGGGACTACCTATAGTTTCACTTGTTTGGTTTTCTTTATTTATTTATTTTGCACCAAAGAGTAAAATGGAGATTACAATATGGTGGTCTCATTTCCAGAGTTTATTGTTGGATCCGGACACGAAATAAATTTTAAAAAATGAGAATTCTTTCTAAAGAAACAATTTGGAGGCCAGGTTTGCTAGAGGCTTGCAAAATCTCTCTCCCTCCTTCCCTCTCTCTATCTCCCTCTTTCTTTTTCTCTCTCTCTTCCTCTCTTTCTCCCTCTTTCTCTCTCCCTCCCTCCCTCCTTCCCCCTCTCTCTTTCCCTCTCTCTCCCGCCATCTCCCTCCCTCCCTCTTCTTCCCAGATTCTCTCTCCCTCCTTCCTCTCTCCCTCTTTCTCCCTCTCTCCTCCTCCTTCCTTCTTTCTGTCCCTCCCTCCTTCTCTCTCCCTCTTTCTCTCTCTCTCTCCCTCTCTCTCCCTCTCCCTCTTTCTCCCTCCCTCTTCCTCTTTCTCTCTTTCTCCCACCCACTCTCCCTC
>NW_020717068.1:187488-245734 GCF_900518725.1 Notechis scutatus | reverse complement strand
TTTCTCCCACCCACTCTCCCTCCCTCCTTCTTCTTCTCTCCCTCTTTGCCTCTCCCTCCTCCCACTCTCCCTCTCTCCCTCCCTCCCTTTCTCTCCCTCCCTCCTTCTTCCTGTCTCCCTCTTCCTCTCTCCCCCCCCTCTCTCCCTCCCCTTCTCTCCCCCTCCCTCTCTCCCTCTCCCTCTCCCCCCTCCTCTCTCTCATAGTAAGGCAGATTCTAATAGCATCGGATTGGTGAGAGACAACTCGGGGGCTGCAGAATATAATATGCATATCCTATTTTGCTTGGCATTCTCAAACACCGCTCTCTGTTTGACATCTTGTCACCTGGCGTGGTACTGCTTGCTAAGGGCACTTTACCTAATCACCTGGAGACATCTTTGGCTGTTCAGTATCAGTGCTAAAGCAGCACCTTTGACCACAAGCAGATGCCCTGATTTCTCCTCAATGAAAGGAAGACGGTGATGATTTGATGGCCGTTCCCGTTCCCTGCCTCTCCTCCTTCCCCTGTCGCTTGCCTCTAGTCCAGCAGTTCTTAAATTGGCGGTAATTACCCAAGAGGTTAATTTGGACACATCCTGGGGATAATGGAGCAATTTGTGATTGGAACATCCAGTTTGGGACTGTTATGTAAAATAACAGAACATAGTTTTTGGACTGGACTGGGGTTAAGATGATATTTACAGAGTTTACAGATTAACAGAGTTAGAAGGGACCTTGTAGGTCATCTAGTCCAACCCCCCGCCCAAGCAGGAGACCCTACTACACCATTTCTGACAAACAGCAGTCCAATCTCTTATTTGAGACTGGGGAAAGGGGTACAGGCGCCGTAGTCCTCGACTTACGACATCAATTGAGCCCAACGTTTCCGTTAATAAGCCAGACAGTGGTGAGGTGAGTTTCAGCCCCATTTTACGACCTTCCTTGCCACCGTGGTTAAGTGAATCATTGCAGTTGTTCAGTTAGTAACACGGTTGTTAAGTGAATCCGGCTTCCCCGTGAAATTTGCTTGTCGGAAGGTCGCAAAAGGAGATGCCATGACCCCGGGGGACACTGCGACCGTCATAAATACGTGTTGGTTGCCAAGTGGCTGAATTTTGATCATGAGACCAGGGGGATGCTGCAAAGGTCGTAAGTGTGAAAAACGGTTATAATAAGTCACTTTTTCCTTGCTGTAATTTCGAACTGACAATGAAAAAATGGCTATAAGTGGAGGACTACTTGAATTGTTGTACAAATATGGAGGAAAAAAGGGAAAGGGGTTTAAGATGTCAAAATCGCTTAGGTTAGAAAATATTGAGAGTTGTTGGTTCGTTAAGCAGGGGATTAGACTAGAAGACCTCCAAGGTCCTTTCCAACACTGTTATCCTATCTTATCCTATCCTATCCTATCCTACTCTACTCTATTTTATTCCTTTATTATTCCTTTCTAATTCTATTCCTTTCTTATTCTGTTCTATTCTATTCTATTCTATTCTATTCTCTTCTCTTCTCTTCTCTTCTCTTCTATTCTATTCTATTCTATTCCATTCCATTCCATTCCATTCCATTCTATTCCTTTCTTATTCTATTCTATCCTGTTCCTTTCTTATCCTATTCCTTTCTTATCCTATTCTTTCTTATTCTACTCTTTTCTTATTCTATTCCTTTCTTATCCTATTCCTTTCTTATTCGATTCTTATTCTATTTCTATTTCTATTTCTATTTCTATTTCTATTTCTATTTCTATTCCATTCCACTCCACTCCACTCCACTCCACGCCATTCCATTCCATTCCATTCCATTCCATTCCATTCCATTCCATTCTATTCTATTCTATTCTATTCTATTCTATTCTACTCTATTATATTCTTATTCTTATTCTATTCTATTCTATTCTATTCTATTCTATTCTATTCTATTCTATTCTATTTCTATTCTACTCTATTCTATTCTTATTCTATTCTATTTCTACACTATTATTCTATTCTATTCTATTCTATTCTATTCTATTCTATTCTATTCTATTCTATTCTATTCTATTCTATTCTATTCTGTCCTATTCTTATTCTAATCTAATCTAATCAGGAGTTCAGGAGTTTTCAAATTTGGCAAGTTTAAGACTTGCGGAATTCAACTCCCAGCATTCCCCATCCATCCCATTCCACATTGAACTGAAGTTACTAAGTCTTAAAGCTACCAAGTTTGGAGACGTCTGGTATAAATTCATCCTGTTTTCACAGTTGCAGCCTTTTGGCAAAATGTGACGAAACCAGATCTGGGTTGTTATATCTAAATATATGCTTATCTGTGTTGGTGCTACATGACTGATTGATGGTTGATGAAGCAGCATTGGACATGGCAATGTGCCAAGTGATGAAAATAAAATTAGTAAACTCCCATTTATGCCTGAAGTTTTAGGAAAATATTCCAAATCCCTTGGCTGCTGTTTGCTACAATCTGTTGAGAATTTAAATGGCAGGTTTTTGCTAGTAAAATAGTTTCTCATTATGCTGACTGTAGTCCAATTTTCCAAATGAATCATTCCCTTCTTCCTTCCTCCCTTCTTTCCTTCTTCCCTCCCCCTCCCATTTCTTTCCTTCCAAGTTTCCTTCCTTCCTTCCCACCCTCCCTCCCTCTCTCTCTTCCATATCCTTCCTTCCTCCCTCCATCTCTTTCCTTCCAAGTTTCCTTCCTTCCCCCCTCCCTCCCCTCTTTCCTTCCAACCTTCTTTCCTTCCTTTCTTCCAACCTTCCTTCCCTCCCTCCCTCTGTTCTTCCATCTCCTTCCTTCCTCTTTCCCCCCCTCCCATCTCTTTCCTTCCAACCTTCCTTCCTTCCTTCTCTCCTTCCCTCTCTCTCTTCCATATCCTTCCTTCCTCCATCCCACCCATCTCTTTCTTTCCAATCTTCCTTCCTTCCTTCCAAACTTCCTTCGCTCCCTCCCTCCGTTCTTCCCATCTCCTTCCTTCCTTCTTTCCTCCCCATCCTTCCCTCCCTCCCATTCATCCACCCATTCACTCATCCATCCTTCACAATTCTTCAGGTTCCCAGCATTCATTTCTTAGTCCAAGAAAAAAAAAATCTGTTCACAGAACTTAGGCATTATAAGGAGATTCCCCTCTTGCTGGACTGGATTTCATTTTCTGCCAAATATTTTAACCGCGTCAATCGAGTTTTCCCAAGAGCGACGCTAATCGCTGGGGGTCGATAGCTGCGAAGTGCATATAACCCTATCGCGCATGTGAATGAGGTTACATTCTGGTGGGGTTTCCTTTTCTGTCCAGCCATCTACCTAGCTGAGCTCCCACATTCCCACATTCCCTCATTTCCTACCTTCAAAGGCGATTGTTGCCATCTGTTTTAAACCATCTTAGTCTGACAAGACTAACATAAGGTAAAGGTAAAGGTTCCCATGCTCGTTGTTTCCGGCTCTAGGGGGCAGTGCTCATCTCTGTTTCAAAGCCGAAGAGCCAGCGCTGTCCGAAGACGTCTCCGTGGTCATGTGGCCGGCATGACTAAACACTGAAGGTGAACTGAACGCTGTTCCCTTCCCACCAAAGTGGTGCCTATTTTCCTACTTGCATTTTTTACATGCTTTCGAACTGCTAGGTTGGCAGAAGCTGGGACAAGTTAACGGGAGCTCGCTCTGTTACATGGCGCTGGGGATTCGAACCGCCGAACTGCTGACCTTTCTGATCGACAAGCTCAGCGTCTGAGCCGCTGAGCCACCGTGTCCCTTTTTGAGGCTAATATAAATATAAATAGTATAAATAGAAATAGAAATATTAAAGGTAATATAAATATAAATATTTTGAGGCTAATATAAAGGCTGCCAAAATGTAGACCCAGGAGACTGAGCCGTGGGAGTTAGCCAGACCGGGGCCTTGACTCAAGCAGCATCCAATTCAGCACAAAAATTAACAATCGCTGGTGCCACCTCCTCGTTGTGCCTCAGTCAGAGGTTCTTCCTTGACTTATGACCACAGTTGAGCCTGAAATTTCTGTTGATAAGCGAGATGGTTGTTAAGCAAGTTTTGCCCCAGTTTATGACCTTTCTGGTTAAGTGAATCCCTGCAGTCGTTAAGTCAGTCATGCTACGTGAATGCTAAGTGAATCTGGCTTCCCCATTGACTTTGCTTGTCTGAAGGTCGCAAAAGGGGATCACATTGCGGCCGTCATAAATGTGAATCAGTTGCCAAGCATCTGAATTTTGATCACATGACGGTGTGGAGGCTGCAGCGGTGATAAATGTGAAAATGGCTGTAAGTCCATTTTTTTCAGGGATATTGAAACGCCAAACATTCACTAAATGAATGGTTGTAAGTCAAGGATTACCTGTATTTTTTCAGGACACCATCAATTTGACATCCTCGGCTGGGCACCAGCGAAAGTTCAACCGAGCCTTGCTTCATGTTGCTGTCCTGAATGACAACTTTGCAATTCCCCAAGACGTTTATCTCACAACATTTTTCAGGAATGCCCCACAGCATCTGTTAAGTAAGTTGCTGCTAAATTCAGGCCATATCTGTGCAAAAAGCATGGCTCCTCCAACCTCCTAGCACTGATTATGTCACCTGGTTGGGTAATGAAACGTCTGCAAGAAAACCACCAAGCTCAGAGAGCACCAAGGACCCCACAGTTCTCCTCCTCCTCCTCCTCCTCCTCTTCTACTTCCTCCTCCTCCTCCTCCTCTTCCTCCTCCTCCAACCCCACTCTCTTCTAGCACTGATGATGTTACCTAGTTGCGTAATGAAACGTCTGCAAGAAAACAAGGAAGCACAGAACACCAAGGATCCTACAGGTCAACCCCAATATTATCTTTGATCGGTTGTCTAACGTAAATGTCTCTTTTACAGACACCACATTGTCTCCTCCTACTTCGATTATTAGCCTGGAGGGGAGATTGTTTAGAGTTTTTAAAGACATGGTCCAAGATCAATACCATCAATGCAAACATTAGTTCCTTTTGAATAAGCCCAATATTAAACAAACGAGTAACAACAATTTGCTCTAACTCCTTTAGGGTTCTTCTACCTCCAAAATTCTGCTGTTTGTAGTAGAAAGAAAGAAAGAAAGAAAGAAAGAAAGAAAGAAAGAAAGAAAGAACAACAAGGTTTATCATTCCTTCTCCTGCGTGACTTTCAACCTTTGGATTCAAACATGGTGGCTTTTTCAGGTGGAATAGAGGCAAAAATAAGGAAGCTCTTACAAAAAACAAAAGCATCTTTGGCTCGAGGTTCTTTAAAGATGTAACTTTGAATAAACACAATTTAATAGAAGGCCATAAATGAGGAATTAAACAAAACACCTTTGCACTTAAATGCTCTGTAAATATACTCAGCTCACTGCAAAGGTCAAAAAAGTTAAATCTCGGGAGCCTGTTTAAAGACAAACAAAACCACTCAAAAATAAATTTCTTGCAACCCCTGCCCCCCCAGCTTTTTATCCCATCCAAATGTGCAATTTATGGGTTTTTTTTTTAATCATTTGACAAAGAAGCTAGCATTTTCCAAATAATGTCAAGCTAGGTCCAGATCTGACCAGAACTCCATTTTATTGAGATAAGCTTATAATTTAGTGCAGTGTTTCCTAACCTTGGTAAGGTTAAAGACATGTGGACTTCAACTCCCAGCATTCTCCAGCCAGCATGTTGGATAGGGGATTCTGGGAGTTAAAGTCCACCTATCTTAAAGTGACTAAGGCTGAGAAATCTGAGTTTCTTTCTCACGCTTTCTCTGTTTCCTGAGGTAAAAACATTTTCTTTCAACGTGTTTCTCCGAGATCATCTCCTTGGTTCCTTACATCATCAGAAGAAAACGCTTCTTGACATGGAACCTGGTTAAATTGTGGGATTATTATTTTTTGGCCAATAGAATAGAATAGAATAGAATAGAATAGAATAGAATAGAATAGAATAGAATAGAATAGAATAGAATTCTTTTATTGGCCAAGTGTGATTGGACACACAAGGAATTTGTCTTGGTGCAAATGCTCTCAGTATACATAAAAGAAAAGATACATTCATCAAGAATGAAGAATCATCAGGTACAACAATTAATGATAGTCATAGGGTACAATAAGCAATCAAATCATACTAGGAAACAGTCAATATAAATTGTAAGGATACAAGTGACAAAGTTACCTTCATACAGTCACAAGTGGGAGGGGAGGGGTGATAAGGAGTGATGAGAAGATTAACAGTAATAGTAGTGCAGACTTTGTAAATAGTTGAACAGTGTTGAGGAAATTATTTGTTTAGCAGAGGGATGGCTTTCGGGGGGAAAACTGTTCTTGTGTCTAGTTGTTCTGGTGTGCAGTGCTCTATAGCGTCGTTTTGAGGGTAGGAGTTGAAACAGTTGATGTCCAGGATGTGAGGGGTCTGTAGATATTTCCACACCCCTCTTTTCGACTCATGCAGTATACAGGTCCTCAATGGAAGGCAGGTTGGTAGCCATTGTTTTTTCTGCAAGGCTTAGCAACTAATTTGAGATAGTTGTTCTTTGGAGAATAGGCAGATTCGTGCAAAAACAACAACAACAACAACAACAACAGCTGACTATTGATGTCAGCAAGCCTAAAGTTCTGGTTGTGGAGAAATGACAGGGAAGGAGGAGGATGGTCCTTGAATCCAATTTTGTGAGAGTCACAAATTCAAAGCCCTCAACTTACAACCATTTGTTTAGTGACCGTTCAAAGTTTCAATGGCACTGAAAAACGTGACATAGGACTGATTTCTACCCTTATGACTGTTGCAGCATTCCCCCCCCCCCATTGGTCACATGATCAAAATGTGGACGCTTGGCATGTATGTATGACGGTTGCAATGTCCTGGGGTCGTGTGATTCCGTTTTGTGACCTTTTTCGACGTTCTCCAAATCACCGGACAATAGGACAAGAAGCCATGATGGGTGGAAGCTTCTCAAAGGAAGATCCAACCTGGGAATAAAGAGGAATTTCATGCCAGTACTTCTTCTCCATTATGCAATAGAAAAAAAGCTAAGTTATGGGTGCTCCGTTGCTGGAGGTTTTCAAGAAAAGATTGAACAATGTTTGTCTAGGATGGTATAAAAATTCCTGCCTTGGGCAGAGGATTGGCCTCCAAGGTCCCTTCCAGCTCTGATTCTATAATTCTCATCCCATCCCAATCTCTTCTTTCCCCTCCTCTAAAAACAACAAAGTCACAGGACATTTCAGTTGAAAAACTTTCCCAGAAATAAAAATAGGCTGAATTCTTAAGTAAATTCTTCATTTATTGAGAGGTTTGTAGGTATGTGTTTATGTAGTGAAAGAGACACTGCCTCATATCAGGGATTCTTAGTGCTCTCTGAGTTTGTTTTCTTGCAGATGTTTCATTACCCAAACTAGATAATGTCATCATCAACTAGCACTGATGAGGTTAACTAGTTGGGTAATGACATGTCTGCAAGAAAGCAACCAAGCCCAGACAGCAGCAAGGACCCCACAGTTGTCATCCTCCTCTTCCTCTTCCTCTTCCTCCTTCTCTTCCTCCTCCTCCTCCTCCTCCTCTTCCTCCTTCTCTTCCTCCTCCTCTTCTTCTTCCTCCTCCTCCTCCTCCTCCTCCCCCTCTTCCTCAAACTCCACTCTCTTCTACAACTGATGCTATTATCTAGTCAGGTAATGAAACATCTGCAAGAAAACTACCTCAGAGAGCAGCAAGGATCCCACAGTCCTCTTTGTCCTCTTTGTCCTCCTCCTCCTCCTTTCTCCATTCCACAAACCCGACCTCCTTCTAACACTGATGACATTACCTAGTTGGGTAATGAAAAGTCTGCAAGAAAACAACCAAGCTCAGAGAGCACCAAGGACAGGACAGCCTTTTTCCTGTTCCTTCTGCTCCTCCTCCTCCTCCTCCTCCTCCATTCCGCAAACCCTACTCCCTTCTCATACTGATGATACCACCTAGTCGGGTAATGAAATGTCTGCAAGAAAACCACCAGCTCAGAGAGCACCGAGGACCCCTCAGTTCAGGACCCGAGCTACAGATATTCTCCTTTCTTGCTACCGTCTCCTACTTCTGACTTTGTCGTGTGCTTGTCAGAAACGCTAAGGTCATCTTTGACAGCCTCAGCACTGACCGCTCAGGAGCCCTCAAATCTTGTCATCTCAGTAACCCTCGTTTTACAGACGCCCCTGCTTTCAGCAGTGTGCCGTTCTTTATTACACTAATATTTATTGATCCTCAGCATTGATTTTTGTCGAGAGCGCAGTCCATATGGGATGGCAAACATGGGAATATTGCAGCTTCTCTTCAGGGGCAAAATGTTCAGAGGATGAAGCTGGTGTTATCTTTTTGGAAACAAAAGCTGGCCTTCCGAAGGGATACAGGTAGTCCACGAGCTGCGACCACAATTGAACCTGAAATTCACGTTGCTCAGAGAAACATTGGTTTAGTGCAGTGGTGGGATTCAGCCGGTCGCACCGGTTCAACAGAACCGGTTGTTAACTTTCTGAGCGGTTTGGTGAACTGGTTGTTGGAAGAAATCATTCAGGCAGAGAACCGGTTGTTAAATTATTTGAATCTCACCACTGGTTAAGTGAGTTTTGCCCTGTTTTATGACCTTTTTTGCCACCATTGTTAAGTGAATCGGTGCAGTTCTTAAGGAAGTCACACGGTGGTTAAGCAAATCTGGCTTCCCTTGACATGGCTTGTCAGAAGGCCGCAAAAGGGGATCACGCGACCCCGGGACACTGCAACCATCATAAATATGAATCAGTTGGTAAGCATATGAATTTTGATCATGCGACTGTGGTATGCAATGGTCGTAAGTGTGGAAAACAGTCACGCGTCACTTTTTTCAGTGCCGTTGTAACTTTGAATGGTCACTAAATGAACTGTTATAACTCGAGGACTGGATCCAGTGAATAGAAGTAATTGGTTGATTTTAATTTTGCTTTTTTTCCTATCACTGCTACATCTCCACCCAAATCTGTCTGTTTTCCTATCTCCAGAATCCTATAGAATTCTTTTATTGGCCAAGTGTGATTGGACACACAAGGAATTTGTCTTTGGTGCAAATGGTCTCAGTGTACATAAAAGAAATGATACGTTCGTCAAGAGTCAACAATCATAAGGTACAACACTTAATGATAGTCATAGGGTACAATAAGCAATCAAATCATACTAGGAAACAGTCAATATAGATCGTAAGGATGCAAGCGACAAAGTTACAATCATACAGTCACAAGTGGGAGGGGATGGGTGATAAGGATTGATGATAAGATTAATAGTAATAGTAGTGCAGACTTTGTAAATAGTTGAACAGGGTTGAGGGAATTATTTGTTTAGCAGAGGGATGGCATTCGGGGAAAAACTGTCCTTGTGTCTAGTTGTTCTGGTGTGCAGTACTCTGTAGCATTGTTTTTAGGGTAGGAGTTGAAACAGTTTATGTCCAGGATGTGAGGGGTCTGTAGATATTTTCACAGCCCTCTTTTTGACTAGTGCAGTATACAGGTCCTCGATTGAAGGCAGGTGGGTAGTAATTGTTTTTTCTGCAGTCCCAATTATCCTCTGAAATCTGTATCTGTCCTCTTGGATTGCAGAACCAAACCAGACAGTTATAGAGGTGCAGGTGAAAGACTCAATAATTCCTCTGTAGAACTGGATCAGCAGCTCCTTGGACAGATTGAGCTTCCTGAGTTGGCGCAGAAAAAACATTCTTTGTTGTGCTTTTCTGATGACGTTTTTGATGTTAAGTGTCCATTTTAGGTCTTGTGATATGATAGAACCTAGAAATTTGAAGGTGTCTACTGTGGATACTGTGTTGTCTAGTATTGTAGGAGGTGGTAGTATGGGAGGGTTTCTCCTAAAGTCTACCACCATTTCTATGGTTTTGAGTGTGTTCACTTCCAGATTGTTCCGATTACACCACAAGGCAAGTTGTGCAACCTCCTGTCTGTATGCGTTGTCTCGAATGAGACCATTCACTGTTGTGTCATCTGCAGACGTCAGTATTTTAACAAATGGATCATTTGAGATGCAGTCATTGGTATATAGGGAGAAGAGAAGTGGAGAAAGCACACAGCCTTGGTGGGGTCCCTGTGCTAATTGTACAGGTATCAGGTGTGATTCTGCCTAGCTTCACCTGCTGCTTCCTGTCTGTTAGGAATATGGAGGGGGGAAGATACAGATAGTCCTTGACTTACAATGTTTCATTTAGTGACCTTTCAAAGTTAAAACAGCAATTTAAAAAAGTGACTTATGGCCGTTTTTCACACTTATGACTGGTGCAAAATTCAACTGACTCATATTTATGATGGTTGCAGTGTCCCAGGGTATATGAGATCCCCATTTGGGACTTCTGAGGAGTAGTCAATGGGGAAGTCAGATTCGCTTAACAACTGTGTACCTAACTTAACAGTTGCAGTGATTCACTTAACAATGGTGACAAGAAAAATCAAAATGGAAGAATGGAATGGAATAGAATGGAATGGAATAGAATAGAATACAGAATGAGTAGAATAGATAGAATAGAACAGAATAGAATAGAATAAGAAATGGAATAGAATACAGTAAGAAAGAATAGAATAAGAAATAGAATAGAATAAGAAATGGAATAGAATAAGAAATGGAATAGAATAAGAAATGGAATAGAATAGAATAAGAAATGGAATAGAATAGAATAAAATAGTTCTTTATTGGACAAGTGTGATTGGACACTTAGCAAATGTCTCACTTAGCAACATAAATGTTGGGCTTCCTTGGGGTCATAAGCCAAGGAGTACCTCTATAAAGCTTATATCCATTTCAGAGGCTCTTCTGTTGTAAACGGACGATCCAAATTGCAAAGATCAGAGTCCAGCAGCCATTCCAATCAAATGCATATTCCATCCGTAGATAAAATTCATCTCCCCCTTTATGCATTCACATAAATCTTCATTTCCATTCAATAATTGCATAATACTAAAATAAATTGGATTCTTTAGAGGTGTGTAGATACACGCATATACACTTTAATGAAGTCAGGATGTACTCTGTCTCCCGGACAGGAGACAGACAGAAAATTTAGCCGCCCTTCTCCAATTCGTTCATAGGATCGATCATTCATTACATCTATAAACTATTCAGCTACTTCTGTTCTCCACAGAATTTGTGCTTTGAGCTGAGATCTCCTCATGGTTGGTGTAGCTTTCTTGGTGGCAGCAGCAACACAGGAAAGAATAAAAGAAGTACAGAGTTGGAAGGGACCTTGGAGGTCTTCTAGTCCAACCCCCTGCTTAGGCAGGAAACCTTGCACCATTTCAGACAAATGGTTGTCCAATCTCTTCTTAAAAGCTTCCAATGTTGGAGCAACCACAACTTCTGGAGGCAATTTTCCAGTTGTCAAGCTCCTAAATTGTGATCATATGTCCATAGGGATGCTATGACAGTCATATGTGCGAGGATTGGTCATAACTCATTTATTCCATGCCATTGTGACATGCCCCTGTCGGAATCTGACTCGGAGGAGGAAGCCAAACAGCTGACTGGGAGTGGGAGTGTGGCTCCGTTGTGGAGGAAACTGGGGAAGGGCAAAGTCTGGCTGGGCAGAGCAGGGAAGAGATAGAACAAGGGAGAGGGAATTCAGAGGAAGACCCAGGCCCACCCCCCTCTTCATTTATTTATTTATTTATTTATTTATTTATTTGATTTGCCAATTGTTTACAAGATAATAAGTATAAGTGTATACATAGTTGTGAATACATGAAATGGGTACATATAAGAAAAATAAAAGAAGAATAAGAGAAACAATAGGACAGGGACGGTAGGCACGTTGGTGCGCTTATGCATCATCCTAGGGCACGCAGGGAGGAATGGAGAAGGGAGCAACATGGGTTGCGTGGCTTATGGGGGAGGAAAGGGCCCTGATTCCCTTCATTAGCTGCAGCTGGGAACACAGTGTATAAAAAAGGTAAGCTGCGTGCAGCAGGCTGTTGGGAGCAAATGTGACTATCAGTTTATCTTCTATCGTCGTGGCTTCTCTATGCTCCTGGTGTTTTCCCAACTTTCCGAGTTTTGCCCTGCTTTCAAGTTTGAAATTCCTGCTCCTGCCCTGCCAAATTAATTACTTCAGTTTGGTTTGTTTGGATTTTAAGTTACAGTTTGTATGTATTTTGTTTTCGAACTGAATTTCCTCCACTTAAAGGCTGTTCCTGGGAGAGTTTTTCTCCAGCTAGAAGGTAACCTGGGCATTGGGGGCAAAGTTGGAGATAATAAAGGGACTCTTAATGCTTATCTGACTGTGTTACCTTTGTGCCACGCCCCTTTGGGTCATCACACCTTGTAACTTCAAACAGTCACTAAATAAATGGCTGTAGGTTGAGGACTATGTCTATAGAGTTGCAAAAACAACGGAAAGTAGCAATTACTGTTCTTTTATTTACCTGTTTACATATTTATTTATGCAATTTATTGATCCCCCAATTCCCCAAAACTCTGGGAGGCTTGCAACTAAAATTTTACAATTTACAAAAGGCAAAAAAGAAATTGTGAGCAAGCTCAACCCAGCAGGAGCTCTCACCCTGTCCCAAAGTTTGGAAGAATAATAACAATTCTGCGTGGGGCTGATCCACCAGCTTTGCAGCCTGAAAAGGTTGTCTTATGTCACACTGCTTTCACAAAGGGTTTTAATTATTATTTTTTACTGATTTAATGAGCTAGAGTTGTGATCTGTGATGGGCAAGGCCTGGAACCTATGGAATTGGGCGGGATGAAGTTGTGCAGAGGAATGTGAATTAAAATAATGGCTGCAAATGAAGAAAAAGTTGATAGATGACGAAGTAAAGGAAGAAGTGTGGATAAAATGGGAAGGGAAAGGAAAAGAAAAGAAGGAAAGGGGGAAGGGCAGAGGAGAAAGGAAAAGAAAAGAAAGGATTTTTGCCTCTCAAATCTTATCTTGCAATTTGGCTGCCCGTATGTTTAATTCAGTGCCCTATTGGGCAAGTACCACCCCTGCAAAAGATTCTGTAAAAAATGTGTGTATATAAGGCAAAAAAAACCTTTTTACTATGGACTAGTGACATGAAAGGCACTTAAAAGGAAATAATCAATGAAAAGACTTTCAAGAGATGGACATCTAGCCCAATTTCCCCTTTGTGCTTCTTAGTGTAATTCATAGAGACAAATATTGAAAAAAGGTCTCACAAAACCCCTTATTTACCCAAGTAGCCCCTTACCCACCCCAGCAGAAATTCACTTCTTTAAAAATTCCATGGTAACTCCAACTTCACATTTTCCTCCCTCCCTCCCTCCCTTTCCTTCCTCTTCTTTCATTTCTTCCTCCCTCCCTCCCTTTCCTTTCTTTCTTTCCATCCTTCCTTCCTTCTTTCCTTTCCTTCCTTCTTTCCCTTCCTTCCGTCCTCCCACCCTCTGTTTCCTTCCTTTTCTTTCCTTTTTTCTCCCTCCCTCCCTCTATTTTTTCTCTTTCCATCCATCCATCTGTCCTTCCTTCTTTCCTTTCCTTCCCTCCTTTCTTCCTTCCTTCCTTTCCTTCTTTTCTTTCCCTTTTCTTCCTACCTTCCTTCCTTGCTTTCCCTTCTTTCCTTCCTTTCTTCTTTGCTTTCCCTTCCTTTCTTCCTACCTTTCTTTCTTGCTTGCTTGCTTTCCCTTCCTTTCTTCCTTTCTTCCTATTTTTCTTCCTTCCTTCCTTCTTTCCTTCCCTGCCTCATTCCCCTTCCTTCCTTCCTTCCTTCCTTCCTTCCTTCCTTCCTTCCTTCCTTCCTTCCTTCCCCATCTCACACCCAACAACAATAAAGTAGGAAGTAGGACCACATTGGGACGAAAGTTTCCATTGCTAATATAAGCGAGGCGGTTACTGATTGAGTCGCATCCAATTTTGCAAGTTTTTCGATCTGGTTGTTAAGTGAACCACTGCAGTTGTATAACTGCACCGTGCGGTCATTCAGTGAGTCAGAAACTGTCTGAGAAGGTTACAAATGTTGATCACGTGACCCAGAATGGAGCATCATAAAGGCCTGCCAGTTGCCAAGCGCCCATATTTTGGTCACATGACTATTTGGGGAGCTGTGAGGATCAGCCGAAAGTCACTTTTTCAGGGCCACTGTCATTTTGAACGGTCATGAAACGAGTGGTTGTAATTCAAGGACCGCCTGTAGATCGTGTAGTTTACAAAGACGTTAAGAGTGGCAAGCCATTAGCAAATATTTGCCTGAAGCTTTACTTCTTTTCCTTTCCTTCTCGTCCTACTCTTTTATTTCCTTCTTCTCGGTTTTCGATTTAAGCAGCCCTGCAACCTTTAATAGAGTAATTGCTCAGATTAATCAATTTAAACTGCTTTCATCAATGAGAAAGACACACCTGTTCCCCTAACCAGCCCTGATTAGCAAAGGTGCAATTAAACAACGCTTAGACATGAGATATAATGGCCTTTTGCTTCTGGGCTATTTATATGACAATATATAACTTTATAGTCGGAGGTATGGTCTCTGTTTTTTCTGGGGGTCTGTCTGAAATCCACCATTGCTGGTTGTTCGTTACTCAAAAGCTGATTATTTAAACGTGGGTAGCAATAGCACTTGAGACTTATATACCGCTTCACAGTGCTTTCCAGCCCTCCCTAAGTGGTTTACAGAGTCAGCCTCTTGCCCCCCCAACAATTTGGGGTCCTCATTTTACCCACCTCGGAAGGATGGAAGGCTGAGTCAACCTTGAGGTTGGTGACACTTGAACTGCCAAATTGCAGGCAGCCGCCAGTCAGCAGAAGCAGCCTGCAGTACCGCACTCTCACCACTGCGCCACCGCAGCTCATTTAAATGGTACCTCTTTAAAATTCCCTTAACTGGGCCTGGTCAGGTTAATTCTGGATGGGAGACCACCAGGAGAGATTCAAGGGCTGTGAGGGTAGATCAGGAGTCTTCAAACTTGGCAACTTTAAAAGTTATAGACTTTAATTCCATGGCTGACTGAGGAATTCTGGGAGTTGAAGTCCGCATGTCTTAAAGTTGACAAGTTTTGTAAAAACCGTAGCTTAGACTTATAGCAGTCCCTACAGGAAGTCCTTGTCTTACAATGGTTCATTTAGTGACACTTCAAAATTACCACCGTTTATGACAGACTTATGAGTTTTTCACACTTTCGACCATTGTGGCATCCCCACAGTCACCCGATCAAAATTCAGACCGCTTGTCAACCGATTCATATTTACGACAGTCGCAGTGACCCGGGGCTCATGTTTTGCATCCTTCTGACAAGCGACGTCGATGGGGAACTCACTTAACAACCGCAGTGATTCACTTAACAACAGCAGGAAGAAAGGTCGTAAAATGGGACAAAATCCACAAATGTTTCACTCAGCAACAGAAATGTTGGGCTCAACTGTGATCGTAAGACGAGGGCTACCTGTAGTTTCCAAAAGGTAGGCACGACTGGGTGATCAAAGGCCCACCCCTTTGGAGTGTACCTTGTACAGGTAAGTCCTCGACTTACAATGCTCCATTTAGTGACCGTCGCCTTGGTCGCGTGATCAAAATTGAGAACCCTGGCAACCGATTCGTATTTATGACATTTGCAGGGTCTCGGAGGGTGTGTGTGTGTGACTCACGTGAGCCCCTTTTTATGACCACCCGACGAAGCCAGATTCACTTCACGACCAGGTTCCCAAGTTAACAGCCACGGCGACTCCTTTAGCAACGGTGGCAAGGAAGGTTGTAAAATGGGGCAAAAAAAACCTCACGTGAACCAACGTCTCACTTGGCGGAATGCTGGGTTCCCTTGTGGTCATAGGTGGAGGACTACCTCGGTAGTCACTAAGGAGAATGAGTGGAATTACTCCTAGAAACAGTAGGTGGCAGCCATCTCTGCTGGGAGCGGCCTTCTTCCCCCTCACATTCAACAGGGAAAGCCTCTTCTGGAACGGAAGTCTGACTGGATCATCATGTCTGTTCGCTTTTTTCCCCCCCAAGAGGCAACTGGACTTTCTTGGTTTTTCTTTTGAAGACTTTTCGCTTCTCATCCGAGAAGCTTCTTCGGCTCTGACAGGATGAGGGTGAAGAATGGAAGGATGGATGCTCCTTGCAGACAGCTGGTCATTTGCCTCCTTTTTAGAGCAGGGTGTCAAACTGGTGGCCCACAGGCCGGATGCCTCACCCAAAGGCAAAAAGAAAACGTCACGACATCCACGTGATGCGGCGAGTTTGACACTCATGTTTTAAGAGGGTCTTTGAGGCCACTGGATTTGTCTGCGTCCCCAGGCGCACCTGAGCTGTGCAGATGGGTGTGTGGAGCCTTCTTGGAACCCCAAAGACAAACCTCCAAGCTGCCTCTCTTAAAAAAAAAAAAGGATGCAAATGACCAGCTGTCTGCAAGGAGCATCAATCCTTCCCTTCCTCCACCATCTAGTCAAGAGCCAAAGAAGCTCCTTGGATGAGAAGCGAAACGTCTTCAAAAGGAGAGGGGGGGGAAAAAACCCAAGAAAGTCCATTTTGTCTCTTGACAAGGGGTGGGAGGAAGCACCTTTGGGACAATCTGGATGACCAAGCATCTCCATACAGACATTCGCTCCTTACAGATCTTATAGACGAACAGAGTTGGAAGGGACCTTGTAGGTCATCTAGTCCAACCCCCTGCCCAAGCAGGAGACCCTACCCCATTTGTGACAGATGGCAATCCAGTCTCTTCTCGAAAGCCTCCTGGGATGAAGCTCCCACAACTTCCGAAGGCAACTTCTGTTCCATGGGTTGGTTGTCCCCCCTGTCAGAAAGTTTCTCCTTATTTCCAGGTTGAATCTCTCTCCTTGTTCAGCTTCCATCCTGTTATTCTTTAGGCTTTCAAGAAAGAGACTGGACGGTCAGAAATGGTGTAGGTGGGGGTCTCCTGCTTGGGCAAGGGGTTGGACTAGATGACCTACAAGTTCCCTCCCAAGATCAGCAATGGAAGCTCCCGGTGGATTGTTCTCACAGTCCAAGAAATTTTCTCCTGATTTCCAGGTTGCATCTCTCCTTCTTTCAGTTTGCAGCTGGGAAAAAAGGGGTTGCGCGGAGAAACGGAATGGGGGTCGGTGGGGGTGGGAAGGAAAATGAAAGTAGGGCGACCCCCATTTCCCACCCACCCCCCAAAAAACCCCTCTCCAGTCCCAGCAAACAGGACGATTTCCCTGCACACACACACACCCCATCCCCACCCAAGAAGTGGCTGCGTTTCTTTTCCCACTTCGCGATCGTGTGAACGGGGCAGGCTTTAGAACGCGTGCAGGGGGGTGGAGGGGGGGGTGGTTGAAGGCGGGGAGGGGGGGGAGAGGGGAAGGCGTGCCCACCACCCAGGGCGGGATCGCCGCTCAAAAGGCTTTTCATTCATGTTAACCTGCCGGGACCTGCGTACGTGCCTGCGAGAGAAAGAGAAAGAGAGAGAGAGAGAGAGAATTTCTGCGGGCGCGCGGGCGGGCGCGCGCGTGTAGAGGGGGGGGGGGGGGGGGAGTGAAGAACGCGCGTGGACGCGCACCCGGGCTCCCTCGCCTCTCTCCCGGCTTCTCCCCCTTCTTTCCCTCCTGCGTGTGTGTGTGGATGTGTGTATAAGAAGAGCGGCGGTCGGAAGCGAAAAGCGACTCGCGATTGGAGCTTTGTGCCCAAACGACCTGGGGATCATCAGCAGCAGCAGCAGCAGCCTTGGCTCGGCTGGGAGAAGAAGAAGAAGAAGAAGAAAAAGAAGAGGAAGAGGAAGGAGACCCTGAACCCGGGAGGGAGAGGAGGAGGAGGAGGAGGAGGAGGAGGAGGAAGCGAGCGGAGCGGAGGGGGGGAATCTTCTTTTGATTTTGATTTTTAAAAAAATATCTATATCTATTTTTATTTTTTGGAATCGGGGATGAGGATCGGATCTTCTTCCCCGGCGGCTTTGGATAGGATGGAGCGCTACCCTGCCCGGCACTCGTTTTAGAGGAGGGGGGAGAGGTGTCTTTTTAAAATATATATATATATATTTATATATATTCTCCTCCTCCCCCCCTCCACCCGATCTCCTTTCCCCCAACGACCACTTTTGGGAACGGACGGACTGCCGGGGCAGCTGGCGAGCCCCTCACCGCGCACACACACACGCACACACACCGCGTCGCCCATCCCACCCACCGCCCTGGGCAGGAGGAGGACCGCCACCGCCGCAGTAAAGCTGGTAAGGGGGCTTTTTCGGGGACCGGAGTAGGTGGGTGGGTGGGGGGTTTTGTCTTTGTAATGCTCTCTCCATCCATCCATCCTTCCTTCCTTCCTTCCTTCCTTCCTTCTCCCCCGCCTCCCCCCCACCCCCTTTTGCCTGGTCCTCCTCCGCCTCGAAAGCGCCCCTTCCCCCGCCGCCCTCCTTCCCTTCCCTTCCCCCCCCTTCTGATTTAAAGAGATCAGCCCAGATCTCTCGCGATCTCCCGCTCCTCCTCCTCCTCTCCCCTCCCGCGATCGGTTTCTACTGCAATACAGTGGTTTTGTGTTCCTTTTTTTTAACCGGGGGGGGGGGGGGGTGGGAGCCGATCCTTCCCGACCTTCTGCAATGGCTTGGATCGCTCCTTCAGGACCCCTCCCCTCCATTCATACATGCTTGCGGGTGTGTGTGTGTGTGTAAGAGAGAGGGGGGAGGGAGAGAGAGAGAGAGAGAGAACGGCCTCCCCCTCCCCCTCCTCATCTTTTAACACCCGTGCAGTTTTTTCCCAAGGATTCAGACGCAAGGGCTGGTCCGTTGCCGGGAGGAGGGGGGCGAGGCGATCTGCTGGATCCCTGTAACGTTAGGGGGGACCGGTTGCCTTGCAAACCCACCTCTCTCTCTTTTTTTCCCTAAAGGCTGGGTTTGAAGGAGAGTCAACGGTTCCTAGAGGATGATGGTGATGATTTTTTGTTTTTTTTTCTGGCCTCTGCAAGAGAGGGCAAGGTGGAGTGTGCACAGATCTTAATAGATCCCCTAAGTTCTTTCCAGATCTTCCCCAGGGACCTTAAGACACCCTTCTCTCTCCCCTCCTCCTCCTCCTTCCCCTCTCACACTCCAAGTCCTGAAATCTTCAGTTGTGAAAGCAGATTCTTTGCTTTTTTTTTTTTTTAAATGGTCTTTCTTTGTGAATCTGTGGACTTCTGGATCAAGAGGTGGTGGTGGATGGAGCTGAAATCTGGTGGGTCACCTTTGGAGGCCAAGCTTTGGGAAGTCTGCAAGGGATGGGTCTGTCTTTGTTTTAAGGTTGGGGTTTGGCCCACCGAAAAGTCAAATGAGGTGGAACTTTTTCCCTGGCTTATTTTACAGAGAGGATCCTTGGTTGTTAAGGAAAACAAAAGTTTTAAGGTTGTGTGCATGGTGAGGTTTCGAATGTAATGGATCCAAGCTGGGATTTCTTTAGGAGGTGTTTATATCGCGGAGCTGAAGTGGTTCCTTTGGTTTTTGAATTCTGCCCCAGAGTCTGCGATCCCAAACTTGGAAAAGTTTGCCTGGTACTTTCACCAAAGACAACAACGAAAGAGTTAAAAAGAAAAGTTAAAAGAAAGAACCTTGGTTAGATCTCACTCCGGGAGGGTTGGACCTGATGTTAGGTTGCTATCACTGCTTTCTGCTGACTGTCCTTTGTGTTTCAGATCAGGGGATAAATAAGCATGTTGTAAAACAATTTTACTACAGTTCACTCCAAGCTGGAGACATCCGAACTGTATTGAATTCTTCTAAGACTGCAAACTAGATTTCTCCCCAACAAAAATTTTCCGGGAATGCTGCAAAGTATTTTCTGGGATTACTAGAAAAACTGATTTTTGAATCGGTCTAGTTCAGTTCATTGAAATCTGAAACAATACCCTTTCCTTGCTAGCTTGGACACAGCTGAACACACACACACACACACACACACACACACAAGGCAAAACTGTGTTATCCAAAAAAAAAAAAAAAAGTGCCCTTGCACAATCACGTAAAATGCAGGATGACTTGCCAAGCCTCCTTTAAATGCAACTCCCTTCCAAGAAAGTGGGTGGGTGGTCCTTGCAGTTGGGCCAAGACAGTCTCCTTATCTTAAATGCAAACATACATGCCAAATAAATCTGGGATACATGGCTTGCATTAAGCCTGTCCACAAATCTAGGAAAGCAGCACAATCCATAGGTGACTGTTATCACCTCCTGAAGCTATATTAAAACATTTGTCTCCTCTGAACTCCTTTGGGTGGCTTTTCTGGAGCCAAAACACCTTTCCTGAGAGGTGCTTCCTCCCTCCTTCTTCGTAGCCTATAGCTGTTTTGCTATTTTTAATAATTTTTTTTTAAAAAAACCAGGCAGTTCTAGGATAGACACTTTCTTCTGCGTGCTGAACAGAACTTAAAAGAAAAAAAAAGGAACAGAGCAAAACTGTTTACTCTTCTCTAAAATATGCAACAGGACCAAAGTTGGAGATTTGGGAAGCTATGATATTGAGGCTGCAAAATTCTTGATGACCTTTAGATGGCAGTAAAGAGATGCCATCTATCTTTTTCCCACCCACCCCCACCCACGCATCTTTGCTACCACCTAGTGAAGATCAGGAACTTTGCAGCCCAGATCTATAATGAAGCTAAAGATATTTCTTTTTTTTATAATATATTTCATATACAAGCAAAAGGGCCTTGTTTCCTTTCTGGGTTACCTACTTTTTTAGCTGGTTTGGCATTCTGGCGTTTTCCTGGTTGGGTTTTCGATGCCTTATCTCATGCGTGTGCCAAGATAATTTCTGGATTTCTGAAGACTTGACACTTTTCTTTTTTTGTTGCTGCAAATCCTGTTTGATTAGAAAGCAGTTTGGCCAGCAGGCTGCAAGCATCTGCTGGGAGATGGCAGCTTTTTGGTCCAGAAAGCTCAGGAAAAAAAAAGAGTCTTAGTCGTTGAGTGTTGAATCTTTCATTGAGAAGCAGTGGATGCATTGCTGGCTAGTCTCTCCGTGTGGAAATGCACAAGGCTGTGGGTGGCTTTGCTTTCCTGTAAGCATGGCTGCAATAGGAAAATCACCGAGAAAGAGAAGAAGAAAAAGAATTGATTAGGTTCTCCTCCTTTGCAGCTCCCGAAAATCTGGGCTAGAAACTGTCACTGCTGGAGAAGTAGACCAAAATAAATAAATACGATTGCGTTCGCCGAAGGAGCAAATTCCAAAATCTGTGGCATTCCCTACAAAGGATAAAAAAAAACCAGTTTTAGCATTTGGGGAAAGATGAGAGGGTGGGAAAATAATAAGGGGTGTTCCTGTGGAATCTTGAGTGATCAATCACTCCCAGGGAGCCTTTTAAAAAATTTTTTTAAAAGATATTTAATTAGAAGTGAATTTCATCACCATTCTGCCATTGGAAGGGTCTATCCAAGCAAAGGACGAAGTGAATAAATGTCACGAGAAGGGCTAATCCTGCCAGGAAAGCCATTTAAGCAGAGTCAAGGCAACAACTGCAGGAAACACACCCTGTGTAAAACAACAGGTTGATAATAAGTATGGAGGACTCAGATGGAGGTATTTTAATGGAATGCTTAGAATAGCCATTTCTCTCTCTCTCTCTAAGGAGGGTTGGAGTTGGTTGCAGGCAACTCTGTTTTTCTCCGGTTCTGAGAAAATAATTGGGATTTGAGGGTGTTTTTTTTTTCCTCCCCTGTGGAGCAGTGACTAAGAAAACCACCGTGCCTCCCATGTGCGCCAAGATTTCAGTTACAACGCTGCTGGTTTTCTGTTTTCCTTTCAAGCGGGCCATAAGTATGCCTTCCTTTGTCCAGGAACTCACCCCCTACTTTCAAACTGAAATAAATGCAGATCTCCTTTATTTTATTTTCCCCTTTCCTCCCTTTGCTCTCCGCACCCAGAATGTGAGATCCAGTTTTGCTCACTTTCCGAAACAATAAAACTAAGGATTAACGTCGGATATAACTGGAAGTGTCCAGGGAAATATAAGGAGGTGGATATGGGGTTGGGTGAATGGTGGGTAACATGTTAGCCAATTTACAGGTGCAGATACAGATTAACAGAGTTGGAAGGGACCTTGTAGGTCATCTAGTCCAACCCCGCCAAAGCAGGAGACCCTAGACCATTTCTGACAGATGGCAGTCCAGTCTCTTCTCAAAAGCTTCCTGGGATGAAGCTCCCACAACTTCCGAAGGCAACTTCTGTTCCATGGGTTGATTGTTCTCTCTGTCAGAAAGTTTCTCCTTATTTCTAGGTTGAATCTCTCCTTGATCAGTTTCCATCCAATATTCCTTGTCTGGCCTGAGTGCTTTGGAGAATAGCTTGACCCCTTCCTCTTTGTAGCAGCCCCTCAAATATTGGAAGACTATCCTGTCTCCCCTGGTCCTTCTCTTCACTAAACTAGCCATTCCCAGTTCCTGCAACTCTTCATCATATGTTTTAGCCTCCAGTCCCCTAATCATCCTGGTTGCTCTTCCCTGCACTTTTTCTGTAGCCTCAATATCTTTTTTATAGTGTGGTGACCAAAACTGGATGCAGTACTCTAAGTGTGATCTTACTAAGGCTTTATAGGGTGGTATTAGTCCCTCACTTGATCTTGATTGTATCCCTCTGCTAATACAACTTAGGATTGTATTAGCTTTTTTAGCTGCTGCTGCACACGGCTGGCTCCTATTTAGCTGGTTGTCCACTAAGACTCCAAGATCCCTCTCACAGTTCCTGCTATTGAGCCTGGTTTCACCCAGTCTGTATGTGTACTTTTGGTTTTTCTTGCCTAAGTGTCGGTCTTCACTTTTCTCTATATTGAATTTCTATTTTGTTAGATATGGCCCAGGGTTCGAGTCTGTCGAGATCCACCTGGATCTTGAGCCTATCTTCTTGGATGTTGGCTATTCCTGCCAGCTTAGTATCATCTGCAAATTTACCTCAGTGGGCACTAGAAATGTTTAAACCCCACATGTTTTAACAGAAGGCAGTCAGAGGAAATGATTTTGCTTTCCACGATAGCAGTTTTCCAGTATTTGAGGGGCTGTCACAGAGAAGAAGGGGACCAACCGGTTCTCTAAACAGGGGTGCCCAACCTCTGGGCTGTGAACCCATACTGGTGCACGGCCTGTTAAGAACCAAGCCACACAACTGGAGGTGAGCAGCAGGTGAGCAAAAGTGCATAGGTGGGATCTAGGTTGCACACTCCCCTCTCCCGTTCTGTGGAAAAATGGTCTTCCACAAAACTGGTTCCTGGTGCCAAAAAGTTGGGGGAACGCTGCTCTAATGCAGGGGTCCCCAACCGCCGGTCCGTGGACCGGTACCGGTCCGCGGAACAAGTCTTACCGGGCCGCTGGTTGCTGGGCGCCGCCATCTTTTTTGACGAAAAAGTGCTTCCGGTGAGGTCACCGGAAGCACTTTTTCGTCAAAAAAAGATGGCGGCGCCCAGTTGATGCCGGTACCAGGCCGTGGCGCCCAGCTGATACCAGTACCGGGCCGCGGCGTCAAAAAGGTTGGGGATCCCTGCTCTAATGCACCTGAGGGCTGGAGAAGAAGCAACAGATGGAAACTAAGCAAGGAGAGAGGCAACGTAGAACTAAGGAGAAATTTCCCGAGAGCGAGAACAATTAACCAGTGGAACGACTTGCCACCAGGAGTTATGAATGCTCCAGTACTGGAGGTTTTTCAGAAGAAATTGTCCAGAATGGTACAGGGCCATGATGGTGAACCGCTGGCACACGTGCCACAGGTGACACCCAGAGCCATGTGTGTGGGCATGCGAGCCCCAGGCAAACTTACCTCACCGTGCATGCGTGCGCCTCCCAGCTGATTTTCGGATGGTTTGAGGCCTTTTTTGGCCTCCCTGAAGCTCGAGGGAAGCCTCTGCAGGCTTTGTAGGCCGAAAACCGGACCCATTTTCGTCACTTCCTGTATTTCCGGAAATACCGGAAGTGATGAAACGGGCCCATTTTTCAGCCTCCAAAGGCTACAGAGGCTTCCCTTCAGCCTCTGGGAGGCCAATAAAGGCCTCAAATGGCCGAACATCAGCTGGGAGGTGTGCAGGTAAGGGAGCTGCAGGGGTGGGGGTGGAATGATGCGCGCATGCACACATGCAATTTTTGGCACAGGAGCCCCAAAAGGTTAGCTACCACTGGTATAGGGTCTCCTGCTGGAGCAAGGGGTTGAACTGGAAGACCTCTAAAGTCCCTTCCAACTCTATTATAACCTTTTTCCCAGCTCCGCCCAAGCCTATAAGCATCCAATGTTACTAATTGATGTCATTGTGGTGTTGGCCGCTAGAATAACTTTGGCTGTAGATGTTCTACACAAAAGCTATTTTCTAAAGCACCCGAAGGTCGGACAAGGAACAATGGATGGAAACTGAACAAGGAGAGATTCAACGTAGAAACAAGGATAAATTTTCTGACAGAACAATCAACCCATGGAACAGAAGTTGCCTTCAGAAGTTGTGGGAGCTTCATCACTGGAAGCTTTCAAGAAAAGACTGGAGTGCCCTCTGTCAAAAATGGTGTAGGGTCTCTTGCTTGGGTGGGGGGTTAGACTAGATGACGTCCAAGGTCCCTTCCAACTCTGTTACTCTGTGACCTGTCATGCAAATGGCAGTTGGATGTTGCAACTCTCGAAAATATATTCTCTCAGCCAAGCATCCAAATTTTTCTCACATGACTATGGGGATTCTGCGTTGCTCATAAGTGCGAGGACCTGGTCACAAGTCAGGTCTTTTTCGTACTGTTGTCACCTCACGTTGTTGCAAATCGAGGACTAGATAACCATAGAACTAGATCCATGGATCCTATTTAAAGCACCGTGTGATTGTTGCATTCCTGCAGAACTGGTTGTGTGTGGATACAGCAGGAGGTCCACAACAGCTGGAGGTCACTGTCATGTCTGAACTCAGTCATTAAAGAGCAGTGATGCCGAACCTTTTTGTTGTGATGTGCTGAAAGCACATGCGTGCCGGCACCCACAATGCAAAGCACCCCCCCTGCGCATACATGTGCAACACCCCCCGCCCTCCCTTACCTGCACTGCGCATGGGTGCACCTCTCAGCTGATTTTCGGCCTGTTTGAGGCCTTTTTTGGCCTACCAGAGGCTCGAGGGAAGCCTCTGCAGCCTCGGGAGGCCGAAAAACGGGCCCGTTTTGGCACTTCTGGTATTTTCGGAAGGCCTGTTTTTCGGCCTCCCGAGGCTGCAGAGGCTTCCCTCAAGCCCCCAGGAGGGCAAAAATGGCCTCAAACAGGCTGAAAATCAACTGGGAGGTGCACACATGCGCAGTGCAGGTAAGCTTGGCTGGGGCTTGCATGCGCACACAAATGGCTCTGCGTGCCCCCTGTGGCACGCATGCCATAGGTTCACCGTCACAGTTATAGAGGAAAAGTCTCCAACTTTTTCAGGGGAGGTGGGGGCAGGAGGTTTTGTGTCCATGCTTTGCTTTCACAAATGCAGCTTTGCACAAGTTCATGCGTGCACAAGTTCGCCCACCTGGTAACAGGTTGTGGCCTGGCGTTCTGCGCCCCAGAGTTTGGGGACCTCTGTTATAAAGCTCCCTAGAAAATGTTTTTTCCCCCAGTATATGGTTTATTTTTATTCATAAACGCTTTGAATACAGTGTATAGTCAGGGCGTATCATTTACAAAAAAGTAAGAGGAAAACAAACATAGATATTAACATGTAATAGGTAAAGGTAAAGGTTCCCCTTGCACATACGTGCTGATCGTTTCCGGCTCTAGGGGGCGGTGCTCATCTCTCACAAAACCGAAGAGCCAGCGCTGTCCGAAGACGTCTCCGTGGTCATGTGGCTGGCAGGACTAAACGCCAAAGGCGCACCGAACACTGTTCCCTTCCCACCAAAGGGATCCCTATTTTCCTACCTGCATTTTTTACGTGCTTTCGAACTGCTAGATTGGCAGAAGCTGGTAGAAGTAACGGGAGCTCACACTGTTACACAGCCCTAGGGATTCAAACCACCAAACTGCTGACCTTTCTGATCGACAAGTTCAGTGTGTTAGCCAAGGAGCCGCTGCGGCCCATTAACATATATACCGATAGCAATAATAATGGCATAACAAAATAATGGTTAACTAGCTTTCTCTTATTTGTAATTCTGTTAATTAGATTAACATGCTTATAACTATAAACCCTCTTTATATCTAATTCATACATAGTAATAATCTTTATTTGCCTAATTTCTACTTCTTATCTCTAGCCATTCGTAAAATCTATTCCGTGTTTGGTAATATTCTGTGTCTTCTTTATTCTTTATTTTTAATGTTAATGTTAATCTATCCATCTCTGCACAGTCTAGTATTTTCCAAATTATGTCCTCATCTGATGGAGTTGTCCTAGAAAATGTTTTTATCTGGATTGACTATAGTCAGTAACAAAGATCTAAGGTTTAGCTACGAGAAAGTAAAGACATTCTTGAGGCACCGTTGACTCAATTTGTGGACATAAGCATCTCAATTTCTTGGCCATGATATGAAGGTGGTTTGTCTTTGTCTCTCTGTCTTCAGCCAGGATTTCATTTTAATTTATTTATTTTTAACTTCACAGTCTAGACTGTGTCCCAGGGATTCCATAACTATCTTTCCATCCAGCTACCTGGTTCTTGTTGTGCTTCAAATCTTTTTTTAAAAAAAGATCAGGCAGACGGTGCCACCTGTTGAAGGTGGAAGTTGCAGGCTATATAGGACCTCGCTGGAATCTGTGAAGAGAGGATGACGGGCTAGGAATGGGGCCACCTAATACCATCCAGATGTTTATGGATGACACTGGCCCATGTAACTGGCGATATACATTAAACAGAAGGAACTCTACTCTGAAAACATCTGAAAGATAGCTCTTGACCAGACAGTGAAGTACTGGCTGCCTCAATATAAACCAGCTTTGATTTTTATTTTTTTTTCATCCTTGGAGCCAAATGGAATATAGAGTCTCAAGCCAAACGACTGGAAACATTCTGAAGTCTTTGGATTTTCCAGACGTGAAATAAATATCTGGAATATAACCATCTACATGTTCTTTTCTGGTCAAAGGAGCCGTTTACGTTCATTTGTTGCATTTTAGTTCTTCGATATCTCTTCCAGCTAGTGAAACCTTGCAGAAATACAAAGCAAGAATCTTGGTAAATGTCTGATTTATCCATGGTAGACTCTGGCAACTATGCAAGTAGTCCTTGATTTACAACATTTGCTTAGTGACCGTTCAAAGTTACAGCAGCGCTGCAAAAAAAGCAACTTATGATCGTTTTTCACACTTAACGACTGTTGCCACATTCTCAGGATCACATTTGAGAAGCTGCCACAAACAGGAGGGGGTCAATTTATTTTGCAAACCACCTGAAGGCAAAACAAGAAGCCATGGATGGAAACTAATCCAGGAGAGAAGCAACCTGGAATTAAGGAGAAATTTCCTAATAGGGAGGACAATTAACCAGTGGAACAGCTTGCCACCAGAAGTTGTGGGTGCTTCATCACTGGAGGTTTTCAAGGATAGACTGGACAGCCACCTGTCTGAAATGGTATAGGATCTCCTGTTTGAGCAGGGGGCTGGACTAGAAGACCTCCAAGGTCCCTTCCAGCCCTATTCCGATTCTGATCACAGTTGAAGCACTTGGAAGTAGACTCATATTTATGACGGCTGCCGTATCCTGAGCTCACCTTCTGGGACCTTCTGGCAAGCGGAGTCCAAATGAGGAAGTTAGGTTCACTTAACCATGTTACTAACTTAACACATGTGGCAGGAAGGGTTGTAAAATGTGGCAAAACTCCCTGAACAAATGTCTCTCTTTTAGCAACAGCTCCATGGCGATCGTAAGTCGAGGACTACCTGCATTGCAGGAACCAAGCAACACAACCAAGTAAGAACATTGAGGTCCATCTCTTGCATTATTGGATTCAATTGTTTGGGGGCTTTATGGTGAGTTCCAACGAATAGCTGAATACAGGGTAGTCCTTGATTTACGACGATTGAGCACCCCATTTCTGTTGCTAGGGTAGTTGTCCAGTGACTTTTGCCCCGTTTTTCGATCCTTTTGGCCCCAGTCCTTAAGTGAAACCCTGCCGTTGTTAAGCGAATCCTATGGTTGCTAAGTGAATCTGGCTTCTCTCCTTGACTTTGCTCATCGCAAGCTGGCTAGGAAGATTACTACGAGTTATTAATCACAAGAACCCGGGACACTGCAACTATCATAAATATGAGTCAGGGATGCTGCAACCTGTCAAAAGAGTGAAAAACTAGTCGTAAGTCACCTTTTCCCATGCAGTTGTAACTTCAAATGATCACTAAACGGACAGTTGTAAGCCAAGGATCAGCTGGAAATGGAACTGTTATTCATCTGGAAGAAGAAAGTCTTCCGATCACGTATTTTTATATAGTTTTTGAGATACTGTAGCTGTTCAATTGTCTAGCACAGGAGTGTCAATCATAAGGCCCACAGGCTGGAGTGGAGGAGGAGGAGGAGGAGGAGGAGGAGGAGGAGGACGATGACTGTGGGGTCCTAGGTACTCTCTGAGCTTGGTTGTTTGTTTGCAGACATTTCATTACCCAACTAGGTAACGTCATCAGTGCTCCCCTACTTAGTCCTTAAGGTGCCGGGCCACTTGGTTTTCAATTAAAATAATAATAATTCAATGTACATAAATACAATTGCCTTTACTAAAATTGTTATTTTTCTCCAACTCAAAAAGAATACTCATAGCTCAGAGTTGAGTTCTGAGAAAGAACTGTTGGGTTCTTTCTGAGCTTGATTTTTTTTCTTGCAAATGTTTTTTTAAAATAATTTTCATTGTACTTTTCCACAATTACAAGTCTCTTGTATATTGCAAATGTTTAATTACCCAACTAGGTAACATTATCAGTGCTAGAAGGGAGTGTGGTTGGAGAAGGCGGGGGAGGAGGAGGAGAATATGTGGGGGTCCTTGGTATTTTCTGAGTTTGGTTGTTTTCTTGCAGATGTTTTATTACCAAACTAGGTAACATCAGTGCTAGAAGGAATGGAGTTTACTTTGAGTTTCTGTACTAATGACTTGCCTTATCAATTTTGGTAGGGGTGTTCCTGATGGCTCCTTGATTAAGCTGTGTACTGTTTGATTGTTCATCTGAGTCATTAATTCCTTGATTGCGGTATTATTTCTTGATTGTTGATGTAATGTTATTCTTTGCCTTAATCTCTGTTCATGTGGATGTAGATTGCAGTTGAGGAGGTGTTTGGGTCTTTTTATTTCCTGTTTGACATTTTTGACTGTGTTCTTTTGAATGGTAGGTAGATATTTACCTCTTTGTGCCCATCGATGGCGGATTTGTCTGAATTCCAGGCTTCCAGAAATTCTCTAGCGCTTTTGGACCTGGCTTGGTGTAGGATGCTCCCAGCTCCCTTGGTAGTTTGTAGTTCATGAATTGGGGTATTATTTACTGTTTACTCAACACAGACAAACAGTCAACAATAGCCTAATGAAGGAACGTCCTACCAACACTGATGCGTAGTTCACAACTTGCGACAATTGAGCCCAAAATTGCTAAGCAAGACCGTTGTTGAGTGAATTACTGCAGTGCCCCATGTACGACCTTCCTTGCCACCATTGTTAAGCGAATCACTGCAGTGGCTCAATTAGTAACACGGTTGTTAAGTGAATCTGGCTTCCCCATTGACCTGGCTTGCCAAAACGTGATCAAATGACCCTGAGACATTGCAACTGTCATAAATACATGCCAGTTGCCAAGCATCCAAATTTCACCATGCGGAATGACAACAGCAGTGTTAAAAAAGAATTTATGACTTTTTTACACTTATTACTGTAAGTGTAAAAAAAAAAAAGTCATACATTGTTTTTTTTCCAGTGCTGTCACTAAATGAATTGTGGTAAGTGAAGGACTACCCATAAGCAGAGAGCAAACCCCATTCCCTTCTAGGACTGATGATATTACCTAGTTGGTTAATAAAATGTCTCTAAGAAAACAACTCAGCTCAGAGACACCAAAACAACAACGACAACCCCACAGTTCAACCCTGAGCTACAACTATTCTCTTTCATTAATACTACCACAACATTTTCTTTCCTATAATATGTCTGAAACCAGCCTTACATCACTCTTAGTTCTTATCACCTGTAAGTAAAAACACATAGGATGACTCCAGTCAAGGTGTCTCTTTGAAGTGGTGATATGCAAAAAAAAAAAAAAAAAAAAATCTGTAGGTGTTGAAATTTGTGATAACTTCAAGATAGAAAAGATGCACCCGAAATTGCCTTTTTCCGCTTCAGTCACTACGAAATAAAAATGTTCCAATCCGTCCCCAGTTTGTTTTTCAAGCTTGACTGATGACACCTGCTTAGTCACTCAAAAGCAAAAGGATGACTTGGCTTTCCAGTTGGAGCTTTTGGGTTCCAGGAGGAGCGAGAATTGGGAGCACCGTAGGTCTAGCCGCTAGGAATTTGTGATGCTTTGACAAACGGCAGGATGCTTTTTAAAGCATACTTGGATTTTTTTTCTTTTCTTGCTGGTGTTAAAGAGCACCATTGTAGCATTGACGGGATGAAGGAAGCAGAATGAAATTTGATCTGTCTGTAATCTCCTTAGTGCAAGGAGTCACTGGCTGACGGCTAGTTCTACACAAGAAAACTCTTTAAAAAAAAAAAAAAGATGGCACACTCGGCATTTTGGGGGCCTTTTCTAGTGGTCGTATGCTACAGGTTTGGACTGGTTCACCTGAAGCGGTAGTAAAAAATAATAATCCTCAGATCAGTTGAGAGGAGGCCTCCGACCAGCTGAGAGGATAAAAGATCGAAAAGCGCATGGGAGGGTGGCTCCTAACTTTTTGTTTCTTCATTGGTTTGTTAGGTGTGCATGTATTAGGGCTGCGTGCGTGCACGACCACCCACCAAACCGGTAGCGACTAAGGTAGGATCGCACTACTAGCCTGTTCCAAAACTTCCGGTCTGATCAGTGGAATTCTTTTTACCTCAAAAGATGCTTTCCAGGGAGCATGTGTCATCCCTAACTGTTTTCAGCGGTTGACGGAAACCAGAAAACCAATATCAAAAAGTAGGATGGAAATGAGATGGGTGGGATGGGAATATTAATGGGGCTTTGAAAAGGATGTGTGGGGTCCTTTGGGGCAGAGATTAAAGCGAGTGTGGCATCACTGGGCGGCGAAGTCTTGCCTGCTTAGGATCTTGTGCTTCTGGGGGAAAAAAAATTGAATTATTGATTTATTCATATGATGCATACATGATTCTGGGGTGACTTACGAGGATTAAAACACAGAAAAAAGCCACAGCATATAACTCCAAGGATCAACAATAATCAAATTCACATCAAAAGCACTTCACTAACCATACTGTAGTGTAGAGCTCACCTTACTCCCTGACCCAAAAGTCTGGGGAAACAGCCAGCATTGTGAAAAGATAACAAGGTTGAGATATCAAAATCTCTGGAGTGGTATTTCTCAATCTCGGTAAATTGAAGACGTGTGGACTTCAACTCCCAGAATTCCCCAGCCAGCTCTAGGGGGTGCTGTTCCTTAGCACTAACCACTGAGAAGATGTGGCTCAGGGGTCCAATATGATCTCGTTGTTTGGTAGAGAAATATCTCCTCTCTATTAGATCTGGTGGGTTAGGCCGAAATAATAGAAAGATGGCCGCTGTGAAGGCCAAAGAACCAACAACTAGACATGGAATTCCTTCAGAGTAGTTTCTTTATTGTTGTTCATCTACAAACAGAATGTCTATGGAGATTCTCCATCGTTCAGGTCAGGGGGCTCCAACCTTGGCAACTTGAAGACTTGTGGACTTCAACTGCCAGAGTTCCTCAGCTTTTCTGACCCACGCCCTTTTCCAACAAATCAAACACAATCCGAAGGGAACAGAAACCTTGTAATGCTTTTACAAAATAATTAGCTGTGATAAGCACGAGCCTCGCCAAAACTGTGTGAGACTTGCCAAAAGATAACGGACAAGAAATAATTTGCAATACATGAATCTTCAAATACAAACTCAGGATACTGGAATGTCCTTGAGGCTGGAGTTTCAGAATGTCTTTGCCTTCTGCAAAGTACATTCGTTTCACAGCTGGCTTTTATCTTCTTGAAGGAGGGGCCATTACCTTGCAGCCTTACTCCCAAGTCGCCTGTGCTGTTGTAACTCTTTCCTGCGAGCAGCCCTGCGCGCACGTGCACTTGGCACAGGCTCCTCGGGAACCTCCTCATCGCTGCTGCCAGCCCCCACAATCTCTGAAGGCAGCAGTCTACTCCCTAATGGTCCTGGCCCCTCATCTGAGTCCTCGGTCTCCTCAGCCGTCCGCACCTGCTGCCGGCTAACCACAACACCAGCCAGCAAAGATGCCCGAGGAACTCTGGGAGTTGAAGTCCACAAGTGCTTTTCAAAAGGCAACTGGGCTTTCTTGGGTTATTTCCCCCACCCCTTGAAAAGGTTTCACTTCTCATCTGAATGCAAATCATGTGACCATGGGGATGCAGCAGTGGTCATAAGTGTGAAAAATGGCCATAAGTCATTTTTTTTCAGTGCTTGTTGTAACTTCGAACGGTCAGTAAATGAACTGTTGTAAGTCGAGGACAGCCTGTGTATTCTGTGAACTGCTAGGGAGGAAGGCCTTCTTAACTCTCTTCCAGTCTAGCAGACATTCCAAGCTCTGCCGCCTCTTTGCCTTCTGGAATGAATCCCTCCCTCCTGGGAATCCAGACTACATTCCACCACAGCTCCCCAGCTGTCTGGCCTTAGGCCATAGGTGAGGACATGCACCTTCAATTGTCTACTAGGAACCAGTGCAGCTTCTGAAACGGTGTGTCATGCCCCTTTCAGAGCCTGAATCTGCAGAAGAAGATGAGCCACAACTGGATCCAACAGAGATCAAGGGCTTTGTTGGCTTTGTAGGAATGTGTGGAGGAGCAGGCTGAGTCAGGCCAGGCTTAATAGCAGTAACTGGGAGAGGGATCCTGGAGTCTTAGTGGACAACCGGCTAAATAGGAGCCAGCAGTGTGCAGCAGCAGCCAAAAAAGCCAATGCAATCCTAGATTGCATTAACAGAGGGATACAATCAAGATCAAGTGAGGTGCTAATACCACTCTATAAAGCCTTAGTAAGACCACACCTAGAGTCCTGCATCCAGTTTTGGTCACCACACTATAAAAAAGATGTTGAGACTCTAGAAAGAGTGCAGAGAAGAGCAACCAGGATGATGAGGGGACTGGAAGCTTAAAACCATACGATGAACGGTTACAGGAACTGGGCATGGCTAGTCTAGTGAAGAGAAGAACCAGGGGAGACATGATAGCAGACTTCCAATATTTGAAGGGCTGCCAAAGAGAGGAGGAGGTCAAGGCATTTTCCAAGGCACCTGAAGGCCAGACAAGGAATAATGGATGGAAACTGATCAAGGAGAAATTCAACCTGGAAATAAGGACAAACTTTCTGACAGTGAGAACAATCAACCAATGGAACAGCTTGCCCTTGGATGTTGTGGGAACACCATCACTGGAGACTTTCAAAAGGAGATTGGACTGCCATTTGTCAGAAATGGTGTAGGGTCTCCTGCTTGGGCAGGGTGGGTTGGACTAGATGACCTACAAGTTCCCTTCCAACTCTGTTAATCTGTAAGATTAACGCTTTGCACTCCGGGCTGGCTTTCTTTTTTTGCTGAAAACACAGCAAGAAGAAACTTGCAGATGATGGCCTATGGAGGAACCTGATTCAGCCATGAGTCATCTTCTCAGTTGGTTGCATCCAACAGACTTTGTCCAGATTTACGGCAATAGCTTGGTGTCAGACAGTTACCTGCAGGCCAGGTAAACCTTAATCATAGGGAGATCTTCTTTCTCTCCACAATTAGACCGTTTTCTGACTGCGAATGCATCACTGCGCCATAATGGAGACCTCATAAAACTGCCTCGAAGTCTTATTAATAGTACCTAACACCCATAACAGCACTTGGGAGTGTGGTGTGCAGCCCATTTTCTTCAGCATTACCTCAGTGTGATGTTTAGAAAAACCCTGTAAGATGAGTCAGTATTATTCTCATTCTGTGCTGCTGTTAGGGAAGTCAAGCTGCAGAGAGATTGACTTGCCTTAAGGCCACTGGTGAATTTATAGCAGCGGGGAAATTTAGAAAGGATATGTTTTGGATGCATAGTTAAGTCTCTTGGCAGCTATGATTCGCCAAGGCAGAAGTAGGTTAAGGCTTGTTCAAGGTCACGAGTGAGGTTCCCGGACACTTCTGATGGGGTCTTTCAGTTCCCTTGTTCCAAATAAGATTTTTAATTCCAAAATTTAAAAAAAACAAAACAAAACATTAGAACAGAGGTGGTATTCAGACCAGAACTTTTGAGTAGTTCGGAGAACCGGCAAATCCCACCTCTGACTGGCCCTGTCCCCAACTATTCTCTTTCTCCCATTCAGTCCCAGCTGATCGGCTGGGTCTTCTTTGGTTGCCCTGCACAGGAGAACGGAGCTGGAAAGCAGGTTAGTGGGGAAGGAATGGGGATTTTGCGGTAACCTTGCCCTGCCACGCCCACCAAGCCACGCCCACCAAGCCACACCATGCCCACCAAGCATGCCACGCCCACAGAAGTGGTAGTAAAAAAAATTGAACCCCACCCCTGCATTCGAAGCTAGCCTGCTGCAGACAGAAACCAGGATTTTTTTAAATAACAGAATTGTTTGTCATCTGACATGCGGCAAAGCAACGGGTGGAAACTAATCGAGGAGAGAAGCAACCTAGAACGGAGGAGAAATTTGCTGACTGTTAGAAAAAATGGATCAGTGGAACGACTGGCCACTGGAAGTTGTGGGCAGGAGGTGGGATTCTACCGGTTCGGGCGAATCGGATGTTAAAAGTTAACAGGTGGTTCACCAAACTGGCATTTCAACCAACTGGATGGCCCCACCCCTTCGCTCCCAGGAGTCGCCACGCGGCGCATTATACGATGCGGGTAAGATGCGCGGAGGCTCAGGGAAGGGGAAAAAAAACGGGCCTTCCGGAACTCCAGAAATGGGCCTGTTTCCAGCTTCCAGAGGGCCAGGGGAAGGCCGCTGGACACTTGGGAGGGTGAAAACAGCCCTCCCGGAAGTACTGGGAGTCCGGAAACAGGAAGTTCCAGTAGGCCACGCCCACCATGGCCACGCCCACCCAGAAACCGGGCAGCGAACCAGTTGCAGGGATGTTTGAATCCCACCCTTGGTTGTGGGTGCTTCAACCGTGGAGATTTTCAAGAAGAGATCGGACACCCAATGGTCTGAAAGGGTACAAGCAGTCCTTGACTTGTAACAGATCATTTAGTGACCATTCAATGTTACCGCAGCCTAGAAAAATGTGATTTATATGGCCATTTTTCCCCCACTTACAGCCGTTGCAGCATCCCTAGGGTCACCTGATCAAAAAATGAAGACCCTTTGGAACTGACTCACATTTATGACGGTTACAGTGTCCCCGGGATACCCTTTCGCGACCTTCTGATCAGGAGAGTCAATGGAAGAGCCAGATTCAATTAATAAGTTTTTTTTTTTAACTAAGTTAACAACGGCAGTGATTCACTGAGGCAAGAAAGTTGGTAAAAATGGGGCAAAATTCACTTTAACAAATGTCTCACTTTGCAACAAACGTTTGGGGCTCAGCTGCCTATACTGAAGATTCTGGCCCCCCGGGTCACACGTTATTATGAAAAAAATAATTTTAAGAAGTGTGTTCTTCGGTTAAGCAAAAGTTCGATTCCTTGGTGTTCTCTGAGCTTGGTTGTTTTCCTGCAGACGTTTCGTTACCCAACTAGGTAACATCATCAGTGCTAGAATGGAATGAGGTTTGTGGAATGGAGGATGGAGGAGGAGGAGGAGGAAGATGTGGGGTCCTTGGTGGTCTCTGAGCTTGGTTGTTTTCCTGAAGATGTTTCATCACCAAGCTAGGTAAGATTATCCATGTTTGAAGGAAGTGGAGGTTATAGAATGGAGGAGGAGGAGGAGGAGGAGGAGGAGGAGGAGGAGGAGGAGGAGGAGGAGGAGGAGGAGGAGGAGGAGGAGGAGTGGTCCTTGGTGCTCTCTGAGCTTGGTTGTTTTCTTGCAGACATTTTCATGACCCAAACTAGGTAACATTCCCAGCAACATTCATGTCAAGTAGGAAACTTTGAAGCCCTGATTGACAGACAAGGAGTCTAGCTGGCCATGAGTCGCATGGTAAAGAAGACTTAAGTCAAGGGGTTGATACCCAGGCAGGAGAAGATGTGAGGTTATCCCCGCTTTCTTAAGCATGGCATGACGTTTTGTAGGAGGATGCGCATGCTGAGTCTCATTGCTGCAAAGAGAAGATAATGGGCTTGACGCCAAGGGCATCTCGTCTTGGTCGCTGTGTGAACAGTCAACCAAATGACAAAGGCAGTTCCACTTAGTTAAGCGTAAAAATGATGCACGTTGGAACCCTGCTGGGGTTTTCAGCTGTCTGGAGCCGAAAGATCAAAGAGAGCTGGTGGATTGCTTCTGAAGGTGTCAAATCAGTGTGCAGGACCCGTGAGAAAGGCCAAATCCTGTCCCAGGGATCATTAGACCAACATTAAAAATGGCCGCACGAAGCCTTTATCCAAACTGGATAAAGAATAAACATATGAAGAACCGTTACAGGAATTGGGTAGGTCTAGTTTGATGAAAAGAAGGACCAGGGGTGACATGATAACAGTCTTCCAATATTTGAGGGGCTGTCATAAAGAAGAGGGGGGTCAAGCTATTCTAGGGTATCCTGCTTGATCAAGGGGCTGGGCTAGAAGATCTCCAAGATCCCTTCCAGCTCTATTCTGATTGATTGATTGATTGATTGATTGATTGATTAATATTCTCCAAAGCACCTAAAGGCAGGACAAGAAGCCATGCATGGAAACTTGTCAAGGAGAAAAGCAACCTAGAACTAAGGAGAAATTTCTTGACAGTGAACAATTAATCAGGGGCTTCAGAGGTTTTGGATGTTCCGTCACTGGAGGCTTTTAAGGAGAGATTGGATAACCCTTTGTCTGAAATGGTATAGACCCGTAATGGCAAACCTATGGCACGCATGCCAGAAGTGGCACGCAGAGCCATCTCTGCCGGCATGTGAGCTGTCGCCCCAGATCAGGTCCACTGTGCCTGCGCGCACGCCTCCCGCCAGCCAGCTGGTTGTCAGGTATCTGCCCTGCATGCACAGAGGTGCACGCGGTGGGACCACACGTGCATGAGCAGAGGTGTGTAGCGCACGCGGGGGCTCATGCGTGCATTGCTTATGGGTGCAGGCACACTGAGCGTGCGCACACACACTTTTGGCACGTGAGGACAAAAAGGTTAGCCATCGCTGGTAATAGACTGCCCTGGTCGAGCAGGGGGTTAGACTAGAAGACCTCCAAGGTCCCTTCCTGCTCTGTTCTGAATTGAATTGAAAACGCATAGACTTTCTATGAGTACATGACAATAATACACTGCTAATTGAGTTCTTTGAGGGGTGAGCAGTCTTCCAATATTTGAGGGGCTGCCACAAAGAAGAAGGAGGTCAAGCTATTCTCCAAAGTACCTGAGGGCAGGATAAGAAGCAATGGGTGGAAACTAATCAAGGAGAGGCAATGCTAGGACCCACGCAGTTGGGGACTCCTGTCCTAAGTCACAAGGTGTGGGGAAATGTATCCCAAATATTGGAGACTTTTTCACTATAAAACCAGCTTCGGATGCATTTTTCGATGCCTGCTTGAAATGTGGATCAGAATGTCCTTTTTTTAATCTTTGCATTTGTATTAGCTAGGTTGAACCTGTTTATTAGCTTCCTTCTTTCCATTAAACGTAAACCCAAAGGATATATATGGGGAAAGACAATTACCAGGCTGGTAATAAATCAAATGAGTACATCGGGAGGTCTGCATTGCTACTAAGTACTATTGCTATTATTAGTCCTCGTCTTACGACCACAATTGAGCCCAAAATTTCTGTTGATAAATGAAACAGTTGTTAAGTGAGTCCATTTAATGACTTTTCTTGCCCCTGTTGTTAAGCGAATCGTTGCAGTTATTAAGTTAGTAACACGCTTGTTCAATGAATCTGGTTTCTCCATTGTCTTGGCTGGGCAGAAGGTCACAAAAGCGGATTAGGTGACCGCAACCATCATAAATATGAAACAGTTGCCAAGCTTGTTGTGAATTTTGATCACGTGTGATCATGGAGAGGCTGCAATGCCCATAAGTGTTAAAAACTTGGTGCCCTGTTTTCCAGTTGTCACTAAATGAACTGCTGTAAGTCGAGAACTACCCGTATTACTACTCTCTTTGCAGTTGTTATTGCATGCCAGCCCAAGAGTGGACTGCAAGGATGATGCCTATTTATGTTTCACAGATCCCATTTCCTGTTGTAATCTTGTTGCATCTTGCAGAATTATTTTGCTTCCATCCCGCTGATGGAATCGCGCTTCGGTTTTGACGTTTGCCTCCCGCCTAATGAATAGCCCCGTTAAGAGAATTTACGGGTGGAAATGGGCTTTGTTTAGGATGATTGTGTTTCATGGCTGACTTATAACCGAGAAGTACATTTTCCTTGGAGGATTCAAAATGGAGCTGATGGAGCGAAATGTATTTTCTGTTTACCTCCGCTGAGAGGTTTGTTGTTTTGGCTAAGTCATGTTCCTGAAGACAATTATGCACAATTTGGCCGCTCTGGTTTTTCTCCCCTCCTCGTCTAGAGTCGATGCCATAACCTTAAGTAAGCTTTACGGAACTGGCACCGGTTTTTGTAACAGCCATCCTGACATCATCTTCCTCTGAATATTTCATGAAAGGTTTTTCTAGGCTGGTCTGGTTCCCTCAGACCGTGTAAGGTTTCGGTTGGAGAGATTCATTTGTCAACAGTATAGAACAAGACTCTTATTATATGCCAGACTCGGCGAGTTGTACCCTTGGGTCATATTTGACTCTCTCAGGGTTATTGCCTACTCTTTCTTTCCTCCTAGTTGTCAGCTCCAGAAGCGAAACATCTGTCAGATAGGTGGCCCCAAGCACGTTGTTCTCACCCACATCTCAAAATGGCCAGGATGCTGAGCCAAGGTCAGAAGACAAAGAGATTTCTAATTAAGACAGGGAAGGAAACTTCCTGTGGGTCTTTAATGAAACCCCCTTTGCTTTAGCATCCGAAGCTGACTAGGCCACTGTTAGAAGAAATGCATAGTTGAGAGCGAATAGAGAAACACAGGTACTGCTCAGCTTATGACCACAACAGAGCCCAAAGTTTTTGTCGCTGAGCGAAAGAGTTGTTAATTGAGTTTTGCCGACCTTTCTTGCCGCAGTTGTTAAATGAATCGCTGCAGTTAAGTTAATAACACCGTGGTTAAGTGAATCTGGTTTTTCCGTTGGCTTTGACCAAGGGTCTTCGAACTTGGCAAGTTTAAGACTTGTGGACTTCAACTCCCAGAATTCCTGAGCTAACATGACTGGAGGAGGAATTCTGGGAGTTCAAGTCCACAAGTCTTATAAAGCTGTCAGGTTTGAAGATCCCTGACTTTGACTTTGTCAGAAGGTTGCAAAAGAGAAAAATTTGGTTAGGGGGATCAGCCAGCCAGCCAGGTCCCAGATCGCAGCCCCAGTCTTATTCAGGAAATATAGAAGGACAGGACACTAAGTCTGTGTGTAGACTTCAGAAGGATCAACGGAGTGTGCGTCGAAAATATGTACCCACTCCCTCTCATAAATGACATTCTGTTTGGTTGAGGGACGTATTTTCACCAAGCTTGACTTGAGAGAGGCATATTATCGGGTGTCGATCAAGGAAGGGGACGAGTGGAAAACTGCTTTCAACTGTCCCCTAGGAAGTTTTCAATTCAGAGTAATGCCGTTTGGTCTGCAAGGAGCTCCGGTGGTGTTTATGCAACCAATTAACGAGGTCTTGCACGAGCATTTATATAAAGGAGTGCTCGTATATCTGTATGACATCCTTATTTACACCAAAACCATGGACGAGCACGTCCAGTTGGTCCGCAGCGTCCTGGGAAAACTGTTGGCAGCAAATTTGTACATAAAGTTGTCCAAGCGCGAGTTCCACCAGACCCAGATGGACTACTTAGGATATCGTGTATCGAAGGGGGGGGGGGGGGGGGAGATGGATCCAGCAAAGGTGCAAGCAGTTATGGACTGGCAGGCACCTAAGATCACGTGACCCCAGGAAACTGCAACTGTCATAAATACGTGCCAGTTGGCAACCCTCTGAATTTTGACCATGTGCAATGGTCTTAAGTATGAAAAATGGGCATACAACGCTTTTTTTCAGCGCTGTTATAACTTGGAACAGTTATTAAAGGAGGAGTAAATACATTGACCCCCTCCTCTTTGTGGCAGCCTCTCAAATACTGGAAGACTGCTATCATGTCGTCCCCCCCCCCCCAGTCCTTCTTTTCTCTAGACTAGTCAAAAACCAAATCCTGCAACCATCCTTCATAAGTTTTAGCTTCCAGGCCTTTAATCCTCTTAGTTGCTCTTCTTTGCACGAATCTGGCTAAATGTACCAGCTTGCAACCTGGGGAATCCTGGGAGTTGAAGTCCACCCCTCTTAAATGCGTTGAGGTTTCCCAATGCTGTACTGTATTAGACAGTTGAGGGAGTTGAGAACAGCATTAAAAACATAACCATATCTAGGGTTGTGTTGCATTTGTAGCAGAATATCAAAAGTAAGTAAGCCAGCTGTCTTTTGGAGTACATGTTTGCCAATATTTACAAATCCACTTCATGAGGTTATACACACATTAGTAAAACCTGCCATGTCATCCCGAAACGTGCCCCAATATTTAATGTGGCACTTTAAAAGGTCTCAGAAAAACCTCTCAAAATACACACACACACACACACACACACACCTCTGCTTGCCATTTATTCTTTAAATATTTATAACATTTCTAATCCACAGATTGCCTACTATTAAAAGGGGAAGCTAATTCCACCGTTGTATTAGTGGACCAAAGGTATAAAACTGTTATATGCAGCAGTGGGTGGTATGCTGCCGGTTCTCATCGGTTCAAGAGATCCGGTTGTGCCAGTCAGCAGTTGGTCCCACCCACCCGCCTGCACCCTTTCCTGTCCTATATTTCCTTAGTTTGGAGCTCAGCTGATAGGCACGGCAGAGTGGATTGCCACGAAGCGTGCGCCCACAGAATCGGTAGTAAAATATTTTTGAATTCCACCACTGGTCTGCAGTGGGTCCAGGAATAGAATAAATGTCTTGACTAGCCCTTCTTCTAAATCTTCCGCGGGCAGCCTATGGCATAGAAGATTATGCATTTGAGGGTTACAGATAGTCCTTGACTTATGACCACAATTTTGTTGTGGTTCATCGGCAGCCTGTGCATATGGCAGCAGAATCGGACAGTGGGGAAGAACAGGGACCAGTCTGGGAGAAGTCGAATGAGGGTCCTGCGTCCGATACAGAGATGGGGCCAGGACCATCTGGGAGTTATGTGCTGACTCCCGAGCCTCCAGATTCTGGCAGCAGTGAGGAAGAGGAACAAGGGGAGCCTGTTCCCAGTGCGTGTGTGCGCAGAACTGCCAGAAGGCAAGAACTGTTAAGACAAAAGGAGCAACTCGGGAGTAAGGCTTGGAGGCGACTGCCCCTCCCATAAGTTATAAAGGAAGTGCAAAAGTAGAGAAACCTTTACAGGAAGCAAAGTCGTTCCCTCTGTTTGGATTCAACCTTGAAGCTGATTTTGATTGCTTATTTGATTACTATTAAGTGTTATACCTATGATTCTTGTCGAATGTTCTTTTTTCTTTTTATGAACACTGAGAGCATTTGCACCAAAACAAATTCCTTGGGGGTCCAATCACACTTGGCCAATAAAGAATTCTATTCTATTAAAGTTGTCAAATAAATACAAAGTTGTAAATGAATAGATTTTGGCGCTTTAACCACTGAATAATTTCATGTTGTTCGAACTAGGTCAGCAAAATAGCTAATGCTTCTTTTCTTTTTTATCCTTCTGGATTTGGTGCTGCTACACCCTTCAGCAAACATTCAGCCTGAAAGCTAATTTAAAGCTACATCTGTTAGTATCACACGTGGATATATATTTCCCCTTAAAAAACAGTTTTGAGTTATCTTGTTATCTTCATTGGAAAAACACTTCATTTTTTCTTTTTCTTTTTTAAAAAAAGCATGTCAGAGTTATAATACCAGAAATGGTTCATAACTAAACAAAATTAACACTTATTTTTTCCTGTGTTGCCTTCACCATCTGATATATGATGTGGAGCTTATAAATATTACTGAAATTTGCAGTCTCCATATTTAATAGCAGGAAAGAACTTATTCTAATACAGGTAGTCTTTGACTTAGGACCAACTTAGCCCGAAATTTATGTTGTTAAGCGAGATGGTTGTTAAATGAGTCTTGGCCCATTTTACAACCTTTCTTGCCACGGCTGTTAAGTGAATCACTGCAGTTGTTCATTTAGGAACATGGTTGTTAAGTGAATCTGGCTTCCCTATCATCTTTGCTCATCCGAGGGTCACAAAAGGGGATTAAGTGGCCCCGGGACACTGCAACTGTCATAAATATGAGTCAGTTGCCAAGCAGGAAGCAAAGTCATTCACTCTGTTTGGATTAAACGTTGAAGCTCTGTGTGGAATTTGTACTTCGTTTGGCTTTTTACAGTTAATTTGGCACTTTAGTTGTTGGCAGCAATTCAAAGGAGAGAAAGGTGGGTGCTTATCTCGAGAGACCGTTTGGGATTCATTACCGGCTGGGAATGAACATAATTCCCAGCATTGAAATAAAACGAGAGTTGTTTGGACTAAGTGTGTGCTTAATTACAGTCTCTAAATATGAGTCAGTTGCCAAGTGTCTGAATTTGGATCACGTGGCTATGGGAGTGCTTCAACAGTCATAAGTGTGGATAATGGCCGTTAGTCCCTTTTCCCCCCCAGTGCCGTTGTAACTTTGAATGGTCACTAAATGAACTGTTGTAAGTTGAGGATTACCTGTGCTGCGTCAGCTGAAATCCAGAACATGCTTACAATCTGATCGTCCCCGTCAACCTGCTTGGATTTAGCTGCCGTAATCCCAGCCAGCAAAAAAAAATAAAAAAAATAAATAAACCCTGTCCCTTTAAACCATGAAATATTTAACTCGGCAACAGAAAAATGGGCACTAAAAATAATAGCAGATCAATCAATATGACTGGCATTTAGTCGAGATAAATGCAAATGGCTTCACTTATGAGGCATCAAATACACGGTTTGTTGGACGAAGAACGTCTGGTCTTGTGAAAAGATCTTGGCCTAGTCACCAGCTGCAAACTGGCTATGAGTCAGCTGGGAGATGTGGCTGCAAACAGAGGGGTTTTAGGCATGGACATAAGCCATTGTTACGGGAAGGTGTAGTTTAATGAAAAGAAGGACTAGGGGTGACATGATAACTGTGATGACCCGGGGCGTGACACAAAAATAACACAATCACAAAAAGTAGAATAAATTCCCTTCAATGCCTCCAACTTGGGCCCCAATGTCCAATTATCTTCAGCTGGAGATCAAACCCTTCCAAAAACAGTCTCAAAGAGAGTAAATGCAGTCGGAACCCAAAGTAAAGATAATTAGAAATTTTAAAAAAAACCAACACAAACCACACTGAAGTAATTAACACGGCAGGCCAGGATGGTGAATTGCAGACTCCCACAAGATAACACAACAACCACAGTTGGGAGGACGCCAAAACCCAGATAAACCTCTACGAAGATAATGCACACTTTGCTTCCAGCAAGGAGCTGTGTAAAACACCCCGCTTGATATCCTGTTCTCACAGCTGCAACTAATTAAAGGGATCAGGGCCTTTTTCTCTCCCGTAAGCCACATTGCTCCCTTCTCTGCTCCTTCCTGCCTGCCCTAGGATGAAGAGGCCCTGGGTCTTCCTCTGAATGCCCAGCCGGACTGTGCCCTCCCCCCCCCCGTCTCTTCCACAGCCACCGGATCCACACTCCCACTCCCTGTCAGCTGCTCAATCTCCCCCTCAGAATCAGACTCCAACAAGGGCAGGACAATAACAGTGTCCCAATATTTGAGGGGCTGCCACAAAGAGGAGGAAGGGGTCAACCTATTCTGCAAAGCACCCGAAGGCAGGACAAGAAGCAACCAATGGAAACGGATCAAGAAGACAAGCAACCTGGAACTAAGTAGAAATGCGGGCCCTGTCATTTTATGGGGCGATTGGCTTCCAAAAATGGCATTAAATACCTTCAAAGCATTAGGTTTTCTTCCATATTTCCCATGCACCCACCCACCGATGACTGTGACTTGCCTTGGGTTATTAATTGATGGGCAAGCTCACATCCAAGAAATTCTTCTTCCACTGATCTGATTCGTAGTAAAGGATAATGAGCTTTAATAATATATGGGGTATAGGGTCTTCTGCTTGAGCAAGGGGTTGGACTAGAAGACCTCTAAGGTCCCTTCCAACTTTGTTATCCTGTTAACTCTAACCGTCCCCATTTTAGTCATCTCTATAACTTTCTTAAAGATTTTGGGGAAGCCAGAACTGAGTCACAGAGGGACAATGAACAGAAGTGAGTTTTAAAAGAAAAAGCAGAGTGCGTCCATGTTGAACTTGTGCAGCAAAGATAAAGGCTTTATTTGTTTGTCTCCTGCCTTTATTGTTTTTATAAACACACCCCAAGTGGTGAACATATCCAACAAATCTTCCTCCTCCTACTTTCCCCACAATAACAACAACCCTGTGAGGTGGGTTGGGTTGAAAAAGAGGGATTGGCCCAAAGTCACCCTACTGGCTTTCCTGCCTAAGGCGGGACTAGAACTCACCGTCTCTTCGTAATTGGCCCAAAGTCACCCAGCTGGCTTTCCTGCCTAAGGCGGGGCTAGAACTCACTGTCTCCTGGTGATTGGCCCAAAGTCACCCAACTGGCTTTCCTGCCTAAGGCGGGACTAGAACTCACTGTCTCCTGGTGATTGGCCCAAAGTCACCCAGCTGGCTTTTATGGCTAAGGCGGGACTAGAACTCACTGTCTCCTAGTAATTGGCCCAAAGTCACCCAACTGACTTTCCTGGCTAAGGCGGGACTAGAACTCACTGTCTCCTGGTGATTGGCCCAAAGTCACCCAGTTGACTTTTATGGCTAAGGCGGGACTAGAACTCACTGTCTCCTAGTAATTGGCCCAAAGTCACCCAACTGGCTTTCCTGCCTAAGGCGGGACTAGAACTCACTGTCTCCTGGTGATTGGCCCAAAGTCACCCAGCTGGCTTTCATGCCTAAGGCGGGACTAGAACTCACCGTCTCCTGGTGATTGGCCCAAAGTCATCCAGCTGGCTTTCCTGCCTACGCTGGGTCTAGAATTCACCGTCTCCTGGTGATTGGCCCAGAATTAACCAGCTGGCTTTCATGCCTAAAACAGAACTGGAATTCACCATCTCTTAGTTTTTAGCCTGGTGCCTTAACTACCAAACTAAACTGACTCTCTTTTTCTTATGTTGAAAATTTGAAACAGTTAAAACAGGTTAAAGAATATATGATAAAGTGGGCTACGAATTTTGGCTATAATATACCAAGGGATCAAAGGGAAAATACACAGTTAAAAGCGTTGATGTTTAGATTGGGTTACAATCTTAAAACAATATCTATAAAATAAATGTATCATTGGGATATGATGCCAGAGAAATTATCTACGACTAGCTGGATATCCGTGCTTTGCTACGAAACTATGTGGTCGGGCTTAGTTTTTGGGGAGGGAAATAAGGGGGAAAATTCTGCCTGTGCCTACCAGCATCCGTTGGTATTCATCTGGCTAGCATCCTGTCAGTGGGTGAGAGAGTGGAGGGCTGTTTGGAAACTGAAACAGTATTTGCTGCATGAGCAAGAACGAGACAGCAAGGAGCCTGGGCGTGGCTTAGCTCAATTGTTCTGTACTAAAGCTGGTTGCTGCTGTGAAACTAAAACTGAAACTCCTCTGCTTGTGTTTTGCATTTGGAAGAGATTTCTTTTCAACTGGGGAGGGGGAGTAGAACTCCTTAGCATCAGAGCATGTTAATAATAATAATATAGGAAATACTCTAAATGCTCTGATGGTCATTTTGAAAAATCCTTTCTTAGTGAGCATTTAGAAGCCAAGAGGAACATACGTGCCAAATTTCAAGTTTGTAGGCTTTACAGTTCTGGAGATTTTGTGATGATGCATGAGGGGTATTTCTCTTTTATATATATAGATTAGTAACTAGAAATCACTTATGGACTGTTTGTGTAGAAGGGAACAATATGAGCAACGTTGTGAGATAGGATAGAAAGAAGAATATAATGCTATGGCTTTAGAGCATGAGGTTAAAATATAATTCTACGGGTAGTCCTTGACTTACGACCCCAATTCAGCCCAACATTTCTGTCGCTAAGTGAGACATTTGTTAAGTGACCTTTGCCCCATTTTAGGAACCTTTCTTGGCATAGTCATTCAAAGAATCACTGCAGTTGTTATGTTAGTAATACGGTCGTTAAGTGAATCTGGCTTCCCCATTGACTTTGCTTGTCAGAAGGTTGCAAAAGGGGATCACATGACCCCAGGACAGAGCAAGTGTCATAAATATGAGTCAGTCAGTTGCCAAGGGTCCAAATTTTGATCCTGCGACCATGTGGGATGGTGCTACAGTCATTAAGTATGAACAATGGTCATAAGTTGCTTTTTTCAGTGCTGTTCTAACTTCAAATCGTCATGAAACGAACAGTTGTAAATTGAGGACTACCTGTATAATTGTATTTATAATTGCTGGGAAGAATATCGAAACTACTGGTTGCTCCCTTTTCTATTTTTCATTAAACCATTTCTTTTTTCCTTAAAGCTTTTTGCTTCCTCTTTCTTTTTCTCTTCTTTACATTAGCTTGCATTCATTTTTAATCTTCTTATTTAATTTTTTTAAAATAAAAATTACATTAAAAAAAACAACACCTCCACGTTTTCTTCAAGCATTCCCTAATTCCAGCCTGTTCCCTCTTATCGGGCACTTTCTCCAAGAGAACAGATGTATGTTAATTTTCTCTCATGTTCACACATTTCTCAATTACCTGCTGAAGGGCAAAAATCTGTTCTGCATTTCTCCTGCCCAGCAGAAATCCAAACTGCACTTCTGAAATTCCACTCGCTGCCATCTCTCGTACCTTGGCAATCCGAACGCCTTCCAAACGCCGTCCCCAGATACAATGAGAAAACTAGTGTCACGGGTAGTTTTAGCATTTACCTCGGGTCCCTTTTTCCAAGCATCAAGCCCAGAGGAATTTCATGCACCCACATAAGCCTCTTAGCCATTCCATACAGTAAGTCAGGGATGGCAAAAAGTTTTTGGGCAGGAGTGGTCTGCCATGTAGAGGGAGGGAAGAAGAGAGCGAGAAAGAGAGAAGAAACTCTCCTCTCTTCTCCTCCATTCCTCCCTCCCTCTCCCCTCTCTTCCTCTTCCTCCTTCTCTCCTCTCCTATACCTTCTTTCCCTTCCCTTCGTCCCTCCCCTTTCCTCCTTTCCCTCTTATTCTCCCCTCCTTTCTCCTCCTTTCCTCCCTTCCTCCCTCCTTCCCTCTGCCCTTTCTTCCCTTTCCCCCTTTTCCTCTCCATCTCCTCTCCCCTCCCCTCTCCCCTTCCCCTCCTTTCCTCCTTCCCTCCATCCTCTTTTCCCATTCCCTCTCCTCTCAACCATGCAAAGGGTGTTCATCCCAAATTGTATAGAATAGAACAGAATTGTACAGAATAGAGTAGAATAGTACAGAATAGAATAGAATAGAATAGTACAGAATAGAACAGAACAGAACAGAACAGAATAGAATAGAATAGAATAGAATAGAACAGAACAGAACAGAACAGAATAGAATAGAATAGAATAGAACAGAATAGAATTGAATATCAGAATAAAGAATAGAATAGAATAGTACAGAATAGAATAGAATAGAATATCAGAATAAAGAATAGAATAGTATAAAATAGAATAGAACAGAACAGAACAGAATAGAATTCTTTATTGGCCAAGTGTGATTGGACACACAAGGAATTTTTCTTTGGTGCAAATGCTCTCAGTGTACATAAAAGAAAAGATATATTTGTCAAGCGCCAAGAATCATCAGGTACAACACTTAGCGATAGTCATAGGTCACTAATAAGTAATCAAATCATACTAAGGAACAAATAAAACAATATAAATTGTGAAGATACAAGCAACGCAGTTATAGTCATAAGTGGGAAGAGATAGGTACTAGGAAGTGTTATTATAATCTAGTAGCAGAGGAATAATAGCAATACAGTCTTAGTAAATACATTGATAGTGTTGTGGGAATTAGTTGTTTAGCAGAGGGATGGCACGGGGGAAAAACCTCTCCTTGTGTCTAGTTATTCTGGTGTGCAGCTTTTTTTTGAGGGTAGGAGTTGAAACAGTTTATGTCCAGGATATGAGGGGTCTGTAAATATTTTCACAGCCCTCTTTTTGACTCGTGCAGGATACAGGTCCTCCATGGAAGGCAAGTTGGTGTTAATTGTTTTTTCTGCAGTTCTAATAATCCGTTGATGTCTGTAGAGATTCTCAGCCATCCAGATCACGGTTATCCCAAAGGTGCTTTTTTTCAGGAGGCACTTGGACTTCCTTGGTTTTTCTTTTGAAGACATCCAGCTGTCTGCAAGGAATATAAATCCTTCCATTCCCCACCATCATCCTGTCAGAGCTGAAGAAGCTTCGCGGATGAGAAGCAAAACGTCTTCAAAAGGGAAAAAAAAACAAGAAAGTCCAGTTGCCTTCTTAAAAAAAAAAGCACTCAAAATGCATAAGGTGTCCCATGAAAGAAAAGAAAACATACCACAGAGAGGAAGGTAGAGACTTCTTCTGTGTTATTCCAGACTGCAGGACAAGAAATAATGGATTTGGATTACAGAAAAGCAGATTGCAATCGGGAGAAGAAGAAGAAGAAGAAAAAACCCCTAATAGAGCCATTCAACAAAGGAGTCAATTACCCAGAGAGATGGTTGGCTCTTTTTAGCTGATTTGGATGCATTTAAGCAGAGGTTTAGCCTTCTATCTACACGCCAGTCTGAATGCCAGGATTGGCTTCTATTAACTACAATTCCATGATTATATCATTCTAGAAAAAGCCAACATAAAATAAAATGAACATCGAACTATCTCTCCTCCCATTGGCTTGGTCATCTCACTCAGCAATTTGGAGCGTCGGGATTTGGGGCGTCAGGCAACCTGTAATTCTCATTTTTTATTGCTGGACTACAACTGCCAGCATCTCTTGTCATGGGCCTGGTTCTTCCTCTTTTCATGGGGCTGCAGGTTTCCTAACCGTGTTTGAGATGCATGTGTGAACCAGGCAAGAGTTAGTTGGCAGGGGAAATGCGACTCATAATTACGTCATTTGATTTGCAAACAACTCCCACCAAAGTCAAATGCCTTTTTAAAATAGTATTTGGGAACTGAAATAGGAAGGACGAGTGGGAAGTGTTTTGTGCCAGAAGCCGCACGCTGAAATCTGTTGTAGGATTACGAGCAAATGCTACGCTTAGGCCTCACTTTTCTGTGTGAACCAAGAAAAGAGGGGAAGGTTCAAGGAAGAAAGAAGGAAGAAAAATGAGATTTGGATCTTAGGAGGTAGGAAAGTCGTCCTTCTGATGGATCTTCAGACGTGGCAGTCTCCAGAGAGGTATGCATAATCCAGCAAATGTTTTCTCTCTTTTTATTTCAAAATTAAAGTTGGAAATGGGAATACGGATAGTCCTCGACATAGTGAATGTTGGAAGTTACAAGAACATTGAAAAAAAAAAAGTGACATGGGACCTTTTTTTCACACTCCATTTGAAAAATGGAGCAAAATTCGCTCAACAAATGCCTCGCTTAACAACAGAAATGTTAGGCTCAATGGTGGTCATAAGTTGGAGACTACCTGTATTTCCAATAGAAAATTCCCTAAGAATTCCAAGAGAAAAGTTTTCCTCCCTTGAGGAGGAGGAGGAGGAGATGATGATGATGATGATATCCATTCAGTTGTGTTTGATGATTCTCTGGGCCAGGTCTTTACACATCTTCTGATTTTGCACGCTTCTTTGAGTTGTTCTTTGCTGGTGTTAGCTTTCATGGTGTCCAGCCATCGCGTTCTTTGGCAGCCTGGTTTCCTTTTACTGCTAACTCTTGCAAACATAATTGCTTTCTCCAATGAATTCCCCTGCCTGACATGGCCAAAATAGGCAAGACACACAGTTTTGTGGTTTTTTTTTCTTCTCCTTCCAGTGACCTGTCTGGTGTTATCCGCTCCAGTACTTCCTTGTTGGTCACCTTTGCTGTCCAAAGAAAAGGCAGGAGCCCTTCTCCAGCACCACGGCTCAAACGAGTCGAGTTTTTTCCCTGTCTTTCTGGATATTTTTTTTTGTCCAGAGAAAATAAATCTAGGAATAAGTCGATCACAAATCAGATGTGTAACTCTGCGAAGAGCCCACATTTGCAAGAAACTGCACACCACTTAAGGGCATTTTCACTTTTATCTTTCAAGCCCTTAGTTGGTGTTGATGTACCGGCACACTGAGTAACTGGGTGAGTCAGAAAATGGTCATATATTTTAATGGCATGTGGGATGATCTTGCGAGATAGAAGGAAGAGCCACAGACTAGACGACCGGCAGATAAGAGGCAGCCGGGCCTTCAGACACATTAGGAGTGTGGCAAATGATTCCGAAGAGACTTCTTGTGACCCATCGGCTGCCGGCACCTCCAGCAGCTGAATCAGAGGAGGAGGAGGCGTGGGAGTCAGGGCCAGCTTCAAGGCAACCTGAGAGCTCCAAGGGCGAAGAGGGAATGGAGCTGTCAGAGACAGAGACAGAGACAGAGACAGAAGCGGAGCCTGGGCTGTCCGTCAGCTCTCAGATGGAGAGTCAACAGCCCCCAGGTTGAGGAAGAAGAGGAACAGCTGGGTCCAGTGCCTGCTGTGCAGATGCACAGAAGGCAGAGGAGAGGAGGGCAGTGGAAATCTATGGGCCGGTCCTTGGGATGGAAGAGCCACCGCTGCTAGCGAAGCCCCATCCTAGCTCTGGGGAAAAAAGGCAGGGGGCGGAGATGAATAGGCGTGGCAGACAACTATTCATCTCCCTGCTGGACAGACTTGTCAGCCTGCATTGGGTGGCTGCTGCCACTCCTAATAAAGGAATCTTTTGAGTTCACTTCAGAGGGTTTGTTGTGTTTGGGGAGCTGGGTCAGAACAGGACTCTTCTCCGTTTCTTGATCTATAAAAGTGAGGAGGGAAAGATGTCCTTTCAGTCTTGAGTCCGTCACAGGTGGTCCTCGACTTACATCCATTTATGGCACTGAAAAATAACAGAACAACAGAGTAGGAAAGGATCTTGGAGGGTCTTCTAGTGCAACTTGGGCAGGAGATCCTATCCCCTTTCAGACAAATGGCTGTCCAATCTCCTCTTAAAAACCTCCAATGATGAAACACCCACAGCATCTGGTGGCCAGATGTTCCACTGGTTAATTGTTCTCACTGTTAGGGAGTTTCTCCTTAATTCCAGGTTGCTGCTCTCCTTGGTTATTCATTTATTTTTCAAAACTTAACGTCTGTCTGTCCAACAGAGGGGGCCTGCTGCAGGTCTCTTCAGTAAAACAGGATCACAGTGGTCAAAATGCAGCATTGCAGGCTAACTCTGCTCGCTGCCAGGAGTTCAATCCTGACCAGCTCAACTTTTTGGAGAAAAGATGAAACCCCGGCGAAATTGCTCCTTTCCTAACTAAAATGAAACCAAGGAAGAACTGATGAAGCTACCACCTTGTTGCTTCAGGTTTCCTTTTTTTTTTTCCCCTTTCTCATTTAAATATCTGACAAATTTGTATAGGTAGCCCTTGATTTTTGATAGTGCCATGGTGGCGCAGTGGTTAGAATTACGTGGGGTAGAGCTGACTTCCCTTGGGTATGTGCGGACATGTTGCTCCCAATAAATAACTATTTGTTTTGAAAATTGGCTCGAGGCCCATGGTTTAATTAGGGTATCCATAGAAATCCTGACAGGTTTCCTGAACAACGATGGCAAGAAAGGTTCGTAAAATGGGGAAAACTCACTTAACAGCTGTGTCACTTAATAACGCCAATGGTGGATCGCAATATATATATATCAATCCATAGTGCTTTACAGCCCTTTCTAAGCAGTTTACAGAGTCAGCCTGTCGCCCCCCAACAATCTGGGTCCTCGTTTTACCGACCTTGGGAAAGATGGAAGGCTGAGTCAATCTTGAGCCAGTCAGAATCGAACTTCTGGCAGTGGGAATGCAGCGTTAGCCTGCAAGTCTGCATTTACGGCTCAACTATGACCGCGTTTCCCTGCTTCCCCAGTGTGTGTCATAAATCGTATTCTCCAATGGAGCATCTTCATGGGCTGTAGAAACCATGCCTCTGGGATACAGTCTTGAGAAAGGTATGCGTGGAATGTGCCTCTGGCTGTGGCTCCTGTGCTGCTGCACCAGCTCTCCCCCACTCCTGCCCATGGCATCTCCATAGCAGACCCGGAATGCTTTATGAGTTGATAAAACCACCGCAATCGCTTAGTTTATAGATGATACTACCTGAGACTCCTCAGAAAACAACAACTGAATGAAAAACTGCTGGTGACCTTCTACCGCTGCACCACAGAGAGTATCTTAACTTCCTGCACCTCTGTATGGTTTTCCAATTGCACAGGGGCAGATAGGAAAGCACTCCAGAGGGTTAACATCATTGCCCAGAGGATCATGGGTTGCCCTCTCCCCTCTTTGGAAGAGCTTTATAGCTCCCGCTGCCTTAAGAAAGTTCAAAACATTCTCAAAGATCCATCTCATCCTGGGCACCCTTTTTTTTTTAGAACTATTACCATCTGGCAGATGGTACAGGATAATAAAAACAAGGACAAATAGGTTGAAAAACAGCTTCTATCCCAGGGCAGTAGCTCTTTTGAATTTCACTGTATAGTGCAGTGTGTGGTGCAGCGTTGCAGGTTTTCGGATCAATGTGTGGCGTGTGAAGGATGTGGTGTTTGTGTTTATTTTCATGGTCAGGATGTGCACTGAAGACGGTGTTTGATTTCGTTGTACGAGGTGCAAGGACAATAAAGAAAAGTAAGTTAGCAACACGGTGAATCTGGCTTCTCCATTGACATTCCTTGTCAGAAGGTCCCAAAAGGGGATCACGTGACCAGTGTTGGGATCAACTGGTCCCGCCCACCCAGCACCATCCTATCCTGTCCTATATTTCCGTGTTTTTCAGCTCAGCTGATCCACGCGGCACAGTGCTTTTCCCGCGCCTCAGCTGTTTTACCTACCGGTGCTGCTGCCCTAGAAGGTAAGCTGTAGAGGTTAAAAGGGGTGTTTTCTGAATGCTGCGCCTGTGTGCAGACACAAAACGCGCACTTCCAGAACCGGTTGTCAAACCGGTTGCAGCCCACTACTTCCCCTGACCGGGAGACACCGCGACCGTCATAAATAGGAACCAGTTGCCAAGGGTCTGAATTTTCATCCACGGGATGGTCGGGATGCTGCGAAAAAAAACAGCATGAAAAACTGTCGTAAGTCCCTTTTTTCAGTGCCGTTGTAACTTCAAAGGGTGAACTGTTTGTAAACTCTAGGACTGCCTGTATAGGTGCCCTCAAGGAGACATGTCTTTTGTAACTTGGGGGTTCTACATTTCGAAACATTATCACCTCCTGAAATTTGTTTGGGTCTGATCCTGCTGGCATCCCGTGGGCCTTTTGAAGATCTGGCTTTGCTCCCCGCGGGCATTGTGCCAGGGCACCAGATGAACCCATGTTAACAGTTGGAATATTGAATGACTGTGGTATGGCCTCAATTAGTTGACACTTTGTTTTGAGTTGTTGTTTTGTCTGTTGGCTTGGTGTCTGCTTTTTTTTTTTTTTTTTGATCCCGTTAGCTGTCTAGTGCCACAATATGAAAAAGAGCAGGGATAAACGGATACAAATAAATAATACTGCATTTCTTTCCTCCTGGAATTATTTTCTTTGTTCTTCTGTTGTACCGCGGAGATATATCAATAGGTCCTGGACTTATGACAACAACTTCACAGTTAACAGATAATCAGAGTTGGAAGGGACCTTGTAGGTCATCTAGTCCAACCCCCCCGCCGCCGCCCAAGCAGGAGACCCTACTACACCATTTCTGACAAATGGCAGTCCAATCTCCTCTTGAAAGTCTCAAGTGATGGCGCTCCCACAACTTCCGAGGGCAACTTCTGTTCCATCGGTTGTTTGTTCTCACTGTCAGAAAATTTATCCTTGTTTCCAGGTTGAATCTCTCCTGGTTCAGCTTCCATCCATTATTCCTTATAATATAACTCAGCATTTCTGTGGCTAAGCAAGAGAGTTTTTAGGTGAGGTCTGCTCCCGTTTTATGACCTGTCTTGCCATTAAGTGAATCATTGCAAAAGTTGTTAACAGATAACAGATAATCAGAGTTGAAAGGGACCTTATAGGTCATCTAGTCTAACCCCCCGCCCAAGCGGGAGACTGAATTCTGGCTCCCCCATTGATTTTGCTGGGGATCACAGAACCGTGTGTTAGAAATAGGATGGGATATTGCAACGGTCATAAATAGGAACCAGTTGTGCCATTTTCATCCTGTGAGCATGGTGTGAAAAATACTCACAAGTCTTTTTTTTCAGTGCCATTGAAACTTCAAACCGTCACTAAGTGAATAGTTGAAAGTCGAGAACTAATACATAAACAAATGGATGTAAGTCAAGGATTACCTACATTCCTTTAACCTCACCCATTCAACCCCCTAAAGTTTTTCGAAGAGGTATTTTTCCCTTTGCTTTATCTCCCCCCCTCAAAAACATACTTGAAGAATATGGGTAAGAGGCTGCTAATTTCAATTTAATTCTTCAAGCAATGGGGTAAATCCTGCCCCCCCCCAAAAAAAAAATCAGAAAGAGGCCAAACGTTTGGTATAAATTTCAAATCAAATTCTTTTTTCTCCCAAAAAGCATTGCAAGGATTGGCACACAGAGGCTTAGCATTCCCAGATCCATCCAACGGTGATTGAAAGGGAAATTTCTAAAGTTTCTCTGCATTCTTTTTAGGATACCATATTGCAAAAATGGATAATTCCGGGTGTTTTTTGGGAGGCCCCGCAATGGATTGGGAGGCCCCGAGATGTCGCTTGTTGAATCCGGCACAGGCTGTATCCTACATCTGCCTTAAACCAACCCTCACTGTTTTCTGCCAGGAGAAGCCACCATGGGAAGCCCTTTTTTTAAATGTATTTATTTACACTTTTTTTTTAATTTTTAACATACAATAAATCCAATTATATAGGTAAAACCTGGTAGATAAAAACTGTGAGAGAGATCTTGGATCTTGGGCAACCAGCTAAATTTTTTTTTTTTTACAGATTAACAGAGTTGGAAGGGACCTTGTAGGTCATCTAGTCCAGGGGTCCCCAACCACCGGTCCGCGGACCGGTACCGGTCCGCGGAACAACTCCTACCGGGCCGCGGCTTGCTGGGCGCCGCCATCTTTTTTTCATGCAAAAGTGCTTCCGGTGAGCTTTTCCGGGTAGAAAGCTCACCGGAAGCACGTTTTCATCAAAAAAATTTTGATGAAAACGTGCTTCCGGTGAGGTCACCGGAAGCACTTTTTCATCAAAAAAAGATGGCGGCGCCCAGCTGATGCCGGTACCGGGCCGCAGCGCCCAGCTGATGCCGGTACCGGGCCGCGGCGTCAAAAAGGTTGGGGATCACTGATTCTAGTCCATATATGAGTCAGCATTGTCCTGCAGCAGCCAAAAAAGCCAATACAATCCTAGGCTGCATTAATAGAGGGTTAGAATCAAAATCACGTGAAATTCTGGTACTGCTTTACAAAGCCTTAGTAAGATCACACTTGGAAATACTTCATCCGGTTCTGGCCACCACAATATTTAAAAAAAAAAATAGATGTCAAGACACTGGAAATAGTGCAGAGAAGAGCAACAAAGATGATTAGGGGACTGGAGGCTAAAACATATTAAGAACGGTTGTAGGAAGTGAATTGTTGTTAGTTGAGAAGTCATGTCCGACCCATTGCAACCCCATGGACAACGTTCCTCCAGGCCTTCCTGTCTTCTGCCATCTTCTGGAGTCCATTTAAGCTCACGCCAACTGCTTCAGGGACTCCATCCAGCCGCCTCATTCTCTGCCGTTCCCTTCTTCCTCTTTTGCCCTCCATCGTTCCCAGCATTCGGCTATTCTCCAGGGAGTCCTTCCTTCCTTCTCATGAGGTGGCCAAATTCTTTGAGTTTCCTCTTCAGGATCTGGCCTTCTAAAGAGCAGTCAGGGTGGATCTCCTCTGGGACTGACCGGTTGGATCGCCTTGCAGTCCAAGGGACTCGCAGGAGTCTTCTCCTTCAGCACCAGAGTTCAAAGCCTCCATTCTTTGGCGCTCAGCCTTCCTTACGGTCCAACTTTCACAGCCATACATTGCAACTGGGAAAACCATAGCCGTGACTCTACTCCCTTTTGTTTTCAGGGTGATGCCTAGGAATTGGGTATTTCTAGTCTAATGAAAAGAAGGACTAGGGGTGACATGATAGCACTCTTCTGATTTTTGAAAGGCTGCTTCAAAGAAGAGGGGATCAAACCATTTTCCAAAGCACCAGAAGGCAGGACAAGAAGCAACGGATCAAAACTAATCCAGGAGAGAAACAACCTAAAACTAAGGAGAAATGAGAACAACTAACCAGTGGAACGACTTGCCTTCAGATATTATGGGTGCTATATCGCTGGAGGATTTTAAGAAGAGACTGGACAGCCATCTGTCTGAAATGGGCAGTGGTGGCTAACCTTTTGGGGCTCCTGTGCCAAAAATTGTGCGTGTGCCAGCACCCAGAATGCAATGCGTACCCCCCTCTCTCCACGCCCCCTGTGCATACATGCATAATCCCCCACACCCCTTACCTGCACTGCACCTCACAGCTGATTTTTCGGCTGCTTTGAGGCCTTTTTCGGCCTCCCAGAGGCTTGGAAAAAGCCTCTTGCAAGGCTTTTCCGGACGAATGATAGTTTCATCACTTCTGGTATTACAGGAAGTGATGAAACGGGCCTATAATTCGTCCTGAAAAGCCTTGCAGAGGCTTTTTCCAAACCTCTGGGAGACCGAAAAAGGCCTCAAACCAGCCGAAAAATCAGCTAAGGCGCGTGCATGCGCAGTGAGGTAAGTTTGCCTGCGGCTCATGTGCCTGCCCAAATGGTTTTGCGTGCCACTTGGGGCATGCGTGCCACAGGTTTGCCATCACAGGTATAGGGTTAGGGTTAGGGTTAGGGAGTTGGGCTAGAAGACCTCCAAGGTCCCTTCCAATGCTTTTTAATGTTTTAATTGTTGCCACAAGTCAAAGACGACCTGTATAGGACAGGATTGTCTTCTAACAGCTAAGCAAGACGAAAAATTCTTGAAATGACATGTAGATTTCCTGTCCGACTTGCTGTAACGTAGAAAGCTCTTTGGATAGGCCGCCTGTTAGTTGGGTTAAATGAACTGTTTTAGTAGCAGCACTTCTACTTGTAAAGTAATTTGATATTAACTTCCGGGGGATGACGCTTTGAATTTTTACAATTCTCTTTTCACTTCATCTGCATCGGATATCTGAAGGCTCTCTTGTTCGGAGATAACGGGTGCTGCAGAAATTCAAAACATTGTCTCTCCATGCTTTGTGCGTGCTGGCACACCGAGCTGAATTTGCAATTAGGCTCGAGAAAGTACGTGTATATATATTTTAAAAGTGCTTGTCAACTTACTCCTTGTGGGTGCATAAGCCTCTTATATTTCTCCCCATTTGATCTCTTCTTTGCCAATTTAGAGCAAGATTATAAAATACACATGCATTTAAGGACCTTCTCAAAAGGCTGGGTAAGTTGGTCAGATGTAGGGAATTACGACAGGTGTCCGTTGCTCAGCATTAAGTGAGATCACTGCCTCCATTTTAAGAACATTAGCCAGTGAGTTGTAAGAGAAATTTCTCAAAACCCAGCATATTAACTTCTCATCCACTGAAGGCAGGGGAAATGCATTCCTCCAAATGGTTATTTCTCAGCCAAAATGTTGTGTGTCAGCTTCATTTCAAAAATGAACCAAATTTCCTCTCTTCTGCACCAAGGACTGCTGGATTCTGGGATATTGTTTGCAAAAATAGATGAATCAACTTTTTATTTCTGCCAAATGCAACTCTGCTGGATTTTCTAGAATTTTGATGGCAATAACTGCATTTTATTTTTATCAATCTATCTATCATCTATCTGTCTGTCTGTCTGTCATCTACCTACCTACCAACCTACCTACCTTTCATCTGTCTTTCTGTCTGTCTATATCTATCTGTCTGTCTGTTTTCTTATCTATCACCTACCTACCTTTCATCTGTCTATCTATCTCTATCTATTATCTATC
>NW_020717068.1:167433-187478 GCF_900518725.1 Notechis scutatus | reverse complement strand
CCTACCTACCTTTCATCTGTCTATCTGTCTCTATCTGTCTCTATCTACCTACCTACCTACCTACCTACCTATCTTTCATCTGTCTGTCTGTCTATATCTATATCTAGCTAGCTAGCTAACTATCATCTAGCTATCACCTAGCTGTCTAGCTATCATCTATCTAGTAGATGTTTATCGAATTGTTTTATCTTTATTATTTATAAGTAACACAAGGCTGTAAACATACAAAATACTCCTTTCTCCCCAGAACAACAACCCTGTGAGGCAAGTTGGGCTGAAAGAGAGGGACTGACCCAACCAAATTTCATGCCTAAGGCCGGACTAGAACTCTCAGTCTCCTAGTGATTGGCCGAAAGTCACCCACAGCCAGCTTTCATGCCTGAAGCAGGGGCAGAACTAGAACTCACTGTCTCCCAGTTTCAGGCCTTAAGCCTTATGCACCAAATTGGTTCTATAATGAAATATGGGTCAAAAATATAGATGGTTTGAGGAATATGAGGGGTTTTGAAATTGTCCTTGTTCATCAACACTGACAGCACATCAAACTATTTTCTTTAACCATGACCTCTTTAATAAATCAGAGTTGCTTCTCAGAAGCCAGCTTTTTGGGGGCGGGGGGCGGGTGGGGGGAATACTTACTGTACAAAATATAGGAGCAGAGTCACAATTTCTAGTTCATTCTCTGTGGGAAAACTAAATTAATACGAGCGATACACATTAGAATCTTCCGTAAGAATAATATCCATTGTATCAAAGGGGAGTGGTCTCTGCTTCTAAACCCTTATCAATTTCTCTTGTGTTAAAAACCAACAAAGAAACGTAAAGGTTCGCTTATAAATAGGCAAAGTGTTGAAAAAAACATGGCACCCTTATCACCACGAGGCACCTATTGTGCCAAAAAAAAAAAAAAGTGTTGTGCAATGTGGAACTAACTGAACGCTTCATTGTCATCCTGGCACGAGGCTGTGAACCAAAGCTGAAATTTGTGTCAAGGCTTTTTAGCAAATATCTTTGTACATTTAAACAGATTAAACAGATAATCAGAGTTGGAAGAGAACTTGTAGGTCATCTAGTCCAACCCCCCGCCCAAGCGGGAGACCATACACCATTTCTGACAAATGGCAGTCCAACCTCTTCTTGAAGGTCTCAAGTGATGAAGCTCCCACAACTTCCGAGGGCAACTTCTGTTCCATGGGTTGATTGTTCTCCCTGTCAGAAAGTTTCTCCTTATTTCCAGGTTAAATCTCTCCTTGTTCAGTTTCCATCCATTATTCCTTGTCTGGCCTTCGGGTATCTTGGAAAATAGCTTGACCCCTTCCTCCTCTCTGTGGCAGCCCCTCAAATATTGGAGGACTGCTCTCCTGTCTCCCCTGGTCCTTCTCTTCACTAGACTAGCCAGGCCCAGTTCCTGCAACTGTTCTTCATATGTTTTAGCCTCCAGTTTCCTAATAGTCCTGGTTGCTCTTCTCTGCACTTTTTCTAGAGCCTCAACTTCTTTTTTATAATGTCGTGACCAAAACTGGATGCAGTACTCTAGGTGTGGTCTTACTAAGGCTTTATAGAGTGATATTAGTACCTCCCTTGATCTCAATTGTATCCCTCTGTTAATGCAATTTAGGATTGCATTGGCTTTTTGGGTGGCTGCTCCACACTGCTGGCTCCGCACTGCTAGCTGGTTGTCCACGAAGACTCCAAGATCCCTGTCACAGTTACTGCTATTGAGCCTGGTTTCACCCAGTCTATATGTGGCTTTGAGCTTTGAGCTTCAGACCTAACATCTGAAGATGGTGAGAGGACTGTTTTTTTTTTGTTTTGTTCTTCCAGAAATTCTGGCAAAATGCAGAAGTTCTGAGTCATCCGTATTATTATTATTATTATTTTTAACGCGGTGAGAAGTGTTTACAAACAAACTTAACCAGGATGCATGCTCTGGATTGGACACGACTCATGAATTAAGGAAGAATTTGTTCCTGTCTCTTCGATCACAATGTGTTCGGCACAGTATATGCAAACTGGACATGCTTTAGTGGAAATTTTAGCTCAGTTCTGGTTGGTCTGACACACAACCTGCTTGTTTGTAGTTAATTGAATCAATGTTTACATAGCCAGGTTTCTTGGTTTATACCTTTCTACCTCCACAGATCGGCGGGGATGGGAAGGATAGTTTTCTACACGCAGTTGTTCTGACCCGGCTCCCAAACACGATAAACCCTCCGTAGTTAAATAAATATTCTCTTTATTAGGAGCACCAGCAACTCTGGGAAAAAGATTCTCTCATAGCAGACTAACAAATCTGTCCAGCAGGGAGATGAATAGTTGTTTGCCATATCTATTCATCTCCACCCCTTGCTTTTTATCCCCAGAGCTAGGGTGGGGCTTCGCTACCAGCAATGGCTCTTCCGTCCCAAGGACCGGCCCATAGATTTCCACTGCTCTCCTCTCCTCTGCCTTCTGTGCATCAGGCACTGGACCCAGCCGTTCCTCCTCTTCCTCATCAGCCACCTCCAGACCTGGGGCTGTTGATTCTCCATCTGAGGGCTGACGGGCAGCCCAGGGTCCTCCTCTGTCTCTGTCTCTCTCTCTCTCTCTGTCTCTCTCTCTCTCTCTCTGCCAGTTCCATTCCCCCTTGGAGCTCCCGTCCCAAGGACCGGCCCATAGATTTCCACTGCTCTCCTCTCCTCTGCCTTCTGTGCATCAGGCACTGGACCAAGCTGTTCCTCCTCTTCCTCATCAGCCACCTCCAGACCTGGGGCTGTTGATTCTCCATCTGAGGGCTGACGGGTGGCCCAGGCTCCGCCTCTGTCTCTCTCTCTCTCTCTCTGCCAGCTCCATTTCCTCTTCCCCCTCGGAGCTCTAAGGTGGCTTTAATGCTGACCTGACTTCCACGCCTCTTCCTCCTCCTCCTCTTGATTCGGCTGCTAAAGCGGCCAGCGGCCGACAGGCCACAACAGCAACCTAGATGCCGCATACACACAAACAAACCTTCACATGCTCGCCTGCTGCTTCTGCGGCCTGGTTCCAAACAGACTACGGCTCGGTATGGGTTCACAGCCCCGGGGTTGGGAACCCCTGGTTTATACAACCCACTGAATTACGATCTGTCTTGCCACTGTCGTTAAGTGAATCCCTGCAGTTGATAAGGCAGTAACCCGGTGGTTAAGTGGATCTGGCTTTTCCCGTTGACTTCGCTGGTCAAAACATCGCAAAAGGGACTCATGTGACCCCCGGGACCCGGCAACCGTCATAAATACGAACCAGTTGCCAAGCATCCAAATTTTGATCCTGTGATCATTGGGACACTGCAAAGGTCGTAACTGTAAAAAACGGTCATAAGACATTTTTTTTGGGTGCGGTTGTCGCTTTGGTCGCTAAACAAACTGTTGTAAGTCGGGGACTACCTGTATGGTTGAGCATAACATCAGAAGAGCCTTTAACCAAATTTAATGAATCTCTGTATTGTGAAAAGAAGGGACGTGGTGGCTCAGCGGCTAAGACGCTGAGCTTGTCATTCAGAAAGATTGGCAGTTCGCCGGTTCGAATCCCTAGCGCCGTGTAATGGAGTGAGTTCCTGTTACTTGTTCCAGCTTCTGCCGACCTAGCAGTTCTAAAGGATGTAAAAAATGCAAGTAGAAAAATAGGCACCACCTTTGATGGGAAGGGAACAGCATTCCGTGCGTCTTCGGCGTTTAGTCATGCCAGCCCACATGACCACGGAGACGTCTTCGGACAGCGCTGGCTCTTCTTCGGCTTTGTAATGGAATGTGCAGCGCCTCCTAGAGCTGGAAACGACTAGCATGTATATACAATGGGAACTTTTACCTTTACCTTATTGTGAAAATCCCCGGAATCAGTTATTTTAGTAAGTGCTATTTGGGCTCCATTATAAATAAAAAAGATTGGCCTACTTCCATGAACTTTATTTGGTGGCTTACAATATATATCTCCTGCATTTAGAGTTATGGTCTGCAAGGAAGCAAGCATACCCCCGGAGGGGTTAAATCACATTCTGCAACCTGCACAACCGACTTCACTGTTAAACATTGCTTGAATATTCTTTCAAGCCACTAGGACTTGTGATGCCTGAGCAACAGAACTGTCACTCAAAGAGTAGTAACTCAGGGCACCTACTTTTACCATTATTATTGCTATTCATTGAGTGACAGTTTGAATGCCATGTTCTCTACCACACTGTAGCTTTGAGTGAGTGACTGGCAACCTAATGGTTTGGCAGTATGTAAATACTTGAGCTATATTTATTCATAGCGTTCCTGGCCAGCTTCAGAGGTTTTGAGACTTCTAATCAAATTTGATTTTATTTTATGGTTGCATTTAAACTTACAGGCAATCCTCAACGGTCACAATTGAGCCTAAAATTTCTGTTGCCGAGCAAGACAGGCGTTAAGTGAACTCTGCCTCATTTTACAGCCTTTTTTGCCTCTGTTATTAAGTGAATCACTGCAGTTCTTAAGTTAGTAACACGGTTGTTAATTGAACCTGGCTTCCCTGTTGATTTTGATTGGCAGAAGGTTGCAAAAGGGGATCATGTGATCCCAGGGACACTGCAAATATACATGCCAGTAGTCCAGCATCCAAATTTTGATTACATCCGCAGGGATGCTGCAATGGTATGAAAAACAGTTATAAATTCACTTTTTTTTCAGTGCCGTTGTAACTTTAAACACTCAGTAATTGAATGGTTGTAAGTTGAGGACTATACGTAAAAAAAATGGAACTGTGGGTTCCTTGGTACTCTCCGAGCTCGGTTGTTTTCTTGCAGACGTTTCATTACCCAAGTAGGCAACATAATCAGTGCTAGAAGGGAGTGGGGATTGGGAGGAGGAGGAGGAGGAGGAGGAGGAGGAGGAGGAGGAGGAGAATTGTGGGATTCTTGTGTCCTCTGAGCTTGCTTGTTTTCTTGCAGATGTTTCATTACCAAACTAGATAACATCATCAGTACTAGAAAGGAGTGGGCTTTGAGTAAGAGGACAACGAGGAGGTCAAGGAAGAGGGAGGAAGAGGCGGAGGAAGACTGTGGGGTCCTAGGTTGTCTCTGAGTTTGGTGGTCTTGTAGACGTTTTATGCCCAGTCTAGGTAACGTCATAAGTCTAGAAGGAGGTGATGTTTGTGGACAAGGAGAAAGGGAGGAGGAGGAGGAGGAGGAGGAGGAGGAGGACAATGACTGTGGGCTCCTTGCTGCTCTCTGAGCTTGCTTGGTTTCTTGCAGGCATTTCATCACCCAACTAGGTAACATCATCAGTGCTAGTAAGGAGTGCTGTTTGCCGTCAGTTTGTATTCCAGTGGGTTTGTCTGTCAGTGTTGGTGATCTGAGATATTCTTTGCTGGGGTTGTTTATCTTTGGCTCTTTGGCAATTTCTTGATTGGGGTATTGTTTAGTTGATTGTTGGTTTGAGGTTAACCTTGGAGTTAATCTATGCTGATGTGGGTGCTGATTGCTGATGGAGAGGTGCTGGGATCTTTTTGTTCTCTTTTGGGCTGGTTGATTGTTTCTTTTGCCTAGTGTATAGATATTGTAAATGTCTACATACTGTATCTGTTGATGGCTGAAATTCCCTGGCGTTTTTGGAGTTGGTTTGGTGTAGGATGGTCATTGTCAACTAAAAAAATACTCCTTTGGTCTTTTTGGTTGCTGGCAGAAAGGGAGTGGGGGAAAGCAGTGCATTCCTTAAATGCCCCAGATAATCGCCTTGGCAGCCCAAAGCTGTCGGCGCGCAAGAATATTACTGGAGAGCATGACTGATGACTCTTGGCTATGGAGCTGTCCCATTGGAGAATATACATCCAGGGGGTGGAGGGAAGACCAGGGTCAAGGGGGAAATGAATGGTGTATTTTAGTGTCGGATGCTCCCAGCTAACGCTGACATGGTCATTCCTAATAAATCAATTTTCTTAACTCGGAGAGATGCGGCTAGAGACTTATGATTTGAATGGGGGGTGGGTTTGTTGGAGTTCTGACAGTCATATTTTCCCAATTGAAACTGTGGTTTAATATTTTTTTTCATTGCCATTAGAAACACTGCAAGATTTTGGGCATGGCTATTAGTTCAGATTCCTTCTCAGCCCAGAAGATTTTTGCCAGTTTTATAATACTGTCTTATTATCCGCATTGATTCAGAATGTGGAGAGTTCATGCTACCACTGTAGTCCTTTTCTGGAGCATGGTATTGCAATCATAAGTGAATGAAGGAATTGTAAATGATTCCCCCTCCAAATTAACTAACACTTTCACTTCCTTTCAGAAGCCTCTTTCTCTCTTGCTTTCCCAGCTGGGAATCAATCTTTTTTTAACACTACTAAATGTATGCAATTGTTGTAATGACCAAGGCCTATTAGTGTTTTCAAAAGTGCATGTCTTTAATTAACTGATGTGCTAAATGTTTGCCTTTACTGATCCTTTCCCCTCCCTAGATCTGCATAATCAAGGGAACATAGGCTGAGAAAAATACTAGCCCACTAATGAAACATCACCACCACTGATGATTGGTACCTAGTTTAGGTAATGAAAGGTCTGCAAGAAAACAAGCAAGTACGGAAAGCACCAAGGACCCCACATCCTCCTCCTCCTCCTCCCCCCTCCTCCTCTCCTCCTGAGGTTACCTAGTTGGGCAATGTCTTGGTCTGCAAGAAAGCAAGCAAACTCAGGGACCCATCATGTCAACCCTGAGCTACAAATATTTACAAGAAAAATACTTTCAGAACATCTGCCTTTAAAAAAATACTCAAATATTGGAAGACTTGCTATCCTGTCTCCCCTGGTCCTTCTCTTCACTAGACCAGCCATGCTTTGTTCTGTTCGTTGTATGTTTTAGCCTCCAATTCCCTAATTTGTGGTGACCAAAACTGGATGCAGGTGTGGTATTACTAAGGCTTTATAGAGCGGTATTAGTACCTCACTTGATCTTGATTCAATCGCTCTGGAAATGCAACTTAGGATTGTGTTGGCTTTTTTCGGTTGCTGCCGCACACCGCTGGCTCCTATTTATCTGGTTGTCCACTAAGACTCCAAGTTCCCTCTCGCAGTTACTGCTATTAAACCAGGTTTCATCCTAGGGGAATGGCCTCCGAACTTAGCAACTTTAAGGCTTGTGGACTTCATTTCTCAGAATTCCTCAGCCAGGCATGCTGGTTGAGGAATTCTGGGAGTTGAAATCCACAAGTCTTAAATTTGTCAAGGTTGGTGACCCTTGTCCTAGAGGGTAGTTGAACACAGTTTTCCATTCATCACCCTCCTTGATCTGAACACAATAGTAACACACAAACACACACTGATCCAACTGCTTCTTTTTTGATTCAGGCAGATGGAAGTGATGTAGCCGTTGGGGCTGTATCATTAGAGTAGGACTTGTATCATTGGAGTAGGGTAGAAAGAGCACCATGGGGTTGGTGGTCCTGATTTATAGTTTCCATCTAACTCGGTGAGGAGGAATTCACTGGTAATGTGAATGCCAAAAGTGGCATTTTTTTTCTCACTTCACGAGAGAACATTTGCATCTATTTTCGGTGAATTTAGCTGCAGGTGTACATTCATCACCTAACCGCTTTGCCCTTCTTGTTGAGGCTTTGAGATTTTTCTCCCCCCCCCCCCAAAAAAAAAAAGAAAAAAGAAGCATGCATTTATTCCACCTGCAGCCAATTCTCACAATTCAAGACGAGCCACATGGACGGCCGTCGTAATTTTTCTAACCAAGCGGTGCAGATTTGGCCCCTTGCCAAGATCTCCAACGCTTTGCAATCTGTAAAACACCTTTCCAACGGCTGAGCCAGCAAAAAAACAGCTCTCTGAATTTTTTCCTCCTCTTCTTTTCCATCTTAGATAAGAGTTAAAGACAAATGACGCCCTGTTTTTCCCCCCCTTTCCTATCTTCCCCCAGTCCTCCTTACTCGAAGCATGAAAGTCACATCCATCGGGCCATTTAAGTACTGTGTAAAATTGCTGAACTAAAAAAAAACAACCTTCCCTTCCCCCTCACATTTTAATTCCTAGAGCTCTTTTTAGGCATTTTTAAGTGCTCAAATTGAAATTGAACCTATAATTTCTCTTGCTAAGACAGACAGGGGTTAAGTGAATTTTGCCCTGTTTGGCAACCTTTCTTTGCCTCGTTTTACGCCTTTTCTTGCCACCGTTGTTAAGTGAATCTGGCTTCCCCAAGGTCGCAAGTGGGGATGACATGATCCGCAGGATTTTGCGACCAAGTTGGTTCCAAGCAGCTGAATTTTGATCAGGTGACCACGGAGATCTTGCAACGGTCATAACTCATGAGTCATTTTTTTTTAGTGCCGTTGTAATTTCCAATGATCACACCATGAATGGTTGTAAGTTGAGGCCTACCTGGAGTGAAAATTGTGCTTGGGTACCTACACCCACTGCAATCCATTTTCGATGAAGGCATCCGTAGGCAAAATTCTGAAGTTGGCACTTTGGGTTTTATCGTCTGCTCTTATATGATTTCTACCTATTTACTTGTTATATTGAAACCTGGCCTTTTCTTCAGGAGCTCATAGAAAGCTATGAAGAAATTGTATTTATAAATTTATTTATCAATGTATTTAGTAGATTTTTACCCCGCCTTTATGACTTCATAAGTTACTCAAGGTGGCCAACAGAACCTAATGTCCCATTAAAGATAACTTGTGGCTTTGGGCCAATCACCAGGAGACAGTGAGTTCTAGTCCCGCCTTAGGCATGAAAGTTGACCGGATGACTTTGAGCCAATCAGCAGGAGACAGTGAGTTCTAGTCCTACCTTAGGCAATGTAGCCAGCTAAGTGATTTTGGGCCAATCACAAGGAAATGGTGAGTTCTAGTCCCGCCTTCGGCATGAAAGTTGGCTGGATGACCTTGGGCCAATTAGCAGGAGATGATGAGTTCTAGTTCCACCTTAGGCATAAAAGCCAGCTAAGTGATTTTGGGCCAATCACCAGGAGACTGTGAGTTCTAGTCCCACCTTAGGCCTGAAAGTAGACTGGATGACTTTGGGCCAATCACCAAGAGACGATGTGTCCTACTTTAGGCATAAATTCAGCTGTGTGACTTTGGGCCAATCACCAGGAGATGGTGAGTTCTAGCCCCGTCTTCGTCATAAAAGCCAGCTAAGTGATTTTGGGCCAATCATCAAGAGACTGTGAGTTCTAGACCCGCCTTAGCCATGAAAGCCAGCTGCGTGACTTTGGGCCAGCCACATTCTCTCAGCCCAACCCACCTCACAGGGTTGTTTTGAAGAAAATAGGAGGAAGAAACGTTCGTTGCCTTGAGTTATTGATTAGTGGGATAAAAAATCTAGTGAATAAAATTTAATAAATCAATAATCAATATTTTGCCGATTATGGAGAAAAGGATCTATGAAATAAAATGGGTTCAGGTTGTTAGTAGGTCTTCTGTTCTTTTTTAAAAATATATACTTTATTGAACTTTTATTACATTAAAAACATTAAAAAAAATATTACTCAACAACAGCAATTTGTAGTGGTTCTCTTATGACAATAGTTCATGCATTATTTACTTATGCGTAATTACATTCTTATTTTATTTATGATTTATGATTAATAACTATCTATCTTTAATCTATCTCCGTTCTATGCCCACACTATTCCCACACCTTATAAAATAGCGATGTCTCTTTATCTTTTAAGCTCAACATTAATTTGTCCATTTCAGCACAGTTCATAACTTTTTGTATAACAAGTTTCTCTGAAAGTATGCATGACTGTTTCGAACACTGAGCAAAGGCGATCCTGGCAGCAGTTAATATATGTAATAAGTATTTTGTACTCTTTACATTTTTTTTTTTTTTGAAGATTCTCCAATAAGAAGAATTCTGGTTCTAGATCTAATTGTTGGTTAGTAATTTCCTGTAGCTCTTCTGTTCTATTAGTATCATTTCCAAAGCCACCCAGGAGAATCAAGTGCTAAAGTTTCTTTTGTATTTTTTAAAAAGCTGTCAAAAAAGCCCTTTTTCTAGTGGTCTTCTTGAATCCAAAAAAAACCCACCCCAAAATCTGCATAGAGAGAACAATGTCCTCATTCTGTGCTATGAGGGCCCTGCTGTTACTTACATCTGGTCCATATTTCACCAATGGGCAGAGTTAGCCAACCTTGAAATCAAGTTTGCAAACGTTGCCCTAATTAGCAATGCCAACACTCCAAAAGTAAGTTTATTCTGGACGGTCCTTTTTTCAAGGCGATGAAGAATATCCGTGCCCTGGTTGATCCATGCCCCCTTTTTCCTCCTGCCAATATATGTGTAACCCTGAATAAGATTTTTTTTTAAAAAAAGCCAATTTGGAAAGCCTGCAACCAAAAGGAGAAGAAGGATTTGTGGATTAGCTGGTTTCATTAACCACTCCCTCTAGTGTTTAATAGTTGCAGAACAAAAGGAATGAAAACGTTTCGACTTTTGCAGAAAGGATCGGAAGCCTAGTGCCAAAATTATTCATGCAAAATTACTGTATTAGTTCAGACATGGCATCTGATACAATGGAGTTGGTGACGAGACCTCTATTGATAATGTTACCAACTAGTCCTTAAGAGGTTACAAGGATTGTTATTATTTATTTATAAAAGCAGATTGTGTGTCATGCATAGAGGTGGACATTGAATGTCTGGAATAGAATAACAGAGTTGGAAAGGGACCTTGGAGGTCTTATAGTCCAACCCCCTGCCCAGGCAGGACACCCTATACCATTTCAGACAAAGGTTTCCAGTATCTTATGAAGTTTTGCATCAGATTTCTAGAGAGGGAAGATTGGGCGAATAGTTGTCCCAGGGGAAGAGGTTCACTGATGAAAAGGTGCTGGCCAAGAAGCCAGGAGCCTGTGAGTTCTAGTTCCACCTTAGGCACGAGAGCTGATTGGGTTTTCTGTGAGCCAATCACCAGGGGACAGTGAAATCTGGTCCCATCTTAGACATGAAAGGCAGTTGGGTGACTTTGGGCCAGTCATGAGTCTGTGAGTTCTAATCCCGCCTTAGGCATGAAAGCCGGTTGGGTGAATTTGGGCCAATCACCAGGAGTTTGTGAGTTCTAGTTCCGCCTTAGGCATGAAAGCCGGATGGGTGACTTTGGGCCAATCACCAGGAGACTGTGAGTTCTAGTCCAGCCTTAGGCATGAAAGCCGGTTGGGTGACTTTAGGCCAATCACAAGGAGTCTGTGAGTTCTACTCCCTCCTTAGACATGAAAGCCGGCTGGGTGACTCTGGGCCAATCACCAGGAGACTGTGAATTCTAGTCCCGCCTTAAGCATGAAAGCCAGCTGGGTGACTCTGGGCCAATCACCAGGAGACTGTGAGTTCTAGTCCCACCTTAGGCATGAAAGCCAGCTGGGTGACTTTGGCCCAGTCACTCTCTCTCAGCCCAATCCACCTCACAAGGTTGTTGTTTAGGAGGTGAAAGGAACATTACGCATGTTCATTGCCTTGAACAATCTATGATGTCATAAAGGCAGAATAAAAAATCTAATCAAAGAGAATAAAATATTAGCTGGGAATCATATTTGAAATCCATCTAACTTTGGCGGGGGCCGGGAAGTAGATAATACAAGCAAAGGATTCAGTTGAGCCTGGAGTTTTCCTTTTAGTTTTCACTGGAATATTTTATGCCAGCAAAATCCATAGATAAATAGTACATATGTATGGGTGGAAATATTTCCAAGAATAAGCACTTAAATATCCATTACATGGTATTTTTTCCCCCAGACTGTACATTTAAATATTGCATTTCCTCACAAGGGCAGCAGAAAATCTTCCCATTTCATGCAAAATAAAAAATAAAAAAATCTAAATGACCGCGGGGCAAAATGAAGACGGGCTAGGCATAAGAATGATCTGTTGATCCCTTTTCGGGGGGTTAATGAGCTACTTAAATCTCTCTTGACCTTCTCAAGATATAATGGCTGTGTTAAACTCACGGCAAGGCTTTCCATGTTATTAGTCTGTGCAGGAATCGTATGGTTTTTTTTTCCAAATAAAGGCTTGCAAAACGAAATTCTGGGCCGATGTTCAAAACAACGTGGGAGTCCCATTAAGAGAATACAGATAGTATTCCCGACTTACGACCCATCTGTTTAGCGACCGTTTGAAGTTCCAACGGCACTGGAAAAAAGAGACTTTATTACGGTCCCTTCCTTGACTTAACGATCACGGCTGAGCCTGAAATTGCTATGCGAGAAACTTGTGAAGGGGGTTTTGTGCCCTGTTTTGTGTCCTTTTTTAAGGGATCCACTGCTGTTGTTAAATGAGTAACAGTGAATTTGTCATGGGATCATCATTTGTACCCTTCTCAGCCAGCTTCCAACAAGCAAAGTCAATGGGCAACGTCATGGAGACTGACTCTGAGGGAGAGGAGGAACAACCGACAGGGAGTGGAAGTGTGGCTCCGGAGGTTGTGGAGGAGGCTGGGGAAGGGCAGAGGCCGGCTGGGCAGTCAGAGGAGGACCCAGGCCCATCCCCTCCCCATCCTAGGGCACGCAGGGAGGAGAGGATAAGGGAGAGATGTGGTCTACTCGGGAGGAGAGGGCTTTGATCTTCTTCATGGGCTGCAGCTGTGAGACAACTGAATAAGAGTTTGGACCTGCGTACTGGCAAACGCTGGAAACAAAGCATGTTTTATTTTGGGCTGAAGTTATCTTGGTTGGCATCCTTCCAACGGACTGTGCCTTGTTATCTCCTTGAATTTGGTAAATGCTTCTTTTGTTCCGTTGTGGAAATTTTGTCATTGTAGTTTGTTTGGTTTTTTTTTTTTTTATTTCACCTCTATCTGCTCAATAAATTTGGACTGTACTGCTTTCTTTTGAAGACTATTTTTGAGTATGCTTTCTCTCCAAGTGAGTATTATTGAACAGTGGGGACAAGTTGGAAGCATTAAAGGACATTTATTTACGTTTTGGATTTTGTTACGTTTGTGTTACGCTCTGGGTCATCACAGGCAAAGCCAGGTTCACTTAATGACCGTGGGTTTCTTTTTTCACTTACCGACTGTCACGATTCACTGATCACCTGTAGTAATTCACTTAACAACTTAGTGTGGTTAAAAAAAAAGTTGTAGAATGGGTCGCCCCTCAATTAACAACTGCCTTGCTTCTCAATGAAAATGTCTCCGTTGTGCTCTGCAGTCATTCACTTAACAACCGTGGGTAAAAAAAAGATCCTAAAATGGAATACAAGTCCCTCAACAACCGCTTCACTTAACAATGTGAACGTTGGGCTCAATTGTGCCATGCCTCTCACCAGTTTCCCTGTTGTTTTAAAGAGAAATCCTTCTGTTTAGAAAAGAATCCGTTTTGGCACTTTGCTGTCGTTTTTAATGTCTGGAGAACGAGATAAAAGTCTATGCAGAAGAACTCAAGAGGACAATCAGTTTGAGATGGGAGGCAGTTAATTTGATTGTGACAATTTTCCTCCAGAAGGATCAAGCAGCTTATGTAATTTGATCTGATTCCCTAATGCGTATGTATGTGTGTGTATCTATGTATACACATACACACACACATACACATACCTACATATATACACACACACACACATATATATATACACACACACACACATATATATGTACACACACACACATATATATATACACATACACACACATACCTACATATATACACACACACATATACACACATACACACACATATATTTATATACACACACACATATATATACACACACATATATGTATACACACAGAGATACAAATAGAGACATATACACACACCTATGCACACATACACACACATGCACAGACACACATACATGCACTTATATATACGCACATATATGTACACAGAGACACATATTCACACACATACACACATATATGCATACACATATATACACATACACATATACAGTATATACACACAGAGAGACACAGAGACACATATACACACATATATATATATATACACACATACACACATATATACTGTACATGCACACAGACACATACACACACACACACACACATATATATATACACACACACACATACACACACACCTATATATATATATATATACACACACATATACACACATACAGAATGGAGCAGCTACTTCAATATTGGTTGCTATTTCTTTCTTCTGGGATGGATTGTTTTTTCCTCTTGCAACCGTCCCAATGCAACCGTCATAAGTCAGTTGTAAGTAGAGGACTACCTGTATACAGGTAGTCCTCAATTTTTCAACCACAGTTGAACCCAATATTTATGTTGCTAAGCGATAAATGTGTTAAGTGAGTCTTGGCCCCGTTTTATGACTTTTTCTTGGCCCTGTTGTCAGACTGAATCATATCAGTTGTTAAACGAGTCACATGGTTGTTAAGTGAATCTGGTTTCCTGTTGTTGTCTTTGCCTGTCAGAAGGTCGCAAAAGGAGATCACGTGGCCCCCAGGAACACTGCAACTGTCATAAGGGCGAGTCTGTGGCCAAGCATCTGAACGTAAATCACACGACCGTGGAGATGCAATGGTTGTGAGTGTGAAAAATTAACAGACTGACAGAATTGGAAGGGACCTTGCAGGTCATCTAGTCCAACCCCCCCGCCCAAGCAGGAGACCCTACGCCATTTCTGACACAGGGCAGTCTAATCTCTTCTTGAAAGCCTCCAGGGATGACGCTCCCACAACTTGCGAAGGCAACTTCTGTTCCGTGGGTTGATTGTTCCCACTGTCAGAAAATTATTCCTTATTTCTAGGTTGAAATGGCCATAAGTAAAGTTTTTTTCAGTGCCGTTGTGCCTTTCAACGGCCATTAAGTGAACTGGTGTAAGTCGAGGACGAATCTGAAGCGACGGAATAAGGGGCCAATCCCTCCTGCTCTCCGTTCGCTGTGAGCCTCCCTCTCAGTTGCTTTATTCGCTTTGAATTCCCTGCAGCCATTTTAGCAACGTCGAAATAGGAAAACGGGCTCAAAAGGAATGTTCGCAAGGAGACTGGCACAAACTTCCCGGAGAAAGGAGGGGGAAAAAATTATATATGCTGGTTTTAGGCCCCTCTGAATAGCGAGCGGAGACGAGAAGTAAAATCCCGCTGAAAAAGAGACTTTCTAAGTTTCCTTTCTCCATTCAGGACTTCCCTAAAGGGCTCTCACAAAGCGGCCAGCTCGCCAACTTGGCACGACTTTTAACCTAGTATAAAACATGTGGATTTTATTTAATTTTTTAATTATTACTGAGGGAACAGTTGTGCTGGCTGAGCTGTTTAAAAGGACCACTTGACACAGAGGGAGGAGAAGCTGGAAGGAAGAAAAAAAACTTTGAAAAGTCATCTGGGCTGAATGGATTTTAAAATTATTATTATTGTTTTTTAAAAATATCATAGATAACGCACGGGTACAGTATATGTGGTACCTTGCTCAATAGTAGTAACTGTGAGAGGAATCCTAGTGGACGGTCATTTTTTAAGAAGAGATTGGATGACCATTTGTCTGAAAACTATAGGGTTTCCTGCCCAAGCAGGGGGTTGGACTAGAAGACCTCCAAGGTCCCTTCCAACTCTGCTATTCTATTCTATTCTTTATATTTTATTCGATTCTATTCGATTCTCTATATTCTATTCTATTTGAGTCTATTCATTCTTATTCTATTCTATATTCTATTCTATTCTCTATATTTTATTCGATTCAATTTGATTCTCCATATTGTATTCTATTTGAGTCTATTCATTCTTATTCTATTCTATTCTATTCTATTCTATTCTATTCTATTCTATTCTATTCTATTCTATTCTATTCTCTATATTTTATTTTATTTTATTTGATTCTCTATATTCTATCCTATTCTAATGGCGGATCTTGGGATTTATGTCCTCTAGAGCAGCAACCTTGCCTTTCCCCCAGAAAGCGTTCTTGGTAAGCTGTTCTTCACTGCCACAAAATAAAAGAATAATGGGTTACAGGTACTCCTCGAGTTATAACAGTTTATTTAGTGACCTTTTGAGGTTACGACCGCACTGAACCCCGTGACTCGTGGCCATTTTCCACACTTACAACCGTTTTGGCATCCCGGTGCTTCCTTAATCAAAACCTGGACGCTTTCTTGGCAACCGGTTCATGTTTATGATGGTTTTAGTGTCTTTGGGGGGGGAGGGGTCATGTGATTCCCCTTTTGTGACCTTCTGATGAGCAAAGTCAATGGAGGAAGCCAGATTCACTTAACGACCATATTGCTAATAATGACACTGATTCATGGAGCGACTGTCGCAGTTGTTTGTGGGAATCACTGCCGTTGTTGTTTAAGTTAGTAACACCGTTGTTAAGTGAATCTGGCTTCCCCATTGACTTTGTCGGAAGGTCGCAAAAGGAAATCCTGTGATTCCCCAGAACAGTGCAACTGTCATAAATATGAATCAGTTGCCAAGCATCCGAACGAAACCACGGGGATGCTGCCGTGGTTCTAAAGTTAAAGCTAATGAAGGGAATCAGGGCCTTTTTCTCCCCCGTAACCCATGTTGCTCCCTTATCTGTTCCTCCCTGCATGCCCTAGGATGCAGAGGGGGTGGGCCTGAGTCTTCCTCTGAATGCCCAGCCGGACTGTGCCCTTCCCCAGTTTCCTCCACAGCCACCGGAGCCACACTCCTACTCCCTGTCAGCTGTTCGACCTCCCCCTTGGAATCAGATTCCAACAGGGCATGACACCGATATTTCTCTCTCTGGGCACAATGAGAATGTATCAAAACTCCGCATTGGCAACAGGAAGGGCATCTGGCCAGTAAACACTCTGCTAGCTCCATCCAGTTGCCAAGACTCCACCCCACAAGGGATTATGGGGTCATTAAAAGGAGATGATGATTGTAACTTTGGTCACTATACAAAGGGTTGCAAGTTAAGGACTACCTCTATCTGAAAACCGCAAGTTGTGTTTGTATGGCAATCCACTCAAATGCCTGCAACACAACCTGGTCAGCCGTAACGAACTTTGGAACAGAGGAAAAGAAATACAGAAAAGGATTTGTGACATCAAACCAGGAGAAGCATGCATGTTTTTCTGCCTATTTTTATTTATGCATTTGATTTTCCTGTCTGCCTTTCTACTCTGGTGAACACCGAAGGCAGCTAATAAAAATTTAAAACTGAAATAGAACCCATGACAGGCTAGAAAGATGGAAGAAAAACGGACAATGAAAATAATTTTAAAGTTCGATATTTGCTGAAGAGCCAGGCAAAAGAAATATTAGGTGACCAGCTCCATTTGTTTTTCTCCAATGGTTATAGCTGAAAAATATAACTTAAGAGTGAGATCAGATCTTTTTGTAAATATTCTTTTTTTAAAAAAAAAGAAAAAGAAAAAAAGCCTTAAAAGAAAGCTACCTGCAACAGGAACAGTTTGTCTGATTTCTGGAAAGACGCCCTGAATAAAAACTGAACCTTCAAAATGACCTCACAGCAAAGTTCAGGTCAGTCTTTCATCCTGAAGTTTGGAATAAAAATTCTGATTTGGTGGTAAAGTGCTTGACTCCCAAACAGAATAACTATTGTGACAAAGAGCTGATTGAAGCCTTTCTATATATCTTAGCTTTGCCCAAAGATTAAGAATCAAAAGGTGTTTTTTTTTTTTTTTTTTAAAAATGGTTAGTTAAGTGCTCTAGTGATCTATCTCACAGACCTTTTTCATGAGCGTGTCATGGCTGATAACCCAATTGTGTGAAACTGGTTCAATTAATTTGCTCCACTCCACTTCTAAGCCAACGATGATGAATCAGGGAGGAAAAGAAAGCATTGGCCCTACTTTTCGGGGAGAGAGGGAGGAAGGAAGGAAGGAAGGAAGGAAGGAAGGAAGGAAGGAAGGAAGGAAGGAAGGAAGGAAGGAAGGAAGGAAGGAAGAAAGATAGGGAGAGAGGAAGGCAAGAAGGGAGGGATGAAAAGGTGAGAGGGAGGAATGGAGGAAGGAAGGAAGAAGGAAGGGAAGGAAGAAGGGAGAGAGGGAGGGAGAAAGGAAGGAAGGAAGAAGGAAGGAAGGAAGAGAGGGAAGAAGAAGGGAGGGAGGGAGAAAGAAGGAACGAAGGGAGAGAGGGAAGGAAGAAGAGGGAAGAAAGGGAGAGAGGAAAGGAGGAAGGAAAGGATGGAGAGAGGAGAAAGGGAGGGAAGAAGGAAGGGAGAAAGGGAAGAAAGGAAGGAAGGAAAGAAAGAAAGAAGAAAAGGTCTAGAGTTGGGCAAAAACCTTTATTCGAAGCAACAAAAAAGGACCAGCAAATTTTTAATTTCTTCAGCATTTTCCATCGATTGAAATTTTGCAAACTAAGAAAGGATGGGTGAAAAAGAGAAAATGCTTCAAATTACCCCCCCCCCCAAAAGGAAAAGATGTCCCCCATTGAGATGTGTTTTTAAAGAGGCCCCCTCAGATCTGATGATCTATTCGTTGTGTGGCAAAGCACACAATTCACACTTCATTATCACCTTATCCTGCTCTCACCGCTATGGCACATCTGCATCTGGAATGCCCTCTGTAGTCATGATGCCCTTAATCAGGGAAAATGGAATATAACATTGCTTAAATATAACATTACCAGAGGATAGTAAACAAGATAATTAGGGCCCCAATTTTTTTCCATATCAGAGAAGGGAAAGGAAAAAACCAGCAAGTCCAGATGCCTCCTGAAAAATCAACTTTGGGACATCCACAACCCGGATGAGTTGAGAACCTCTATAAACTTTTAGCTATACAATTTGGGATAGACATCCTTTGAATGGTGTGCGAGTAGGAATGGATTTCCAGAGGAAAAATGGCAGACTACAGGAACCAGGAGGTGACCCTGAGGACACAGATAAACCTCCAAGTGGCCTCAACGACCCTCTAAAACGGATGCAAATGACCAGCTTGTCTTCAAGGAGTATAATCCTTCCATCCTTCACCATTCAGTCAGAGCTGAAGACGCTTCTTGGAGGAGAAGCGATACACCTTCAAAGGAAAGAACAAGAAAGTTCAGTTGCCTCCCCACCCACCCCGAAAAAAAGGCACCTTTGGGACATATGAGAGAAGGATAGAATATTGATGTTCTTTAGCATGGAAAGAAACGGAGAAGACGATTGAATGGGTATAACGTCATCCTTGCCATGCAAAAAAAAAACGTGGACAGGGAGATGGGTTTTTTCCCCCCCTCTCTTCAAATACAGGTAGTCCTTGACTTTTAACCATTCACTGAGTGACTGTTTGAGGATTACAATGGCACTGAAAAAAAAAACGGAGCCCCAAATGGCAATTCTGAGAATCGGGATTCTCAGAATAAGTCACTTTTTTTTGGGGGGGGGGTTCAAGTTTTTTAGGCTTGGAGTCCGCCAAACACCCGAGATCTTCCCTCTCCCAAGCCGCTGCAAAGCTCAGATCATGGAAGCACAAGAAAAAAACCCGCCACTTCCTTTCTTGAAGGACCTCATTGGTAAGCGTCAACTGATAGGAGATATGATTGATTGTTTCATTGTTCTTTAATGAAAGGACATTAAACGCTCACATTAATCAGCATTCTTTGTCAGGGCACACAGCGAGATACACATGGGCGACATTAATCTCTCGGTGTCTCGCCCACTCGTCGCCATGACTTATTGTCTTCCAGGACAGGCCTGGGTGTTGGGTTCCTAATTGTGATGATGCCAAAACGGTGGAACGTGTGTTGGGGTGTCACCGTGTAAGCCTTGCCCGATCAAAGAGCTCAAAAGGAAAGAAAAGGACCCCAAGGCCTCCCCCGTCAGTCATCAACACCCAAATAAGCGGAGATTAACACCAAAATTAAGCCAAGGATCAAGGAGTAAACAACAAAAACCTTACATGGCATGGGTCTAGGTTAAGGAGTGGTGCGGTGCGGTGGCCCTCGCCTCGCCATTAGGAGACCGTGAGTAGGTAGAGGTAGCTGTTTTTCTCTCTCTGGGCACACAGAGAATGTATCTGATGAACAAAACTCCGCATTGGTGACAGGAAGGGCATCCAGTCATTAAAACACACTGCTAGCTCCATTCAGTTGCCCAGGCTCCACCCCGCCAGGGATTATGGGGGAAGGAGGAGGAGGAGGAGGAGGAGGAGGAGGAGGAGGAGGAGGAGGAG
>NW_020717068.1:146351-161650 GCF_900518725.1 Notechis scutatus | reverse complement strand
CTTCTTCTTCTTCTTCTTCTTCTTCTTCTTCTTCTTCTTCTTCTTCTCCTCCTCCTCCTCCTCCTCCTCCTCCTCCTCCTCCTCCTTCTTCCTCCTCTTCGTCTTCCTCCTCCTCCTCCTCCTTCTTCTTTTTCTTCTTCCTCCTCCTCTTCGTCTTCGTCTCCTCCTCCTCCTCCTCCTGGAACATACCTAATATTCATTCCTACATTTTTACCCACAATAACAACCCTGTGAGATGAATTGTTGGGCTGAAAGAGAAAGACTGGCCCAAAGGCACCCACCTGGCTTTCATGTGTAAGGCGGCACTAGAACTCACTGTCGCTTGGTGATTGGCCCAAAGTTACCAGCAGCTTCCATGGCTAAGGCGGCATTACAACTCACCATCTCTTGGTGATTGGCCCAAAGTCACCCAAGTTGGCTTTCATATGTCTGGTGGTACTAGAACTCACATTGCCTGGTGATTGGTCCAAAGTTACCCAGCCAGTTTTCATGACTCAGTCAATACTAGAATTCACCATTTCCTAGTGATTGGCCCAAAGTCACCCAGCTGGCTTTCATATGTCTGGTGGTACTAGAACTCACATTGCCTGGTGATTGGTCCAAAGTTACCCAAACAGTTCATAGCTCAATCAACACTAGAATTCACCATCTCCTGGTGATTGGCCCAAAGTTACCCAGCTGGGTTTCATATATCAGGTGGCTCTAGAACTCACATTGCCTGGTGATTGGTCCAAAGTCACCCAGCCAGCTTTCGTCCCTAGCTGGAACTAGAACTCCCTATTTCCTTGTTTCTATGCTAGCAGTTTAACCATGACATCAAACTTGCAATTTTGGGCTTTGTTATGGTGCTAAGTAGAGGACTACCTTAATAGCCAGTGCCCCAATTCAACTGTGAGATGCTTTTTCCTGCAGAAATGGTTGAAAGCAATAAATCACTTATCTTATGTTATAGCCTGGGTCTTTTTTGATCAACCTGAGTTCATGTCGGGGGAGGGGGAAGAAAGTTCAAAAGAATCAAGATGGCTAGGTCATATCTTAGCCTAGGGGATATGCAGTTGTAGGAGATGACCAGGTTGAGCGCGATGGAGGAGTCAAGCATAGCATCAGTTTAGAATCCCTTCGTACTCACAAGGGATCTTAAGTCCAGCTCACCTTGAATTCTGTTCATTCTTATCAGCCTTGACTGTTACTAGTTTAGACCAGTGTCCCCCCACCAACTTTTCATTAAAATGAAATTTCGTTGTGTACAAAGGGTCACCAGCTCCAATATACACTACATAACCACGACAGAATAAATAAGGTAAATAAATACAAAATTTTGCATATAGCCATATATATTATATGACATAGATGTCTAGTTCAGATGTATACGTGTACATAGCGACAAAAACTAATCTTGCAAGTTTTACCAGGAGGATGGCACAGGGAACAAAGCTGTTACAGAATCTGGTAGTCCTGCTAGAAATACTTCAAAACCTCCCCTCAGAAGGGAGAAACAGAAACAGGCTATAAAGTATATTATGTGGGGTCTCTAACAATGCTTTGAGCTCTAGGCACATAGCACTCATAAGTAGTATCCGGAACAACAGGAAGCCAGCTTCCTGTAATCTTCTCCATTGTCCTCACCACCCACTGTAGGGACTTTCTATCTGAGGCGTTAACTGCCACCAAACCAAACAGGGATGCGGTGGGTTAAAACGCTCTCAATCATGCCTCTATAAAAGGTGACCGGGACAGGAGAAAAAGGTGCTCTCCTTATCCGACACAGGAAATGCAGAAGCTGATTTGCAACGATCTTGTCTGTCAAGACTTACTTGTTCACGTCCATCTTTTGTCAGTTTTTATAAATATAAATCAATTAGGCCTTCCGCGGTGAACATGCTGTAGTTGCTGTCGGATTCCCACTGATGTCGCTTAGTCAACTGTCCGCAACCTCTTTATATTTACTTATTTATTTATCTCTATCACCCTCCTCTTTTTTTCCCCCCGTGCTCCAAAATACGTTCCGCCGAGGAGGCTGGGTCGTGCCCGTGTGCAAGCGAGCTAATTAAAATGTTTTAAACTTGATTCCTGTCAATCAAACAGTCAGCCTCTGCCTGCCATGTTACCTGGCAACCATCAGCAGCTGCGACAGGAGGCCCTGCGCTTATTTTTAAAATTGGAAATAATATTTCGTTGGCAAATGTTTTTTTTTGGGGGGGGGCATTTTATTTGCTATTTAATAGGCTGCCGCAGATGAGGGGAGCCACTGAAGAGGGTACAGAAGGTCTTTGAAGGAAATGGTCTTGAATGGGATCCGTTGTGGAGGTTGGGCCCAAAGCAATCTAGCCACCTTTCATGCCTAAGGAGGACTAGAACTCGCCTTCTCCTACTGGTTGGATCAAAGTCACATAGTTGACTTCCATGGCTAAGGCGGGACTAGAACTCACCGTCTTTTGATCATTGGCCCAAAGACACCTAGCTGGTTTCTTTCTCTAAAACAGTACTAGAACTCACTGTCTTGTTTCAGGCCAGGTACATTAACCAGGGGTGGGATTCAACCGGTTCGTTGCCCGGTTGCTGGGCGGGTGTGGCCATGGTGGGCGTGGCCTACCAGAACTTCCAGGAGGGCCATTTTTCGTCTTCCCCCCAGAGTCCCGAGGCTTCCCTCGGGCCTCTGGGAGTGCAGAAACAGCCTCCCCCCCCCGGTGTCTGGAGGGCCTCTGGAAGCCGGAAACAGGCCTGTTTCCAGACTTCCGGAAGGCCCTTTTTTTGGCCCTCCCAGAACCTCCACACGGACCCTGCACTTCCCTGCATCCAATTTGGGCCTCGTGGAGACTCCTGGGAAGGGCCAGCCGGTTGGTTCAACGACAGGTGAGGTGAATCAAGGTGTAAATTTAACATCCAGTTCGCCCAAACTGGTCCAAACCGGCTGAATCTCACCCCTGACCTTAACCACTGGACATAGCTGGCTCACCTCTTCCCTCCAGTAGTTGGGACCTGCAACATAACCTGCTTTCCATATCCCGTTTTCCGTTTTATTGTGTGAACTGGGCCATCTGCCAAGGAGAGGGAGTGTTTCTGTGTGATCGAGAAGCTGCCCATTTTTCTACACATTCGCCTGGAAAAAAGAGGGTTAGGCTTCGTTCTCACAGTTGCCAGTCTTGACAATCGTTGCCCCTCCTGCTACTGCCCGGCTGCAATTAAATCGTTAAAAGTAATAGTAAAGACAAAGCGTCCATTGATCAAGGTCCAGGTTTCTGACTCCTCGCAGATGAATCAAGTGTTCTGGGAGTTTTTCCAGGGTGTTGGCTATGGTTTCTCCTGGATCCAAGTCTTGTGAATGTACGTTTCCCTGCCAGGGAGACAAAGAATAAAGATATAATTAAGGCCAAAGGATTTGGCATAAGGAAACTGCCATTTTTCTCTTCCAATGTGCCTTGGGGAAGAAAGTATATCCAACCACTTGCAGAAAAGAACTTAGAAGGGACAGATCAGACATCCAGCCGTTGCTTATCAATGGAGACCGAGTGGAGCAACTGGCCAGTTTTAAGTTTCTGGGTGTTACCATAAAAGAGGACCTGACCTGGGGGTGCTCACATTGCAGCCCTGGTCAAAAGGGCCCAGCAGAGATTATACTACCTGAGGCCTCTCAGGAAACAACAACTGAATGAAAAACTGCTGGTGACCTTCTACCACTGCACCATAGAGAGTATCTTAACTTCCTGCACCTCTGTATGGTTTGCCAATTGCACAGGGGCAGATAGGACAGCACTCCAGAGGGTTAACATCATTGCCCAGAAGATCATGGGCTGCCCTCTCCCCTCTTTGGAAGAGCTTTAAGAAAGATCAAAACATCCTCAAAGATCCAACTCAACCTGGGCACCCTTTTTTTTTGAACTATTACCATCTGGCAGATGGTACAGGACAATAATAAAAACAAGGGCAAATAGGCTGAAAAACAACTTCTATCCCAGGGCAGTAGCTCTGTTGAATTCTACTGTATAATGCAATATTAACGCAATATTAATTGTATAGAATGCAATTGCCCTCTTCCCTCTTTGGAAGAGTTTTAAGAAAGTTCAAAACATTCTCAAAGATCCATCTCATCCTGGGCACCCTTTTTTTTTTTAACTGTTACCATCTGGCAGACAGTACAGGATAATAAAAACAAGGACAAATAGGCTGAAAAACAGCTTCTATCCCAGGGCAGTACCTCTGTTGAATTCTACTGAATAGTGCAATATGAATGCAACCTCAAGGGTTTTCCATTCATTTGTACAGAATGCGAAGGATGTGTGTTCGTGTTTTATTTTTACTTATAATGTACACTGAGGATGGCATTTAATTTCACTGTACGTGATGCAATATAAAGTAAACTAAAACCAAGGTCAGCGGCGGTTGGGGTTAAGACGAAGTGTTTAAAAACAGAGACTTACTAACTTTGAAAATGAGATGCAATTTTTGGGAAAGTTTCCAATTACAAACCTAGGGAAATACCCAAACAAGGGTACAGGTGGTCCTTGACTTAATGACCTACTTTAAGGCCAAAGTTTCTCTTGCTAAATGAGGCCTTTGCTAAGTGAATTTCACCCCATTTTATCTTGCCTTAGCTGTTAAGGGAACCACTGCAGTCGTTAAGTCAGTAACACGGTTGTTAAGTGGATCTGAATTTCGAACACAGGACCTTGGGGATGCAGCGGTCATAAGGGAGAAAAAACAGACAAAAGTCACTTTTTTCAGTGCCTTTGTGACTTCAAACGGTCACTAAACAAACTGCTGTAAGTCAAGTGTTGTATATAGACATTTGCATACTCGTAATACTACGTTCCGATTGGACAATCACTACCGCCTAGCGATTGGTGGTTAACAACATATTATGATTGGCCGCCTAAACGGCGGAAGGTTTAAAATGATGCCATTGGTTGCGAGCTGCGAGCAGCCGCTATAAAAGAGGCTGCCGCGGCTCGAGTTTAGTTGAAGTTACTGACAGTTAAATAAAGAGCTGAACTCAACTCCGGTCTCGAGTCTATCTTGTTCTGGCGATAGAACATCAAGGATGACCTATTTGTGATATTGGGCTCAGAGATAATGATCAGGGTGATTTGTAGTAAATAAAAAACCGTGTAGATTTTCTGATGAGTAAGTTACAATAACACCCTATTAACAGAGGTCTTTGAGGAGTGATGTGAGAGCAGTTTTCCAATATTTGAGGGGCTGCCCTAAAGAAGAGGGAGTCAAGCTATTCTCCAAAGCTCCTGAGGGCAGGACAAGAAGCAATAGGTGGAAATTCATCAAGGAGAGAAGCAACCTAGAACTAAGCAGGAATTTCCTGACTGTTAGAACAATTAATCAGTGGAATGGCTTGCCTCCAGAAGTACTCCTTCAACGGGGGTTTTTAAGAAGAGATTGGACAAGCGTTTGTCCAAAAGCCTATAGAGTTGAGCAGGGGGTTGGACTACTAGAAGATTTCGAAGGTCCCTTTCCAACTCTTTGATTCCGAATTTTAACTTCGCTCTTGTTTAATCGGTTTACTATTTTCTTCTTTCACATAGGTAATGTAGGGCAGATTAATTGAGTTGCAAATAGATGTACAAGCTTATAAATTTTGGATCGGTCCCGTAAGGAAAGAAGCTATTTTTGCAAGGGATTTGTCACAATATCCATTTTTGTCCTTTTGTGTTTTTTTGTTTTTAATTCATATTATTTACTTATTTTTCTTTTCGTGTCCTTGTTTAATTTTGTTTTGTGTTTAATTTTTTTTTTCCTTTTGGATTTTCGATTTTAACCTTTCGGATAAAATGAAATGAAGACTAGGTGTTAACTTGGGGGTGTAAACTAGAATCGCGGAGATTTTGAGCACAGGAAATTCACTTGGTGGAATTAGGCCTCTTTTTCCCCCGTCCATCTTTTCTCACAAGGTTGTTGCGATGAGTTGAAATTGGGGGTGAGAAGGCTGTGTACGCTTGGGATCTCCAACCTTGGGGACTTTAAGACTTAAGGACTTCAAGTTCCAGAATTCCCCAGCCAGCAACTTTAAGACTTGTGGATTTCAACTCCCAATTCAATCCTGGAAATTGGATTCCATAATAAGCCTTAATGGTGCCAAGATTGTAAGACTACACCTAGAATCCTGCATCCCAGTTTTGGTCAGCACACTGTAAAAAAGATGTTGAGACTCTAGAAAAAGTGCAGAGAAGAACAACCAGGATGATTAGGGGACTGGAAGCTAAAACCTACGATGGACGGTTGCAGGAACTGGGCCTGGCTAGTCTAGGGAAGAGAAGGACCAGGGGAGACAGGATAGCAAGTCTTCCAATATTGAAGGGGCTGACACAGAGAGGAGGAAGGGGTCAAGCTATTTTCTAAAGCACCTGAAGGTCAGACAAGGAATAATGGATGGAAACTGAACAAGGAGAGATTTAACCTGGAAATAAGGAGTAATTTTCTGACAGGGAGAATCAACCCATGGAACAGAAGTTGCCTTCAGAAGTTATGGGAGCTTCATCACTGGAGGCTTTCAAGAAGAGATTGGACTGCCATTTGTCGGAAATGGTGCAGGGTCTCCTGCTTGGGCAGGGGGTTGGACTAGATGAGCTACAAGGTCCCTTCCAACTCTGTTAATCTGTTAAATCTGATTGGATACCCCTGGTGTACACCAATGTTTCTTAACCTGGACAACATTAAGACATATGGATTTCAACTCCCAGAATTCCTTACCTAAAGAATGTGATATCTTACACTTGGTTGTTCCTGATGGAGCAAAGACTCATAGGAATATTCACATAAGTATTTCCCACCTTTGGGTGCCATTAACAATAACCCAATGCATTAGACATCGTGTTAGCTTGAGAAGCAATTCCAATACAGAGAATCCATTTGGAATCTGCAGTCAAATGGGAATAGAGGAAAGGAGAGTGGCTTGCCTTTACGGAAAATTCATTGTAGTGGCTCAAAAGGCTGGCAAGTTATTGGCAGGTGCTAGTTAGGAGGTGAAGCCAGATATATGCTCTCTGTCCACTGAATTATTTATTTTGCAAACATGCTCATTTTCCAAATGCATATTTTGCTTTCTGCAATCAAGCTTGAGAGAGCTAGATGCAATCAAAGCTGAGGAATCCATATTTTCGAGTATGCGTGCGCACGCAGACACGTGCACACCCACAGAAAGAGATGAATGGGGTGTAATTGAGATTTAACGCCTCCTGCAAGCACCGCGTGAGGATGCTGGAGAATTGTGACTTTTACACATTCAGAAAAGGAACTATTAACATCCCCATTTTGTCTGCAGATCAAATTACAGTTTTTTTTTCCTGCAAACATGAGTTTCTCCGCATTTTGCGGAGCTGTTTGCAACACGAAACAAGTGTCTGAATCAATTAAGAAATGATTAGTTTGTGAAAAAGTAGGTTTACGAAAATGTGTTTTAGTTTATCTTGAAAAGAAAAGGTCTGATTTTCAGGCAAATTAATTTAGGAAAATCCATAGATGTAAAGACGTTTATAAAGTAGAGTATTGTAGGTTAGGATTGAACTGTTGTGCTTGTTGGTGCTCTGAGTAAGAACAGATCTTTGGAGTTGAGTTATTAAGACTGCCACTCACAGAAAAGATATTATATTTCTACAACATGTAATCCTTGACTTATGATCATAATTGAGCCCAACATTTCTTTTTTAAAAAAACATTTTTTATTTTATTTTACAACAAATCCCTTTCAATTAAACAGTGTGTCGATTGGGTACATATATCTTGTGCAAGTATTTATAATTAATAGACATTTCTTGCTATGATTACATACATATTAAAAACTGCTCAACCTTTACATATATCTTACCATTATAACAACCTTAATGCGTTTTACCTGATATTCATTTAACTTCTTCCTTTGTCTCCCAACCATTTATAGAATAAACCCCATATCATATATTTCCATTTCTTCTTGTTCTTTGATTGCCAGTGTTGAGCAAATACAATTCTAGCTGCTGGTGAACCCAACATTTCTGTTGTTAAGCAAGATGGTTGTTAAGTGAATTTTGCCCCATTTGGCAAGCTTTTTTGTTACAATTGTTAAGTGAATCGCTACAGTGGTTCAGTTAGCAACATGGTTGTTAAGTGAATCTGGCTTCCTCAGTGTTTTTGCTGGTCAGATGATCGCAAAAACCATGACCCCAGGACACTGAGATCGTCATAAATATGAACCAGTGGCCAAGCACCTGAATTTTGATCATGTGACCACGGGGATGCTGCAATGGTCGTGAGCGTGAAAAAGGGTCATAAGTCCCTTTTTACAAGGCTGTTGTAATTTCGAATGGTTGTAAATCAAGAACCACCGGTATTAGCCAGAGGTCAAACTAAGCCTTCTCCTAGAGACCCATCTGTTTTGGGATCACGGCAGACCACACTTGGAATATTGAATCCAGTTTTGATTGTCATAATATAAGAAAGGTGCTGAGACTCTAGAAAGAGTGCAGAGAAGAGCAACAAAGAGGATTAGGAGGATGGAGGCTAAAACATACGAAGAACGGTTGCTGGAATTGGGTAGGTCTAGTTTGATGAAAAGAAGGATTAGGGGTGACATGATAGCAATGTGTTGCATTTAAATTTGCATTTGGGAAGAACATGGTTTGCATGCTTCAAATTCCAACTCTCCTGTCAGGAAGTTCACAATGATTAGAGCTTGGAAAACCTTAGTGCCAAGGATGAGATGGAAGAGATAGGTAGAAACCAGCGGTTTTTAAAAGTCTGTAGAGATTCTCTATATAATTTGGGATGAAACACCCTTCGAATGGTGTTGGGAGTAGGAATGGATTTCCAAAGGGAAAATTGCAGACTACAGCAACGGGAAAACTACTCAGGGGACCCTGAGGACACAGATAAACCTCCAAGTGGCCTCAACGACCCTCTAAAACAGGGATCCCCAACCTTTTCGACGCCGCGGCCCGGTTCCGGCGTCAGCTGGGCGCCGCGGCCCGGTTCTGGCGTCAGCTGGGCGCCGCCATCTTTTTTTGACGAAAAATCACTTCCGGTGACGTCACCGGAAGTGATTTTTCGTCAAAAAAAATGGCGGCGCCAGCGCTTCTGGTGAGCTTTTTCGGGTAGAAATGGCTTTCTACCCGGAAAAGCTCACCCGAAGCGCTGGCGCCGCCATCTTTTTTGACGAAAAATTGCTTTTTTTACCAAAAAAAGATGGCGGCGCCCAGCAACCAGCGGCCCGGTAAGGCTTGTTCCGCGGCCCGGTACCGGTCCGCGGACCGGCGGTTGGGGACCCCTGCTCTAAAAGGATGCAAAGGACCAGCTGTCTGCAAGGAATATAAATCCTTCCATTCCCCACCATCCAGCCAGAGCTGAAGAAGCTTCCTGGATGAGAAGCGAAACGTCTTCAAAAGAACAAAAATAAGAAAGTCTAGTTGCCTCCTGAAAAATTATCTCTGGGACAGCAGGTTTCTAACCCATAGGTTTTTGTTACCCAAACATATTACAGATAATCCTCAACTATGAACTGGTTGTAACAATTCCAAGTTCCAATGGACAAACTTAGGAGAGTAGTCCATTGACTAAAAGCAATTAAGAGGTACTTTTAACCTGGATTCTAAGTTCTGACAGTTGCTTCTCCTGCGATCATGTGACCGGATTTTGGTTAATTCATGTTATAGTTGATTAAGACCATCAGACCACACTTGGAATATTGAATCCAGTTTTGATTGTCATAATATAAGAAAGGTGTTGAGACTCTAGAAAGAGTGCAGAGAAGAGCAACAAAGAGGATTAGGAGGATAGGGGCTAAAACATACGAAGAACGGTTGCTGGAATTGGGTAGGTCTAGTTTGATGAAAAGAAGGATTAGGGGGGACATGATAGCAGTCTTCCAATATTTGAGGGGCTGCCACGAAGAAGAGGGAGTCAAGCTATTCTCCAAAGCACCAGAACGCAGGACAAGAAGCAATGGATGGAAACTGATCAAGGAGAGAAGCAACCTAGAACTAAGGAGGAATTTCCTGACTGTTAGAACAATTAATCAAGGGAACAACTTCCCTCCAGAAGTTGTGGGTACACCAACACTGGAGGTTTTTAAGAAGAGATAGGACAACTATTTGTCTGAAATAAACTTTAGGTTCTCCCCTTTGAACAGGACCAGAAGACCTCCAAAGTCCCTTCCTTCCAACTCTTCTATTCTGTTAAAGCAGAGAATGCAGAAAATAGAAATGTAGGTGCTGTCATTTTACTGGGTGATTGGCTTCCAAAAATGGCATTAAATACCTTTGAAGCTTTCGGTTTTCTTCCATATCCCACCCAACCCTGACTTGCCTAGGATTATTAATTGATGGGCAAGCAGACATCAAAGGAATTCCTCTTCCACTGATCTGAATCATAGTACAGGATAATGAGCTTTAATAACAGCATTGTCATTTGTTCAGAGGGGAAGAAGGATCAGAAATTCCAAGGTTGCAATTCTCACATCCAAGGAAGCCTTGCTTTATTCAAACCCAGTTGACCTCATCCTCAACTGTTCCAAATAAAATAAGCTTGCATAAGTGAATAGGGAAGGAACTTAATTGCATGCTGCTGAAAATTCAGTTATTTTACTTCATAAATTTCTATGATTATTTTAGTGGATGTGTCCCTCAATGGAATGCAACCTTCTTCCACTGATTCAGTGGGAAACCTGATAGGTAGTCCCTGACTTATGACCCAAATTTGGAGTTTTGCCCCAGTTTACGACCTTTCCTGCCACAGTCATTAAGTGAAAAGAAAAGATATTGCATTTCTATGACAGGTAGTCCTTGACTTACAACCATAATTGAGCCCAAAATTTTTGTTAAGTGAGATGGTTAAGCTTCTGTTGTTAAGTGAGTTTTGCCTCCGTTTGCGGCCTTTCTTGCCACAGTTGGTAAGTGAATCACTGCGGCTGTTAAGTTAGTAACACGGTTGTTAAATGAACCTGGCTTCCCCATGGACTTCACTTGTCAGAAGGTCGCAAAAAGGGATCCCATGAGCCCAGGACAGTGCAACCATCATAAATAGGAGCCAGTTGGCAACGTCCAAATTTTGATCATGTGACCCATCTGCTCCAATGGTCATACGTGTGAAAAATGGTCATAAGTCACTTTTTTGAGTGCTGCTGTAAGTTTGATCACTAAAGTTTGATCACTACACAGAGGGATCTGCAATCTTAAACACTGAAAGACCCATTTGGACCCATTTCCTACAGAAAACACTGGGAGCCACAAAACCTGGGTGGGTGTGGCCAACTCAACATCACTCCCACCCAGTCACATGATTTCCACCACCACCACGCCTACCCAGGTTTTGTGGCTCCCAGTGTTTTCTGTGCGTTTCTCTCCCTCCCTCCCTCTCATTTCTGTTTTTTGTGTTTAACCTTCTCAGGCCAGGCGAGGAATGACTGAGAGGGGAGGGCGAGGGGCGGGGCCAGCCAGTGGTGGGATCACCCAACAGGGAGCCACAGCAGAGGGCCCAAAGAGCCGCATGAGGCTCCAGAGCCACGGGTTGCTGACACCCGCATTAAAGGAACGATACGTTTAACCTGCAGAAGAAGATTGAGGGAAGTTATCTTCAAATATTTGAACGGACGTTACATGGTAGAAGATGTGCAAGAATTCTTCATAATGCCTGCGTTTGGGACAACCTATGACATAAAATTTAAAAATATAAAATACAAGATTAAAATATGTACAAATTAAGCAGATCTTGTCCAGAAGCCAGAAACATTAATTGCTTTTTGTCACGTTGCCATGATACAACCTAAAGTTTACCTCAAGTGTGCACTGATCAGGACACAAAGGGCAAGTATATGTATGTGTTGTTCTCTGCATGACACCACAATCGCACAAGGCAGAAGCTTCTGTATCTTACTGACATGATCATGTATCTTAACAATACATGATTTTGGAGGGAAGATTGTTTTAACGACTTCTGATATTTGATAGAGATGGACAGGGTTGGAAGAAATATCCATCTGGTTCAGTTCCAAGCTGAGAGAAAGACACTGGAAACATGGAGGCTGACTGGAAAGAGGGTTTAATGATGGAGCAGAACCACCAAGCCCATGGTTCTCAGCTAATCACAAGGAGTTGAGAGTGAGGGTTATAGATATACCTTCTCTTGGGCTTTGCACTTGAGCTTCCCGTTCCTGTGCATGTATTCTATTGGCTGTTGTCAGACTCCCATGGGGTTATGTGGGGTCATGTTGGTCTGAGTTAAGGTTTGGTTGAAGTTTGGACTCTCTGATATGATTTAATGAAGAGGCTTGCCTTGATGATGTTACCAGCTGCGTGATGAAACGTCTGCAGGAAAATAACCAGGCTCAAGAGAGCACCAAGCACCCCTCAGTTCAAACTTGAGCTACAACTATTCTCCTTTATTAATAATTTCATCCTTCGACACATGGCTTATTTCAATACAAGAGGGAAGATGAATAAAAGAATACCATATATTGTGAGAAAAGGTAATATTTTTTTTAGATTCCCCCACCCACCCAATGTTTGATTCTGAGGGTCCTTGTGGCTTTTTGAGCTCGCTTGTTTTCTTGCAGATTTTTCATTACCCAACTAGGTAACATCATCAGTGCTAGAAAGGAGTGTGGTTTGTTCTCAGTTTATATTCTAATAGTTTGCCCTGACAGTCTTGCTGGGGGTGATCTTACAGATCCTTCGGTTGGGCCGTTTGCTGTTGGCTTTTTTGGCAGTTTCTTGGTTGGGATATTGTTTATTTGATTGTTGGTCTGATGTTAATCTTGGAATAAATCTAGGTGTTGATTGCTGGTGGAAGGTGCAGCCGAGGTCGTCTTATTCTCTTTTTGGCCAGTTGATTATCTCTTTAGCATAGTTTATGGATATTGTTAATGTCTATATGTCTATTGATGGCTAAATTGTCAGAGTGCCAGGCTTCTAGACATTCCCTGGCATTTTTGTACTTGGCTCTGTGTAGGATAGTCACAATTTTCCAATTGAAATTACAGTTAAGCCTGTCTATTTGTTGCGAAATTAAAGAATTTTCATTGTGTATTCCGACTGCTAAATTCATGGATGCATTCTGCCAGCCAATAGTAGATTCTGAGTTTAAACCTCGGCATCTCTTTGCCAAAGTATAAATGAAGTCTTTATACAGGAACTGGGCCTGGATAGTCTAGTGAAGAGAAGGACCAGGGGAGACATGATAGCGGTCTTCCAATATTTGAGGGGCTGCCACAGAGAGGAGGAAGGGGTCAAGCTATTTTCCAAGGCACCTGAAGGCCAGACAAGGAATAATGGATGGAAACTGAACAAGGAGAGATTTAACCTTGAAATAAGGATGAATTTTCTGACAGTGAGAACAATCAACCCATGGAACAGAAATTGCTTTCGGAAGTTGTGGGAGCGCCATCACTTGAGACTTTCAAGAAGAGACTGGACTGTCATCTGTCAGAAATGGTGTAGGGTTTCCTGCTTGGGCGGGGGGTTGGACTAGATGAACTACAAGGTCCCTTCCAACTGTGATATTTTATATTCAATAGAACAGAAGTTACCTCCAGAAGTTGTGGGAACTTCATCACTTGAGACTTTCAAGAAGAGACTGGACTGCCACCTGTCAGAAATGGTGTAGGGTCTCCTGCTTGGGCAGTGGGTTGGACTAGATGACCTACAAGGTCCCTTCCAACTCTTGTTAATCTGTATCTATCACTACCGACATAACATCATCATCAACCTCATTGGAAAACAGGAAACAGTAAGCTGAAGTCATGGGAGCTTCATCACTGGGGGCTTTCAAGAAGAGATTGGACTGCCATTTGTCAGAAATGGTGTAGGATCTCCTGCTCGGGTGGGGGGTTGGACTAGATGACCTACAGGGTCCCTTCCAACTCTGTTAATCTGTAAACTCTTCTGAAATCCTTAAAGACAGTCCAGCAGGGTGGGGTGGGGGAATCTAATTTTGGCTTGAGGGCTGCATGAATCAATTGATAAGTTGGAAGTATGCAACTGAATGGGCTCACGTGAACTCTGACATTAATGACAAATAGCTCCAATATTCTTGACACCTTAAAAAGTGTAATATAAATGCAGGTGATTTTTCTCAGCTTCTGCAGCAAACTGAATCCATCTTTGTGACTTTTTTATGGCTACCTCGGGTACCATACACCGGAAGGTTGGTTAGGTAGAAATACCTAGAATTATTTGGTCAATTTTTCCCCCCTATGATCTTTTCAAAACAAAATGGTGGGTGTCATATTGTTGAAAAATGTGGTTTTTAGTCCGGATGGACCCCCTGACCGCTTCATATTAAAGAAACTAGAAATGAACCTGGTATATTTACGTCTTTGTGTCGTCTCAACCAAACCGAAAAGATGTCAAAATGATGCTATATGTTTCATGAACGTGCTTGTTTTATTCCTATGCTTTCTGAAATAGTCCTTGACCCACCACCATTCATTTAGTGACTGTTCGGACTTATGACAGCACTTATGACCGTTTTTGTCTGAGGATTTGCAGCACATCCGACCAGCACACAGGTGAATAATTCTGCAGGATTCATTTACATAAGAACTTCTTTATATACAATACTGTACAGCAGAAGCCAGCATACAAATTCAGGAACACAGTCATTGCAGAGGAGAGTCCAGGGATGGGATTCAAAAATCCCAGCAACTGGTTTGCTGCCCAGCTGTTGGATGGGCGTGGCCATGGTGGGTGTGGCCGACAGGAACTTCCAGGAGGGCTGTTTTTTGCCCTCCCAAGAGTCCCGAGGCTTCCCTCAGGCTTCTAGGAGGGTGAAAACAGCCTCCCTTGGGCTCTGGAGGCCTTCCGGAAGCCGGAAACAGGCCTGTTTTCAGACTTCCGGAAGGCCCATTTTTTCCCCCTCCCAGAACCTCCACGCGGACCCTGCACTTACCTGCATTGCATGGAGGCTCCTGGGAGGGGACGGGTGGGCGGGGCTATCCAGTCAGTTGAAATACTGGTTCAGCGAACCAGATGGAAACTTAACATCCGGTTCGTGCGAACCGGTCCAAACCGGTAGAATCCCACCCCTGGGAGAGTCATTACATGGGAGGGAGAGAAGAGTAAAGATCCAAGGACAAACCAACTCTTATATACAGTCCAGTAAGCCTAAGCCACGCCCAGGCTCCAAACTGTCACTTATGGCCCCATATAACAAATACTATGTTTCAGTTTCCAAACAGTCCCCATTGGCTGACCTGTTACCATGTCTAATCCAAACAGTCCCCATTGGCTGACCTGTTACCATGTCTAATCCAAATAGTCCCCATTGGCTGACCTGTTGTCATGTCTAATCCACCAATCCCCATTGGCTGACCTGTTACCATGTCT
>NW_020717068.1:111611-126459 GCF_900518725.1 Notechis scutatus | reverse complement strand
AAGAAGATGGAGGAGGAGGAGGAGGGAAACTGAGAAGGGGAAGAAAGGAAGAAGCAGAAGAAGAGGAGGAAGAAGAAGAAGATGGAGGAAGAAGAGGAGGAAGAAGAAAACTGAGAAGGAGAATAAAGGAAGAAGAAGAGGGGAGGAGGAAGAAGAAGATGGAGGAGGAGGAGGAGGAAGAAAACTGAGAAGGAGGAGAAAGGAAGGAGGAGAAGAAACAATTGTTGTTGTTGTTATATTATTATTATTATTATTATTATTATTATTATTATTATTATTATTATTATTATTATTATTATTATTATTATTATTAATATTAATCGTCATTATCATTATTATTAATTTAGTGAGATTCACAGTCTTTGGGGCTGGTTGGTAGCTCAACAGCTCGAGTCCTAACCAAGGACCTAGGAAATGTTCAGGCAGCGTCGGAGGATATAAGCTGTTCCAAGCAGGGTGGTTTTTTGTAGAATCAGGGTATTCAAGTCTGATAAATTCAGAATTTCCAAACAGCGAGGTAGCCTTTTAGGTATTGCTCCAAGGGCTCCAGTTACAATTGGGATAACACACAATTTCTTTTTCCAAAGTTGCTCAACTTCAGTTTGTGAGTCCTGAAACTTTGTGATTTTTTTCTTGCTGCGTGTCTACAATTCGTGCATCACCAGGTATTGCAATGTCAATGAACCAACCCTTTTTCTTTTCAGCTATTGTTATGTCAGGTGTGTTGTAGGCCAAATGCCTGTCCGTCTGAATTCTGAAGTCCCACAAGATCTTGACTTTTTTATTCTCCAGAACCTTCAAGATCTTGACTTTTTCATTCTCCAGAACCTTCTCGACATGATGTTCCCAGTAGTTGTTACTATACTCAAATCCAAACTTTTGGCATAAGTTTCCAGTGAATGATTTTAGCAACTCGGTTATGGCGTTCTAAGTAGTCACTTTGTGAAATTTTGCTGCATCCACTGATTAAATGGTCAACTGTTTCATCTTTCTCACTACAGAGGCGGCATTTGCTGTTGTTGTTCTTGTAATTATTATTATTATTATTGAAATGGACTTTCATGGTAAAAAAAAAGAGATTCTCAAATGAAGAAGCGAAGTTTATGCATTTATCGCCTAAGAATAAATTCCAGAAGAAGGAGCATTTTTACAGACAAATCTGTATTTATTTATTTTTTAAACTGGATCTAAGCTTCAGAGCCTGGTTCACTCCATATGCTTTTTGTAGACTGGATTTGGTTAGCTCTGAGACCTTTCATCCCTCCAGAAGTTTGGATTCCCAAAGAGACTGGGTCTTGCCGGCGTTAGAATCGGTCCAATTCTCTGCTCGGTGCTGGGATGCAAATAAAATCAGGACTGCTCAACCTCCCCTCGTCCACACTTTTTTGAGTAAACGGCGGTATTGCTAGAAAGCTTTTCTTAAATTTCAGCTGAAATACGGATAGCCCTTATGGTAGTAAATGAGCCTTAAATTTCCGCTGCTAAGCGAGACGGTTGTTAAGTGAGTTTCACTCCATCTTATGACATTTCCTGCCACCGTTGTTCAGTTAATCTGTGAGAGTATATTCTTGAACTGGAATAGAATTTAGTAACAAGGTTCGCCAATGAGAGCTGAATTGAGGGCTGAAATTTAAAAAGAGAATATAGGCCATTTTTATCTCTGTTCTGTGCTCAGCTCTAAAGTGAAAGAGAAACTAACTTGCTTGCTTGCTTACTGAAACTGAGTTCTGGTGCTGCTCGTGTTTTTGCTTGTGTTACGTTGAAAGAATCTACAAATGGCATGGTAAACTTTACTCATGTGAATATATATATATTCTGAGGTTCTCGCAGGTATTTGTATGTGGATCTTTGGTTATTCGGGTTTTCTCCCGCGTAAAATTGGAAGTATCTAGGCGATGTTTCGATGAAGTCTCATTCATCATCTTCAGGCTTGTGTCTTCGGCTTTGTGTTTCTCAGAGAAGCACAAAGCCGAAGACACAAGCCTGAAGATGATGAATGAGACTTCATCGAAACATCGCCTAGATACTTCCAATTTTACGCGGGAGAAAACCCGAATAACCAAAGATCCACACATATATATATAAAGAAGTTATTGAATCCTGCTGAATCAGTCAACTGTGTGTTTTCTGGACTTGAATTTATGCTGCAAACTCTTAACAGGTTATGGGCCCAGTGAGAACATGTGAAAAATGGTCAGTGCAGTCACGAAACGATCTGTTGTAAGTCAAGGACTGTCTGTACATAATTATGGAGGTGTGCTGTTATATTGGTTCTGTATCTACGGAGCATGTAAGTGAACTTCAGAACAGCCCTCCAGCAAATTTTTATTCTCAGGATCATCTTATTTCCAGGAATCAGTGAATGCTACATAATTTTATTTAGTTATTCAAATATATTCCTCTTTCTAGCCCATTGCCTTAGGATAGTCCCCGGTTGTGGAAAAGGCGTAAATTAAATCCTTGGCTCGTCTAGGAAGTGACTGGCAGGGCTCCTTAGTCAAGAAATGTGTCTATTATTCGCACCTAACGGAGGCAATTAAACGCAACTCATCAAAAGTGTTCTGGGAAAAAAAAACCTGGAGAATGAAACCGTGCAAAAAGATATTGACGTGGTCATTAAAGATCGAGGTCTGAATTAGAAACTCACTGGGAAAGTGGGGGTTGGGTGGGGGGAATTTGCCTGCCGGAGCAAAATATCTGTGAAGTTTGGAATGGAAGAAGGGTTGATGATGTCCTTCATTCAAGGCATGAGAGGAAATGTGAGAATTTTTCCTGGGGAGAAAAATCTCCTTTCGTCAAGAGAATCTGGCTGGTTTTGCTGGCAGAAGGATGACATTCCAAGAAGCTATGAAAAATTCACTCCAGCCATTCCCATCGTATTTAATTTCCCACCGTATCCCGCAAAACCCTGTAAGGAAGTTGTGGGAAATGACACAATTAAACAAGCATAAAAAGACAAACTTCCTCCGGCCTCTGGGGTGGTGACATCTCTTCCAAAGAGTCCAAAGATCTTGGTGTTCTTCAGGATTCTGCCCCCCCCCTCCATACTTATGGTATTATCATATAGCTTTGTCGTTGTATCCAGGGGTGGGCTTCACAAAATTTAGCAATCGGTTGTCTGTCCAGTTGTTGGGTGGGTGTGGCCATGGTGGGTGTGGCCTAGTCGGCCTCCTGCACCATCCTGGCCTGGGAGTCAAAAACGGGCCACGGAAGCTTTCGCCGAGCCTCCGGGAGGATGAAAAGGCCCTCCGGAGGCCAGAAATCTCCAACGGCCTCTGGGAGGCCCGTTTTTTTGCCCTCCCTGAGCCTCCACACAATCCCTGTACTTACCTGGGATCCAAAATGGGCCACATGGAGACTCCTGGGAGGGGTACAGCGGGCTTAGCAGGGCCAGCCAGGGGTGGGATTTGCCGGTTCGCCGAATCGGACTTAAAATTAACAACCAGTTCGCATGAACCGGGGCGAACCGGTAGCAGCCCACCCTTAGTTGTATCTACCATGGGCTTCCCAACATCTATTTTTCCCATTTTATTTCCCATTTTCATTGGCTTCCCCTCCCACTTGTATAAGAAAATGTTGTTGTTACCAAAATTTATACCACATTACAAATATCCCGTTATCTTGCCAAAAATATGCTCTCAACAATGAAGCCTTTGCAATAATAAAAGCTTAATTGCAGTGATTCGGCCGGATTTTTTTGGAGGGGGGAGGGAAACCACCTTTACAAAAAAATGACAGATGCCTGTGTTGTTAATTCCTGGCCAATTTCCCCCACTTTTTTTCCTTTTAAAAAAAAAGTCAGGTCAGCTTCCTTGCAAAACAACAGGCAACAAGGAGGCACAGAAAGTGGTCGTATAAAATATTTAAAGCCAGGTGTCCAAAAGAAGAGAAGGAAACTGCAACATGAGAACTCAGCCAAGGAGTTGGGAGGATTGGGTGGGGATCCCAAGCTAATAAATCTCAAGAAAATAATCTAAAACACAGATCTTCATCCAGACAAGGCAGCTTGGACAGAAATCATGGCAAAATAAAAAATAAAAAAGGCCTTGGGGGTTTGGCAGAATGCAGCACGTATAATATATGTAAGAGCAGAATGCTCCAAAATGACAAAGAAGCGGGACTTGTGTGATCTAAAGCAATCTGAGTATGTATTTTGTGTATATTCGTAGATATTGTACTCTCCAATTGCAAATGGAGACGTGGGTACTCTATTTTTCTTATCTTCATTTTTAAGCGCTCTGGTTTTACTATATTGTGAACAGCTGCTGGGGTGATCCACAGTTTCGTTGTACTTGTACAATGACAGTAAAGTTCTTCTATCTATCTACTTCTATCTAAGAAAACACACGTTCACCATATAATATATGTAAACTCACAATGTTTTAAAACAAGGGTCTTCAAACTTGGCAAGTTTAAGACTTGTGGACTTCAACTCCCAGAATTCCTGACTGGAAGAGGAATTCTGGGAGTTGGAAGTCCACAAGTCTTAAACTTGCTAAGTTTGAAGAGCCCCTGTTCTAAAACGACAAAGAAAAGGGACGAGTGTGATCAAAGGCAATCTGAGTGTGTAAGAAAACACACGTTCACCAGTATAATATATGTAAGCTCAGAATGTTCAAAAACAATAAAGAAAAGGAACAAGTGTGATCAAGGCAATGTGACTGTGTAAGAAAATAGGCGTTTGCCAGTACAATATATGTAAGCTCAGAATGTTCTAAAATGACAGAAAGGGATGAGTGTGATGTAAGCCAAACTGAGTGTGTAAAAAAACACACATTCACCATATAATATGAATGCTCAGAATGTTCTAAAACCGTGATGGCGAACCTATGGCATGCATGCCAGAAGTGGTACGGCAACCTGTCACCCGGAACAGATCCACTGCGCATGAGCGCACCCCTCCATCAGCCAGCTGATTGTTGGATATCTGCCGTGCAGGGGCGGGTCACGTGTGGAAGGCACATGTGCATGCACAGGGGGGCATGCACAAGGTGGTCACGCGTGTATGCGCAGGGGGTGTGGGGGTCGCGCACACATTGTATTATGTGCGTACTTTTGGCATGCGACAACGAAAAGATTAGCCATCACTGTTCTAAAATGATAGAAATGGACGAGTGTGATCTAAGGCAATCTGAGTGTGTAAGAAAACACACATTCGCCATATAATATTTGTAAGATCAGAGTGTTCTAAAATGTCCAAAAAACAGGATCAAGTGTGATCTGAGTGTGTAAGAAAACAGGCGTTTGCCATCCGCAGAGAGTTGATGGTTCATCCTCTCCTATACCCGCCACACGCCTGGAGGTTGCAGCTGACAGATGTTGACAAATTGGGAAGCGTTTGAAGAACCGTTGAAGATGGCTACGGTCAGGGGTGGGATTCAAATTTTTTAACAACTGGTTCTGTGGGCGTGGCTTAGTTGGTGGGCTTGGCTTGGTGGCCATGTGGCATGGCTGGGCGTGGCCAACTCAACATCACTCACATTGAGGCATGCATCTACTTGCCTGGCCTCTCATGACTGTGGGGATGCTGCAACAGACGTAAGTGTGAAAAACGGTCATAAGTCCCTTTTTTCAGTGCCATTGTAACTTTGAATGGTAACTCCACACAAGCAAAGTACCAGCAAAGGAGGGGAAAAAAACTCCAGAGACGTTCCTGAGACAGGAAGTCTAGTCCTGCCAAGAATGTAATAAGGGTTAACGGAGAGGCCGTTTCTGCAAGCAACACCAGAATGTTTCCTTCCTGCCTTCCTTACAGGATTAGCCCAGTAATTTCTTCTAACAACCGGTTCTCCGAACTGCTTAGAATGTTAACAACCGGTTCTAGCGAATAGGTGCAAACTGGTAGAATCCCACCCCTGGCTATGGCCCTTGGAGAGAAATCTCGTTTGGGGACTTGATGGCAACAAGAGAGGCCCTTGGTGGCATCTTCAGCCATTAACGACAGGAGAGTTGGAAGGGTTTATTTCGTAGGGTTAATGAGGGGCATCCGATTTGATTTCTCTAGAACCGCTTCCCAGGAGAAACCAGGAATGGCTTGAAAAATTGCTTTGCAGCCCCTCCGTTTTTGCAACCTGCATTATCACGGCTGGGAAACTGTCTCCCCAGCGTCAAGCAGCGGTGTGAAAAAATCCCTTTCCAGATCAGGACCGAAGTCTAAGGAGAAAAACATGACAGATTTGCAGATCTGGGAGTATTGTAGTTTACAAACAGCCTGTTTGAAAGAGGTCCCAAAGCAGTGGTGGTATGCTACCGGTTCGGCCCGGTTCAGCCGAACTGGTAGCAAAAAACTAGTAGTGAAAAAAAAAATCCTCCAACGATCAGCTGAGCGGAGAAAGTAGAGAAAAGTACAGAATCGGCCCTCCCACCAACCCCTGCAACTTTTCTTTATCCTCTCAGTTGATTGGCGCTGCTGGCCTCAGCTGGTGTGTGGAAAATTGCGCGCACACGCGATCACCGAACTGGTAGTGGAACAGATAGGATCCCACTCAAAGGTGCTTTTTTTCAGGAGGCGACTGGACTTTCTGGTTTTTCTTTGAAGGACGTTTCGCTTCTCATCCACTGAGCTTCTTCAGCTCTCGTGGAAGCTCTCGAGAAGCTTCTTGGACGCGAAGCGAAATGTCTTCAAAGAAAATCCAGAAAGTCCAGTTGCCTCTTGGAAAAAAAGCAACTTTGGGACAACCAGGACCTGGGTGACTGAGGATCTCTATAGATATGTGTGAAAGAGGGTTCAAGGAAGGATATTTGGTTAGGAACAGAAGTTGATTTATACAGGTAATCCTCAACCTATGACCACGGTTGAGTCCAAAATGTCTGTGGCTAAGCGAGACAGTTTTTACGTGAGTTTTGCCCCATTTTACAACTTTTCTTGGCATAGTCGTTAAGGGAATCACTGCAGTTGTTAAGTTGGTCGCACCGTGGTTAAGTGAACCCGCCTTCCCTATTCAGTTTGCTCATCAGGAGGTCGTAAAAGAGGATCACATGACCCCAGGACACTACAACGGTCATAAGTATGAGTCAGTTGCCAAGAGTCTGAACTTTGATCATGTGGCCATGGGGATGCTACAACACTTGTAAGTGTGAAAAATGGTCATAAGTCCCTTGTTGTGGTTTGCTGGCAGCCTGTGCAGATGGGAGTGGAATTGGATAATAGGGAAGAACAGGGACTAGTCTGGGAGTCTGGAGAGAACTCGGACGAGGGTCCTGCGTCTGATGCAGAGATGGGGCCAAGACCGTCTGGGAGTTATGTGCTGACTCTGTAGCCTCTGGATTCTGGCAGCAGTGAGGCAGAGGAACAAGGGGAGCCTGTTCCCAGTTCGCGTGTGTGTAAAGCTGCCAGAAGACAAGAGCAGCTGAGATAGAAGGGGCGACTCGGGAGTAAGGCTTGGAGGTGATTGCCCCGCCCATAAGGTATAAAGGAAATGCAAAGGTAGAGAAACCTTTGCAGGAAGCAACGTCGTTCACTCTGTTCAGATTAAACCTTGAAGCTCCGTGTGGACTTCGTACTTCGGTTGGTTTTTTTATAGTTACTTTGGCACTTTAGTTGTTGGCAGTAATTCCAAGGAGAGAAAGGTGGGTGCTTATCTCGAAAAACTATTTGGGACACATTACAGGCTGGGAATGAACATAATTCCCAGCATTGAAATAAAACAAGAGTTGTTTGGACTAAGCGTGTGCTTAATGACGGTCTCAGGAAACCTTGCTCAGAACATCCCTTTTGACCAGGAGTGGGGTTCAACCCGGTGTAACAACCGGTTCGGCGAGTGGTGCTTTGTGCACCATGCAGCGTTTGCAACTCACCTTCTGCTGCAAGCCCTGTGTGTAAAACAGCTGATGCGTGGCAATCCGTTGTGCCGTGCTAACCAGCTGAGCTGCAAAACGCAGAAATAAAACACAGATTAAGCCAGGGTGGGTGAGTGGGCCCAACAGCTGATGGTTGGAGCAACCGATTCCCCCAAACCGGGCCGAACCGGTAGCATCCCACTCCTGTTTTTTACTGGTTGTAAGTCGAATTAGCTATCATTTTAAAGCAGCCGAATTCTGGTTTTGAGTTTGTGTGGCTAAGAAATAAGTGATGAAACATGGCCCTTTTGACTCAATCTGAGAGTATTAATGTGCCAGTTTACAAATTAACTGCTATAAATCAATGGTGGGTTAGCTGACGTGTTTCTCTTCTGACTGTTTCTGTGTTCTGGTCATGCACCGTAATAGACTAAACTATTAAGTTGATATCAGCTACATAAATGTTAAATGTGATTATATTTATGCCTCTTACACTCCCTCGAGGAAATACTTACGTCAGAATCTTGGTTTTACTGCAGAGCAGAGTTAGCCAAATGAAAAAGGTTTGATCTATTAACAAAAGTTAAGAACGATGCTAAATAATAAAGGGGCAACAGATTAATTAATTAATGAGGAAAAGGGCTGGGTTTTTAAATGCAGTCTCTCTAATAGACTGGGAGTGTTCCTTTTTTTTTTTTTTGCAAAACTGATAATCAACAGGCATTACATGTTATAAAAATTCCAAGAAAAAAAATGCAGCGATTTGCTTAACAACTATAGCAGGAAAGGTTGTAAAATAGGGCAAAACTCACTTAACAACTGTCTCATTTAGCGATGGAAATTTAAGCGATGGAACAATCCTCCTCCTCCTCCTCACTCCTTCTAGCACTGATGTTACCTAGATGGGTAATGAAATGTTTGCAAGAAAACTACCAAGCTCCGAGAGCACCAAGGACCTCACAGTCTCCTCCTCCTCCTCCTCCTCACTCCTTCTAGCACTGATGTTACCTAGTTGGGTCATGAAACGTCTGCAAGAAAACTCACCAAGCTCAGAGAACACCAAGGATCCCCTCCTTTTCAACCCTGAGGCTATACCTGTTCTCTTCTATCAATCAATCTCCATATTAATTGGTTTCCCTGGCATATTTTATTGATTGCCTTTCAGGACAATTTTCTTTCTTGACCTGCAGCTTTTTCACCCAGAGAGACAAGGAGGCGATAGATAGAAAAGATGGGGAAAGCATGTTGTAAAATAATGACATTCACATACACCCACACCCCAACTAATTGTCTCTCTTCGAAGAACCATTGCCAAGATAAATGTTGCCACCCGTGACAAGGCACCCAGATAGACGGGCCCAAAACATAGATCTTGGGAGTCGGAATTTAAAATAGCGAGCTTCCTTGCAAAGGTGGCCTTGTTTTTGGTGTGCTTTGCAGCTGGTTAAGTTCCCTTTGCAAGGGAAATCTGTAGCATGATTTTTTTTTTGCACAGGTTCAAAGTAAGGAGTTGAAAAGCAAACGCGGTTGTGCTCCATCTTGTTTAAATCAAAAGACAGCTTGTATATTTTGGCTGACTTGATTCTCTCCTCCCACCTCTTTAGCAGACTTCTTTCTCTACCTAATGCTCGGTGTTTTTTCTACCTTGATCTTGGTTTAATTCCCTCAGTGGCCCTTTGGAGTGGAGGTACAAAGAGAGGTCTGGCAGGGAAGTCCTAATTCATCCAAAAAGTCTGCAGACATTCTCCGTCATCCAGGTCATGGTTGTCCCAACAGATGCTTTTTTTCAGGAGGCAGCTGGACTTTCTTGTTTTTTCTTTCGAAGATGTTTTGCTTCTCATCCTAGAAGCTTCCTCAGCTCCGACAGGACAGCGGGGAACGGAGCTGAAAAAAGTGTTGGAGCATTCACAAATTCTGGAGGGAAGTTGTTCCACTGGTTAAATTGTTCACATTGTCAAGAAATTTCTCTTTAGTTCTAGGTTGCTTCTCTCCTTGATGAGTTTCCATCCATTGTTTCTTGTCCTGCCTTCTGGTGCTTTGCAGGATAGCTTGACCAGTGTTGAGATTCAAATTTTTTTTACTACCAGTTCTGTGGGCGTGGCCTGGTGGGCATGGCCTGACTTGGTGGGCGTGGCAGAGGAAGGATACTGTAAAATCCCCATTCCCTCCCCACCCCACTAACCTGCTTTCCAGCTCTGTTCTCCTGTGCAGAGCAACCAAAGAAGACCCAGCCAATCAGCTGGGACTTGGGAGGCGGAGAATAGATGGGGGCGGGGCCAGTCAGAGGTGGGATTTGCCAGTTCTCCAAACTACTCAAAATTTCCACTTCCGGTTCTCCAGAACTGGTCCAAACCGGCTGAATACCAGCTCTGGCTTGACCCCTTCTTCTTTGTGGTGGCCTCTCAACCTCTGTGTCCAGTTCAGTTGCACCAGCTCGGAGGTCATTTTTCTCTCCTTTGAATAGAATAACAGAATTGGAAGGGACCTTGAAGGTCTTCTACGATATGATATGAATTCTTTATTGGCCAAGTGTGATTCGACACGCAAGGAATTTGTCTTTGGTGCATATGCTCTCAGTGTACATAAAAAGAAAAGATACATTTGTCAAGAATCATAAGGTACAACGCTTAATGATAGTTATAGGGTACAAATAAGCAATCAAATCATACTAGGAAACAGTCAATATAAATCATAAAGATACAAGCGACAAAGTTACAGTCACACAGTCACAAGTGGAAGAGGATGGGCGATAAGGAGTGAGGAGAAAATTAATAGTAATAGTAGTGCAGACTTTGTAAATAGTTGGAGAGTGTTGAGGGAATTATTTGTTTAGCAGAGGGATGGCATTCAGGGAAAAACTCTCCTTGTGTCTAGTTGTTCTGGTGTGCAGGGCTCTATAGCGTCGTTTTGAGGGTAGAAGTTGAAACAGTTTATGTCCGGGATGTGAGGGGTCTGTAGATATTTTCACAACCCTCTTTTTGACTCGTGCAGTATACAGGTCCTCCATGGAAGGCAGGTTGGTAGCCATTGTTTTTCTCTGGAATCTGTGTTCGTCTCGTTGGGTTGCAGAAGACAGACTCAACCATTCCTCTGTAGAACTGTAGTCCAACTCCCTGCTTAGGCAGGAAACTCTATAGCAGTGGTGGCTCACCTTTTTGAGCTCCTGTGCCAAAAATTGTGCGTGCGCTTGCACGCTCGCGCTCGCGTGCCAGCACCCAGAAGGCAATGTGTGCACAATCCCACCCACTCCCCCGCTGCCCCCTTACCTGCACTGCACCTCACAGCTGGTTTTCCTCCGGGTTGAGGCCTTTTTCGGCCTCCCAAAGCCTTGAAGGAAGGCTTCTGCAAGCTTTGCAGGCCGAAAACTAGCCCCGTTTAGTCACTTCCTGTTTTTCCGAAAATACCGGAAGTGATGAAACGGGGCTAGTTTACGGCCTACAAAGCTTGCAGAAGCCTTCCTCAAGCCTTTGGGAGGCCGAAAAAGGCCTCAAACCGGCCCAAAATCAGCTGTGAGGCATGCACATGCGCAGGGAGTTAAGTTTGCCTGTAGCTCGCATGCTGGCACAAATGGCTCGGCGTGCCACCTGTGGCACATGTGCCATTGGTTCGCCATCACGGCTCTGTAGCATTTCAGACAAATGGTTATCCATTCTCTTCTTAAAAAACCTCCAGTGATGGAGCCCCCACAACCCACAGCATCTCTCCTTGATTAGTTTCCACCCATTGTTTCTCATCCTGCCCTCAGGTGCTTTGGAGAATAATAGCTTGACTCCCTCTTCTTTGGGGCAGCCCCTGAGATATTGGAAGACTGCTATCATGTCACCCCTAGTCCTTCTTTTCGTTAAACTAGACATACTCAATTCCAGCAACCGTTTTTTTATATGTTTTATCCTTCTTTCTCTCCCCCCTCCCTGGTCCGTTGATTTGCCTTGTCCTTTAACTCCATCTCCCAAACCTTTCAACGTTGCTTCCGAAAGCAGCTTAATCTGATCTCGCCTCCTTCAGTTTGGGCTGGAGAATCTATTCAATCCGAGTTTGATGCCCCGTGGTGGGAAACAGTGATTGGGTTTCTTACATCACTGCCTTGATAACAGTCAACTCTTTGTTTGGATGGAGTTCAGAGGGAAGATAAGATGCTCCTTCTGCTTCTTGCCTTCCTAAAGTGGTTTTTGTTTTGTTTTTTTAAATATAGTACCTATGCTAAACCAAAAAACCTGTGATCTCATTTTTTTTCCCCAGTTCAACCTTTTCTCCTTTGTGTGAGAAGTTTCTCCACCCACCCACCATGTCTGAATCATTGTCGTAAAATCTAACCTCCACTTCTTGACCTTCACAAATGCAGGGTGTCATTCTCATCACCCTTGTTTGTTTCCAGTTTCTCGGTTGTAGATTTGGGCACCAAACGAATTCCGCATTTAAAACGATTGTGCTGTTGAAAAGACAAAGTGAGCTACTAATACCATTCTGTAAAGCTTTAGTAAGACCACGCCTAGAGTTCTGCACCCAGTTTTGGTCATCACACTATAAAAAAGATGTTGAGACTCTAGAAAAAGTACAGAGAAGAGCAACCAAGATGATGAGGGGACTGGAGACTAAAACATACAATGAACGGTTGCAGGAACTGGGCCTGACTAGTCCAGTGAAGAGAAGGACCAGGGGAGACATGAGAGCAGTCTTCCAATATTTGAGGGGCAGCCCCAGAGAGGAAGGGGTCATCCTGTTTTCCAAGGTACCTGAAGGTCAGATAAGGAATAATGGAAACTGAACTGTATCTGAATGGTCAAACAAATGGCAACTTCAAATCTCAACAAATAAATGCTCTGTCTTACATATTGGCAAAAAAAATCAGAAAATAAAATACAAGCTGAATAGTCAAGAACTTGTTGATGACCCAAGCTCTGTAAAGGACCTTGGAATACTCACCTCTAATGATCTAAGTGCTAGAGCCCACTGCAACTACATAGCCAAAAAGGCATTAAGAGTTGTTAACCTAATCCTACGTAGCTTTTTCTCTGGTAATATCACACTACTAACCAGAGCATACAAAACATTTGCTAGACCAATACTCGAATACAGTTCATCAGTCTGGAACCCTCATTACGTATCTGATATTAGCACAATTGAGAAAGTCCAGAAATATTTCACAAGGAGAGTTCTCCACTCTTCTACTCGTTGTAAAATACCTTATGCCACCAGACTTGAAATTCTAGAACTAGAAAACCTTGAATTACGCCGTCTTCGGTCTGACTTAAGCATGGTATATAAAATCATACATTGCAATGTCCTACCTGTCAATGAATACTTCAGCTTCAACCATAACAACACAAGAGCACACAATAGATACAAACTCAAAGTAAACCGCACCAAACTTGATTGCAGGAAATACGACTTCAGCAATAGAGTGGTCAACGTCTGGAATACTCTACCCGACTCTGTAGTTTCTTCCCCAAACCCCAAAAACTTTAACCTTAGACTGTCTACTATTGACCTCACCCCTTTCCTAAGAGGTCTGTAGGGGACGTGCATAAGCGCACCAACGTGCCTACCGTCCCTGTCCTATTGTTTCTCTTATTCTTTTATTTTTCTTATATGTACCCATTTCATGTATTCACAACTATGTATACGCTTATACTTATTATCTTGTAAACAATTGGCAAATCAAATAAATAAATAATAAAAATAAAACAAGGAGACATTCAAGCTGGAAATAAGGAGAAACTTCTTGGCATCACCTGGCATGACAAAGTTCCAAATAGCACAGTCTTTGGAACATGCTGGAATTTCTAGCATGTATGTACTATTGAAACAGCAACGTCTACGCTGGGTTGGGCATGTCGTGAGGATAGCTGATGGTTGGATTTTGAAAGACTAGCTGTATGGAGAATTAGTGCATGGAAAAAAAAACCTAGAGGGAGACCACAGCTGCGATAGAAGGATATCTGCAAAAGCGATCTAAAGGCCTTGGGAAAGGACATCAACAGTTGGGGAACCTCGACCTCTGATCGTTCAACTTGGAGGCTAAAGATGCAGCATGGCCTTCTCCAATTCAAAGAAGAAACACTCGATCAGCAGGCTGAGGCAAAGAGGCAGTCCAGGAACGAGCGAAATCCAGGGGCTGGACAGGAGACAAACTGTATCTGTCCTCAGCGTAGAAGGGGTTGCCACTCTCGAATTGGCCTTTTTAGCCACACTAGATGCTGTTTTAGGACCTCTTTTCGGAGCACGATACCATAGTCTCTTGAGACTGAAGGTTGCCAATTCGAAGGAGAAACTTTCTGACAGTGAGAACAATCCACCCATGGAACAGAAGTTGTCTTTGGAAGTTGTGGGAGCTTCATCCCTGGAGGCTTTCGAGAAGAGATTGGACTGCCATTTGTCAGAAATGGTGTAGGGTCTCCTGCTTGGGGGGGGGTTGGGCTAGATGACCTACAAGGTCCCTTCCAACTCCGTTAATTGAATCTTCATCACAAAGGTGATCAGAATGGCTCTTGATTTGGGGGAAACGACATAGGCCTTGTTTTTCACGGTCTTTTCAGGAGTCCAAATATATTTCTGCGATGTCAGCCATCTTTGTGAGTTTGGAACAGCACACATCTTCCTAAAAAACATAAAACCTAGAATAATACAGTTGGAAGGAACTGGGGTGATTCATAAGCTGTTAACTGTGTAAGTATAAGTATGGATCAGGAAAAGCAATCTCACACACACACACACACACACACACACCGAACATGCTGCTGAAATTCAGCATCAAATCACCAAGTTTTTGACAAGGCCATTCTTTTTTAAAAAAAAAAAAAAACTTTTTAAAGAAGTAAAATTAGACATATGGAGCCTCCAAGAGATGTAAGGCGATAGTCCCCAAACTGCTTTCAAACAGGGTAAAATAGAAAATGCTATCTTGAGTATCCATCAGCAGTGTCATCACAATGCCACCAGATAATGCCAAGGAAAAGGAAACGAAGAAAAGAAGAAATTACTTCTTTACGAACAAAAAGTTCTCTGCTTCTTGAACATAGGATTTCTTCTTCTTCTTCTTCTTCTTCTTCTTCTTCTTCTTCTTCTTCTT
>NW_020717068.1:43623-56793 GCF_900518725.1 Notechis scutatus | reverse complement strand
TCTATCTATCTATCTATCTATCTATCTATCTATCTATCTATCTATCTATCTATCTATCTATCTAGACTTCAAACCCACACTCATTCACACTGATGATGTCACCTAGCTGGGTAACAAAATGTTTGCAAGCAACCAGCCAAACAACTAACTAACCAGCCAAGCCCAAAAATTCCACCGTTCAGCCCCGAGTTACAGATAATCCCTTTCCGTTTAAACCCACTCTGTCTTCCATGAATCCACAATGTGTCGTTGTTTTTTTCTTTCTACACCGGTGGAGCTGGATGGCATCCCATTTGGGAAGCTGTGAATACCGCAGCTTCTGTGTGCAACTTCTGAATGGCCCATTTGCAGCACAGAGCCCGGAATCGAAAGAGACATTCTGGGTAAACCGTAGCCTGGGTTTCTTTTTTTTAACCCTCACGTTGCCTCCAGATGGCACGAGCGATTGAGATTCCTGCGTGTTTTGGTTTCCTTACCCAACCGAAGAAGTGGAGCGTGACACACCGCTGCAGAAGGCAACCTGGAAGCATCTGTCAGCCCAACAATCTGTGGGGGCTAATATCATAATGTAATTACTACGGCAGAGCCTTCTGACTTAATTGTAAAATCCCCTCTGTCTGGGCCATTAATGAGAAAGGCACAATTTGGCAATTCAAAACAGAGGATGCTGCAGAACGGAGGGTAAATGGCTCTGGGGAGAGCAGATTCTCCTTCTCTGGTGGTGTGTTTGTGTGTGTGTGTGTGTTTTCGCAGTGACAACGAACACTTGCCGAGAGCAAGAATGCCGTGTGGTGTTTTACGGTTGATGGGGGCTGCCTTTGCGCAATGTACTTAACAGAAGGGAATTTTTGCCGCTCGGGGTTCAACTGTACAGTCCTTGGTGCGCGCTGAGCGTGGTGGTTTTCTTGCAGATGTTTCATTGCCGAACTAGGTAATAGCATCAGTACTAGAAGGAAATGAGGCAGTGGTGGGCTGCAAATTTTTTAACAGCCGGTTCTCTGGCTGGGTAGGCATGGCCGTTTGGTCATGTGACTGGGTGGGTGATGTCACTCATCACACTCAGCCCCGCCTCCCAGCCACTCACTGTTGTAATGACGAGGCAGTCGAGTTGTTTGATCATGAACAACTGAATCATGATCATCTTTATTGGAGTCTAGTCTTGCATTTATACACATTTTTAGTTATCCTCCATCATTGGTTAACCTTGGTTACTGCTTAACTTTTGTTACTGTTTAGCACAGTAATTAATACAATTAATTATCTCTAGTTAAAGTCTAACATATGTTTACTTCCTCTCTCTAATCCTCCTTTAGATTAGTGACTTTGTTTGCCTGAGTTGTATTTGCTTGGAAACATTCTTTATCTGAGGTTTGCCATCCGAGATTGGAACATTCCTGCAATTACAACTCTACAACTCACCTCAAAGGCACAGGTGGGATTCAGCCGGTTGGGGATAATCCCACCCACCACTGGTGGCCCCGCCCCTGACCATTTTTCGGCCCGTTTTTGGACCATTTTCAGACTGTTTTTCAGGCTGTTTTCAAGCCATTTTCAGGCTGTTTTTGACCTTTTTCAGGCTGTTTTTCGCCCCCAAAATAGCTGAAAATGCCCCCCAAAAAAAGTGGGGACAGGCCCAGCCGTTAGTCCGATTTTCCAGTTCTCCGAACTGCGCAGAATTGGAACGAGGGGTTCGGTTGAACCGGTCCCAACTGGCAGCAGCCCTCCTCTGGAATGGGATTTGCAGAGGAGGAGTGTCAGGGTTCCAGCAAACCTCCATTCCAATGAATAACTCCAAGACAAACGTATCTCAAAAGTACCTTTATTAGGATAGTAAACTGGCACATCTGTGGCATCACGAATCTGAAAGTTTCCGGGCTTCCTCCAATCTCCCAAACTACAAATCCATCCCCACCCTTGGCCACCATCACATCACGTGGCCCAATCACGACCCGTCCAAAAATAAGATCCTTAATTTCATCCGGCGCCCTACTCAATGACCTTGAACTAACTAAAAGAATTTTATTTTGTCTACTTAGAGCTACTCAATTGAAATCACCCCCCCCCCCTTCCACTCTCCAAGGCTACGTGGCAACGTGGAAGCATCGAAACTCAGTATGGCTTCCAAAGCGGACAAGGAGAAGGATTATGGGTTCCTTTGCGCTCTCTGTGCCTTGTGATTTTCTCTTGCAGACTTTTCTTTACCAATCTAGGCAATAGCATCAGTGCCAGAAGGAAGGGAGAGTTGTGGAAAGAGAGAAGGAGGAGGAGAAGGATTGTAGGCTCCTTGGGGCTCGCTGAGCTTGGTGGCTTCCTTGCAGACGTTTCATTACCAAACTAGGTAACGGCATCAGTTTGCCATTTTTCCATCAGGCTTCTGACAGTGGGGGGAAACTGGATTCACTTAATGAGCTCGTGATTCACTTAACAAATGTGGTGATTCACTTCACAAAAAAAGAGTTGCCAGTGTGCAATTGTTTTATTTCAAAGGGCTTTTGCTTCCGTTTTCTTCATTCCAGTGTCTTTTCTTTGAACTTTTGCGATCGCGCCCACAGAAAAGTACAGGTGGCCCTCAAGTTACAACAGTTCATTCAGTGACCGGTCAGAGGTTCAACGGGTACTTTAAAAAAGTGACTTACGATTGTTTTTCACGCTGACGACTGTGATCCAAAATCATGGGATCCAAATTCAGATCATGAGCGCAGCGATTCGCTGAACCACTTTGGCAGGAAAGGCGGTAAAATGGGGCAAAACTTGGCAACTGACTCATATTTATGACGGTTGCCTGGATCGTGGGGAGGTCCCCTTTTGCCACCTTCTGACGAGCAAAGTCAATGGGAAAGCCAGATTCGCTTAACAAACCGGTGACGAACTTATAACGGCTGCAGTGTTCCGCTTCACAACGGTGGCGCGAAAGGTGGCAAAACAGGGCGAAAACCATTTAACCAATGTCTTGCTTAGCAACAAAAAATGTTCTGAGCAAGGCTTCCTGAGACCGTAATTAAGCACAAGCGTAGGTAAAACAACTCTTGTTTTATTTCAACGCTGGGAATTATTTTCATTCCCAGACGATAATGACTCTCGAGATAATAACTCTCGAGATAAGCACCCACCTTTCTCTCCTTTGAATTGCTGCCAACAACTAGAGTGCCAAATGTACTATATAAAAAAACCAACCAAAGTACAAAGTCCACACAGAGCTTCAAGGATGAATCCGAACAGAACGAATGACTTTGCTTCCTGCAAAGGTTTCTTCACCTTTGCCTGTCCTTTATACCTTATGGGAGGGGCAATCACCTCCCAGCCTTACTCCCGAGTCACCCCTTTTGTCTCAGCTGCTCTTGCCTTCTGGCAGCTCTGCACATACGCGCACCGGGAACAGGCTCCCCTTGTTTCTCTTCCTCACTGCTGCCAGACTGCGGAAGCTCCGGAGTCAGCACCCCACTCCCAGATGGTCCTGGCCCCATCTCTGCCTTGGACGCAGGACTCTCGTCCAAGTCCCCTCCAGAGTCCCGGATTGGTCCCAGTTCTCCCACTGATTCCGCTGCCGTCTGCACAGGCTGCTGGCGAACCACAACAAAAAAACTATGGGCTCTGTGGTGGTCATAAGTCAAGAACCGCCTTTCTCAGCTTGGGTATTTTAGCAAAACTTGGTGCTCAACAACACGTTCTCCTCCTTGGTTCTCACACGCTAGACAGGGACACCGTACACATTTTCTCCCTTTACGCTTTCCTCGTTGGTGCCCTGCGAAGGTAGAGGCCAGGCCCCTTGCGCGCAAACACCCCTGCTTGTGGGTCTTGTGTGTGTTTGCGTGTTCGCATGACAAAAGACAGGATGCCAGGGAACATCTTGTCCTGTCCTGCTTCTTTGGTTGTTTTCCTGTTTTGCTCGTCACCCAAACAAAAGCTGTTGTTGTTCGGGAGAAAAATAACGTACAATCCTTGACCTCGAAACATGGCAGCGTATTGATTGATTGTTCCTGGCTACCCGTGTTCCTCTCGCTCTTCCTGGGATGCGCGTACGATTTCAAAAGAGCCTGCCCTTTAAGTTCATTCGAGTCGGAGTACTGATTGTGTTTTCAGGGATATAGATACAGAGAGTTACAGAGAGAAGGGGGTTGTTTTTTTTTTTCAATTTTATTATCGTGATGATTATATCCTTCGGAGGACAAGCTGGTTGGTGTGATGTGGAAGGAAGGAGAGGACATGAATTTGCATCTGAGTTCAACCATGGATGATGTTAGCTGGATTTGGGTAATGAAATATCTGCAAGGAAACAGCCAAGCCGAGAAAGCACCAAGAACCCTACAGTCGTCTTCCTCCTCCTCCTCCTCCTCCTCCTCCTCCTCCTCCTCCTCCTCCTTTTCTCCTCCACAATCCCTCTCCCTTCTAGCACTGATGATGTTACCTAGTTGGTTAAGAAAATGTCTGCAAGAAAACAGCCAAGGTCAGAGAGCACAAAGGACCTCACAGTCATCTTCCTCCTCCTCTTCCTCTTCTTCCTCCTCCTACTCTTCTTCTTCTTCCTCTTCTTCCTCCCTTCCTCTTCCTCCTCCTCCTCCTCCTCCTCCTCCTCCCTTTCTCCTCCACAATCCCTCTCCCTTCTAGTACTGATGATGTTACCTAGTTGGGTAATGAAACATCTGCAAGAAAACAACCAGCTCAGAGAGCACCAAGGACCCCATAGTTGTCCACCTCCTCCCCCTCCTCCTTCCTTCTCCACAAACCTCCCTTTCTTCTAGCGCTGATGATGTTCCCTGGCTGGGTAATGAAATGTCTGCAAGAAAACAACCAAGCTCAGACAGCACCAAGGACCCTTAAATTCAATCACACACGGGGTTGATTAGAGATTTGGGGTGAGCCATGGCTTGCAAAGAATGGGTGCTGGATCGGTCCAGCTGAATGTAAAGATAACAATGGTGACTTTTGGCCTAGTTGGTGTTCGATCCTTCTATTAAGAGTGTTAAATTATAATTAATGAGATTTGCCCGATGGGCAGAGAAAAAAAATTCAGAAGGAACCTCCCTAACTTTTCAGGCTGTGAAAAAGAGATGGGGAGATTTATACTTTCAGACTTGCAAGGTTGTGTTATTGTAGCTTTACAATCAAGTAGAATTAATTCATCTGGGCTTGTTTCCCAGCCTGGTATACATGGGAAGTCTGACACATGTCATGAAAATGCCACATTCAGAAGCTTTGTCTCAAACTCGGTTAAAATGGGGTGTTTTGTTTGGAGGACCTGCAGTGGGCATTTTTTTTTTAAAAAAAAAAAGCCAAATTCTTCTGCCACCAAGACTTAGAAAGAGCCCTTTGGCCAACGAAACACTGAGCAATTCCTTTCCTGCAGGTGCTGGCTGGTGCTAGTTGATAAAGGAATGGAGGGAGATGAAAGAAAGTCATTTAAGCACATGTTCAAAGGTGGAGAAGCATGGCAGAGTGTTTCCTGCTGTTTTAAAATACTTTGCAAGAAACAGGAATGTGTTATGAACATGTGCTTGTTTTTTTTTTTTTAAAAAAAATCAAAAGCAGGTTGCTAATGCAAACGTGTGCATGAGGCCAAGGTCCAGCCAGTAATTTTGCATTGTACTTATTTTCATGCATCAATTTATATGATTTTTATGTAGCCACTCATTTCACACAAATGACAACAGATGACTGGGCAGATTGCAAGGATTAAAACAGAAAACCCTAGCTCGTGTGAGAGGGATCTTGGAGTCTTAGTGGATAACCAGCTTAATATGAGCCAACAGAGTGCGGCAGCAGCCAAAAAAGCCAATGCAATCCTAAATTGCATTAACAGAGGGATACAATCAAGACCAAGGGAGGTACTAATACCACTCTATAAAGCCTCAGTAAGACAACACCTAAAGTACTGCATCCAGTTTTGGTCACCACACTATAAAAAAGATGTTGAGACTCTAGAAATAGTACAGAGAAGAGCAACCAGGATGATGAGGGGACTGGAGGCTAAAACATACAATGAACGGTTGCAGGAACTGGACACAGCTAGTCTAGTGAAGAGAAGGACCAGGGGAGACATGGGTAGAAGTCTTCCAATATTTGAGGGGCTGCCACAGGGAGGAAGGGGTCAAGCTATTTTCTAAAGCACTTGAAGGCCAGACAAGGAATAATGGATGGAAACTGAACAAGGAGAGATTTAACCTGGAAATAAGGAGAAACTTTCTAACTGAGAACAATCAATCCATGGAACAGAAGTTACCCTCGGAAGTTGTGGGAGCTTCATCACTTGAGACTTTCAAGAAGAGACTGGACTGCCATTTGTCAGAAATGGTGTAGGGTCTCCCGCTTGGGTGGGGGGTTGGACTAGATGACCTACAAGATCCCTTCCAACTCTGATTATCTGATTATATGTTAAACGCTGGCTGGAAAAGGTTCTCTCTAAAAATAAATAACACCATATCCCCATGGATTTTCAGTCTTAAGTTACTTCTGTGCCACTTAAGTGTGTTTTCTGTGTGCCACAATCGGGACACATCACAAATTAGGGAGCTGCTCTCAAAATGCATCCCTTTAAGGTACCCTTCATATAACGCCAGAGGTCCTTCAACTTCAATTTTTCTCTCAATGGTTCCTTAAACTTTAGGCTTTGCCATATTTTTTTTACAGCAGGTTCTCTTTCCGTGTTTTAGGGAGAGAGAAAAAAAATATAGGGAATTATTCCCAGGAGTTTACAGGTAGTGACCCCAATAGAGCCCAGCAGGCTCTATTTTTCATTCTTTTCAAATAGTTATTACATATGCTTTTAACTAACGACTATTTGTTTACAGGATTTCCTGGATTGTTGTGTGACTCCCAGAATTGCTTTTTGTGAAATGGGTAGCTGTATAAATTTGACAGGCAGGCAGAAAACAGACGGATCGACACTGTATATAAGTGGGGGGGGGGAGAGAGAAAGGGAGAGAGAGGGAGGGAGGGAGAAAGGGAAGGAGAGAGGGAGATAGAAAGGGAGAGGGAAGGAGGGGGAGAAAGAGGGAGAAAGAGGGAGAAAGAGAAAGGGAGAGAGAAAGAGGGGAGGGAGAGAGAAAAGGAGAGAGGGAGGGAGGGAGAGGGAAGGAAAAAGAGGGAGGGAGGGAGAAAGAGAGAAATGGAGAGAGGGAGGGAGAGAGAAAGAAAGGGGAGGGAGGGAGAGAAAAGGAGAGAAGAAGGGAGGGAGAAGGAAGGAAGGAAAAAGCAGGAGGGAGAAAGAGAGAAAGAGAAAGGGAGAGGGGAGAGAGAGGGAGAAAGAGAAAAGAAGAGAGGGAGGGAGGTAGAGGGTAGGAAGAAAAAAGAGGGAGAAAGAGAAAAAGAGGGAGGGAGAGAGAAAGAGGGGAGGGAGGGAGAGAAAAGGAGAGAGGGAGGGAGAGGGAAGGAAGGAAGGAAAAAGAGAGGGAGGGAGGGAGAAAGAGAATGGAAGGAGAGAGGGAGATTTTTAAAATTCTTAATATTAACTGCTAAGCCATAAAACAGTATTTCCTATTTCTGACCTTCCATAAGAAAGACTCTCTCTCTCTCTCTCTCTCTCTCTCTCTCTCTCTCTCTCTCTCTCTCTCTCTCTCTCTCTCTCTCTCTCTCTCTCTGTCTCTCTCTCTCTCTCACTCTCACTCTCACTCTCACTCTCACTCTCACACTCTCTCTCTCCAGCAGGAAAATTCAGGGGATGCTAAAATGGGAATCTTAAACCAGGGAGTATTGCTTTCTCTAAAAAGAGCTTTCAGTCAGACATGAATTAGGACACTCTCTTTAAAAATTCATACCAGGATTACATAAAGACATGTTGGCTCTCTCCTTCTCCTTCTATCCCTTCTCCTCTTCCCCTTCCTTCCCCTCCTTTCCTTTTCCTCTTCCCCCTTCTTTCCTTCCCCCACTTCTCCTTCAACTTCTCCTTCTCTTTCTCCACTTCCCCCTTCCTTCCCTCCTTCTCTTTCCTCCCCCTTTTCCCTTCTCCTCTTACCTCCTCTCCTTCCTTCCTTCCCCACCTTCTCCTTTCTCTTCCTTCCCCTTCTCCTTTTTCCCCTTCCTTCCTTCCATTCTTTCTCCGTCCCTTCTCTTCTTCCCCCTTCCTTCCCCTTCTCCTCCTTCCTCTCTTCCTCCTTCATTTCTTCCCCTTGCCTTGCCCCCACTCCTCCTCCTCGCCTCTCGCTTTCGATCCCTGCCTTCTCTTTTACCTTAAAAACTTGGCAGAAGGTAGTTTCCTTAACAAACGCGACCGTGATTTTGCACTTTGCAAACGAAGAGAGGGGAAAATGGAAGAGGGAGATGTTTGGATCCCTGGGCGTATCGGGTGCCTCAGCAACACTAAAAGCAGACCGAGATTTTTGCAGTAGAAAGGATGGAGGGCGCTGACAGGATGTCACAGGTGGACAGGGGTTGACTTGTGTGATACACAAACCTGCTCCTTTTCTTCCTGTTTCCCCCTTTTGCACCATTGTTAGCTGCGTTGAAAATGTTTTTGGCTTTTTCAAGGACAGTTCCAAGGCCTCCAAATTTTGCAAAGTAGTTCTAGAAAAATCTCTTTTTTTCTGGCGATGTCATCTGAGGCCCCCTCTTCCATGTTGAAAAAAACACAGGTGAGATACCTAGCAGTGTCCTAGTAAGGATGATGGAGACTCTTAAAGCTTTTAACCACAAGAAGTGTTGATGTTCTCACTCTCACTTGCTGAAATCTCCCCCCACCCCCCACCCCGCCGTTTCTTTTTCAAAATCCACATCGTTGATGCTATGAAAAGCAGAAAAACGACGGCTTGAACTTTCTAGAAGAATCCAGAGATTTACTTTAAGCTTTAAATCGTTTCAAAATGACCTAAACCTGATGGCACCGACCCATTGTGTTCACTGAAATTCAGTCGCGTGATCTCGGAGGAGTTCGAACCTAGACAGATTATTTCTCTGTCTGGGCATCCTGAGAATATATTTGCTGAACAAAACTCCACATTGGCAACAGGAAGGGCATCCGGCCATTCAAACACTCTGCTAGCTCTATTCAGTGGCCCAGACTTCACCCCGCAAGGGATTAGCGGGGGTCCTCCATGGAAGGCAGGTTGTTAGTAATTGTTTTTTTCTGCCGTCCTAATTATCCTCTGGAGTCTGTGTCTGTCCTGTTGGGTTGCAGAGCCAAACCAGACAGTGATAGAGGTGCAGATGACAGACTCCGTAATTCTTCTGTAGAACTGGATCAGCAGCTCCTTGGGCAGTTTGAGCTTTCTGACTTGGCGCAGAAAAAACATTCTTTGTTGTGCTTTTTTGATGACGTTTTTGATGTTAGGTGTCCATCTTAGCTCATGTGATATGATAGAACCTAGAAATTTGAAGGTCTCTACTGTTGATACTGTGTTGTCTAGTATTGTACGTATTGTATTGTTTTCAGGGATGGGATTCTACCAGTTCACACCTATTCGCTAGAACCGATTGTTAACCTTCTAAGCAGTTCAGAGAACCAGTTGTTAGAAGAAATTACTGGGCTAATCCTGTAAGGAAGGCAGGAAGGAAACATTCTGGTGTTGCTTACAGAAACTGCCTCTCCGTTAACCCTTATTACATTCTTGGCAGGACTAGACTTCCTGTCTCAGGAACTTCTCTGGAGTTTTTTCCCCCTCCTTTGCTGGTACTTTGCTCATGTGGAGTGACCATTCAAAGTTACAATGGCACTGAAAAAAGTGACTTGTGACCCTTTTTCACACTTACGACTGTTGCAGCATCCCCATAGTCACGAGAGGCTAGGCAAGGAGATGCGTGCCTCGATGTGAGTGATGTTGAGTTGGCCACGCCCACCACCTAAGCCACGCCCACAGAACCGGTTGTTAAAAAATTTGAATCCCACCCCTGATTGTTTTATTTTTATAGTTACAACGTACACCGAAGATGGCACTTAATTTCGTTGTAACGGGGTGCAATGACAATAAAATAAACTGAAATAAACCAAGCATCCCTTAACTTTATATCCTGCCCCGTGATTTAATATGCGAGGCGAGCGCATACTGATCCGTCTGATTTGGCACCTCGAACGATGAAACTCAAATAATTCAGAATTAATCAGGGGGCCCAGCGGTGATGCCGCCAGCCTAGCCCCCCCGAGGAGAGGCAAGCAGGCCGAAATTCACGGGAGCTGCATGCAAACATCAAGAGGAGTTTTCGACATCAAGCGATCTGGGGGTTTGGGCTGCATGATTCATTAAACACACCGTGTCTCTCTCTCTCTCTCTGGCACACCGAATGAAGTGAGAGGGCGGGTAGCACGAAAATCCACCTAAGATGCTAGATGTGAAGGATGCTAAGCAACCAGAACATAAAAGCCCATTAAAACATCTTATTTAAATTAAAGGCAGCAGGAGCAGTTTTGGGAAGAAATGGAAGGGTTTTTTTGTTTTTTTTTTAAAGACAGGTTTCCTGTGGATTTGATTTTTTTTTTCCTCCCCTGACTGAATGTCCTATGAATGGCATTCGCCAAGGAATGAAAACATGGACTTATTTTGAAAGTTCCTGTCCAGTCTGATGAATTTCAGCTCTGCAAAAGAGCCGGCTTCTAAGACGAATATCAAAATGACAGAATAAGAGAATAAGAAAATAGAATGGGAAGGGACCTTGGAGGTCTTCTAGTCCAACCCCCTGCTCAAGCAGGAAACACTATATAATTTAGGACAAACGTTTGTCCAATCTCTTCTTTAAAACATCATGGAGAGGTTCACACCTCAATCTTACAGATTATCAGAGTTGGAAGGGACCTTGTAGATCATTTAGCCCAACCCCCTGCCCGAGCAGGATGTCATGCCCCTGTTGGAGTCTGACTCCGAGGGAGAGGTAGAACAGCTGTCAGGGAGTGGGAGTGTGGCTATGGTGGTTGTGGAGGAAACTAGGGAAGGGCACAGGCCGGATAGGCAGGTCCACCCCCTCTTCATCCTAGGGCATGCAGGGACGAGCGGGTAAGGGAGAAACATGAGTGGCATGGTCTACGGGGGAGGAAAGGGCCCTGATCCCCTTCATGGGCTGCAGCTGGGAGGACTGTTTAAAAGGACAAACTGCGCATGGCAAAGTTGATTGGAAGCAAAGTGTGCATTATTCTTGTTGAAGCTTATCTGAGTTTTGGCTTCCTCCCAACTGTCGTTGCTGCATTATCTGGTGGAAGTCTGCAATTTATCATCCTGGTATTAATTCCCTCAGTTTTGGTTTGTGTTGGGTTTTTTTTTATTTCTAATTATCTTTACTTTGGGTTCTGACTGCATTTACTCCCCTGTAGACTGTTTTTTTTAAGAGCTTGATATCCAGCTGAGAATAATTGGACATTGGGGCCAAGTTGGAGGCATTAAAGGGAATTTATTCTATTTTTGTAACTGTTATTTTTTATCACGCCTTGGGTCATCACACAGGAGACAGATCGATACTATGAAATGGCACTGAATCTCAGGGCCTCTGTCCTCCCAAAATCCATGTCCAAGTAGTCCTTGACTTACACCCATTCATTTAATGACCGTTCAAAGTTACAGCGGCACTGAAAAAAGGGACTTATGACCCGTTTCCACACTTACGACCGTTGCAGTCATGTGATCAAAATTCAGAGGCTGACACATATTTATGACGGTTGCAGTGTCCTCGGGGGTCACGTGATCCCTTTTTGCGACCTTCTGTCGAGAAAAGCCGAAGCCGGATTCTCTTAACAACCATTTTGATAACTTAACAACTGCCATGACTCACTTAACAACTAGGGCAAGGAAGGTCATAAAATAGGGTAAAATTCACTTAATAACTGTCTCCCTTAGCAACAGATATTTGTGGCTCAACTGTGGTTGTAGCTACCTGTATGGATTACCTGTATGCAGTTGGATTATCTAAAGTGGGCGTGTCCAACCTCGGCAATGTTAAGATTTGTGGAATTCTGGGAGTTGAAGTCTACAAATTGCCAAGGTTGGACATCTCTGATCTGAAAAGGGGATCTCCAAACTTGGCAACTTTAGGACTTGTGGACTTCAACTCCCAGAATTCCCCAGCCAACTCAGCCATGCTATCTCAGGAATTCTGGGAGCTGAAGTCCATAAAGGTACCAGGTTTAGAGGCCCCTGATCTGAAGATTGGACGGCTCCCAAACCAGCATCCCCAATTAGATCGTAGAGATTCTCAGTCATCCAGGTCACCCTTGTACCAAGGGTTGCTTTTTTTAGGAGTCAACTGGCCATTCTTGTTTTTCCTTTTGAAGATGTTTCGCTTCTCATCCAAGAAGCTTCTTCAGTTCTGACAGAACGGTGGGGAAGGGAAGGATTTAAATTCCTTGCAGAAAGCTGGTCATTTGCATCTTTTTAGAGGGTCATTGAGGCCACTTGGAGGTTTATCTGTGTCCTCAGGGTCACCTGAGTGGTGCAAATGGTTCCTGTAGTCTGCCATTTTTCCTCTGCAAATCCATTCCTCCTCCCACACCATTGAAAGGGAGTTCATCCCAAAAGTGCATAGTTAAAAGTCTGTAGAGGTTCCCATTTCCCACCATTCAGTCAGAGCTGAAGAAGCTTCTTGGATGAGAAGCAAAACATCTTCAAAGAGAAAACAAGAAAGTCCAGTTGCCTCTTGAAAAAGCACTTTGGTTTTTTGTAAAGTAAGGAAAAAGATGACAATTATAACGGCTGGGGATAGACTTATGGCAAGGAAAATGATTTTTAACAAAAAAAAATTAAATTAAAACCCATTATGTGCTACCCAATCTCGTAACGTAACAGATGAAAGCTTGTTCCATATGTTCTGTAACCGTTTGCAGACTCGCGAAAGAGGGGAGCCATACTTCTTAATTTTAGCACCCTTATTTGACACCTCGTTCACGTTTCCCGCCGTGGAAAATTCCATTATATGCATTTACCCAAGCTGACAATTCAATTACAAATGTTTGCACACTTTGTGGAACCAATAAAAACAAGACGGTTCAAGTTAGGATTAGGAAGAAAACATATTTATTAGAGCGAAAGGCACCATGACGCATCAGGGCTGCTGGAAGTTACGGCGGCACTCGAAAAAGTGACCATTTTTCATACTTACGACCATTGCAGCCTCAAAATTTGGGCCCTTGGCCATTGACCAGTTCTTGTTGATCCGACAGCTCATAAATTCAGTGTATGATGACGACGATGTATGATGACGACAGTGTATGATGACGATTATTATTATTATTATTATTATTATTATTATTATTATTATTATTAT